>QLSR01000119.1:2300082-2456498 GCA_031780015.1 Citrullus colocynthis | reverse complement strand
GGGGGGGGGGGGGGGGGGGTTGACAATTTCGTGACAATTTCTTTCTACATAAGTCAATCTTTTTCTTTCTACATAAGTCAATCTGGTGACAATTTCGTGACAATTTCTTTCTACATAAGTCAATCTTTTTCTTTCTACATAAGTCAATCTTTTCTATGTCGACATTTTTCATACTCACTTTCATAAATAATATCGTGAGTAACATTGTATGCAAAAATGTTGTCAACTAATATGGTTCCATTTTTTCATGTCATGACATAATTTATCGAGATCTCATTATTATCCTTATTAACTTCAATATTGTTATGAGTACTCATATTTAGATTTCTTCTAAAACATCCATATTCTTAAGTGAGTCATTTTGATTATTAACTACTTCTTTTTCAAGGATTTTTATCTTTTGAACCGAATGGTCTATCACGCTTCTAGCGTGTCCTAGACTCATTAGTGACAACTTTCTGCATTTAATAAATCATTTGTAGCTGGTATATATGACTTAGTTACTTTCTTAGCATCTATAAATGCATTTGGTAACTAATTTGTTATATTTTGTAAATGAATTATTTTCTGAACTTTGGGTTCACATTGATCTATACGAGGATCTAAATGAGACAATAACGATATATTTTATGTAATTTCCTTTTCCAGCTTCTTAATTCCTCCCCTTAATATTGAAAAATTTGTCTCATTAAAATGACAATCAACAAATTATCCAGTAGATACATCATCCTTCAGGGGTTCAAGATATTTATTAATTGATGAAAAATCAAATCCAACAATCTAACCTCTTTTGAGAACCCATCTTGATATGTTGTATTGGAGCAATTAGAACATATACTGCTCATCCAAAAATTGTTAGATGGTTGGCTCATGACCATAAGTTAATTGTAATGGCAAGTACTTATGATAAGCTATTGGTATAATGCGTGCAAGTGACGCATCATGCAAAATAGCATAACTCTTACAGATGTAGGAAAAACTTAGCTCTCATAAGCAATGGTCTAACTATTGTCTGCAAATGTTTTATAAATGATTCTATTGAACCATTCTATATATGAATATAGGCTACAGGATGTGCAACAGTTATCCCAATCGGCATACATTAATTATCAAATACTTGGGATGTAAATTCACCAACATCATCAAGTTGAATGGTCTTAATTGTATAATAAAAAAAATTATGCTCTTAACTTAATTATTTGAGCGAGTAATCTTGCAAATGCAAGGTTTCGACTTGATAACACGTGTGACCATCTAGGATGTGTCTATTAATACCATAAAATATTTAAATGGTCCACTGGGTTGATTAAAAAAGCCCACAAATATTACCATGATTTTGTTCTAAAAATGTAGATGATTCAGTCCCCACTTTAACTGGTGATGGTCATCTAATAATTAATTTTCCTAAGAGAAAGCAACACATGACAACTCATTGGATTGAAGAATATCTTCTCGTTCTTCAGTCGATGTCCATGTGAATTTTCAATAATTTTTCTCATCATTATTGATCCAGGATGACCTAACCAATCATGTCGATCATAAAATATATATGGATTAATGAACTTTAGGTTCATGGCTGCATGACTTTTAATACCAATAATTTTAGTATAATATAATTCAGAAGATAATGTTAGTAGCTTTTCCAGTATACGTTTTTTCACGTGAGACAGTTGATGTAATATAAAGATATTTTGTCTTATTCTTTCTAGCAGTCTCAATATGATAACCATTGCAACGTATATCTTTAAAACTTAGTAGATTTCTCTTTGATTGACTAGATAACAATGCATTGTCAATTGTAAATTTTGTTCCTCTAGGCAAACATATATTTTTTTTTGCCAAAGCCTTCAATCAAGCCTGCAGGACCTGAGATTGTAATAGCTTTTTTCTTTCATCGCTGTCAACTTTTGAGAAATATTTTCTGCTTTTAAGTAAAATGTGCATTGTTGCACTATTTGCCAAACATACATCTTATTCATCCTAGAGTTTATCCAATAATTGAGAAATATTCTTATTTCTTCATAAAAATAACAACAATAATAAGTAATGAGCCATAATGATAAACAAAATAGAAAATATAAAATTAGACTTTAACAAGTAAATACGAGAGAAAATATAAGAAAATATTAAATATTTTCATAATATTTGTTGCTTCTACAATGATGTTCATTTTCTCTTCAGGAGATTCAAATGAATTTGCAACATCTAAATATTTCGTATTTTCAAGATTAATTCATCTTTCAGGAGATTTTCAAAGTTTGCTTCCCACACATATAGTTCAATTTAAGTGTACAACAGGTACAAGACATATGGCTCTTTTTGTATCACTTCTAAAATTATTAACTTTCCTTTAATCATCATATTATATGTGGTTTTCTTGAAAATTTTTATGATTATAACGACCACCACGAAAAGAATACTTATTTCTTCCTCTACAATGGTTATGATCTCCACTACAACCACGATTATTTAAAATTCATAATATTCACTTCAGGAAATGGTATTGATCCAATTGGTTGAAATTCATGATTCTTTTAATCAATAACTCGTTATTTCATACAACCTTGAGAAGACATGAAATGAGTTCAAAAATACTTTTAAAATATTTCTCTCGATATTGCTACTTCAAAAGCATATTTAAGACATGTATTGTAGAAAATGTATTCTTTAATATATTTGCATCAGCAACTTTCTCTCTGCCTAATTACAATTTTGAGCTAATTTTAAATAATGTGGAGTTGTAACCACTTACTGATTTGAAATCTTGGAGCCTTAGGTGCATCCATTCATAACGAGCTTTAGGAAGAATAATTGTTTTTCGATGATCATATCTTTATGGCATCCAGGTGTACTTCGGCATAAAACACTCATGACAAATAATTATTACCATTAAAATCAAATGCTACAAATTCTAGTTTTGTAAAATTTGTCATGATAATACTATCACAAAATATTGTATTTATATTAGAAATTTAATATATGCAAAATAAGATTTAATTTATTAATTATAATAAAGAGGAAAAACGGACATACTTTTAAGACCTACCTTGGGGGGGGGGGGGGAAATGATAGAAGCTTGTGCTAATAACATGTTGTAAAATTAAGAAGCAAAACGAGGCACAATGGAAACACATACACCAATAAAATAACAAAATAACAAAATAACAAGAAATTAGATAATATGAAAATTATGAGTTTCTCTACAATATTCTTTGATTTTTCACCAATATGTGTCTACAAAATCCACAAATGACTACTTATTTATAGAAATTTTGGCAATTAGGATGTGGCGCACTTGGACACTAAGCATGGGTTGTTGTATGACACATGGTCAACACATGGTGTAATCAAGAAGTGACATTTGATCTTTGGACACTGAACATGAGCATGAGCATCTAAATTACACCTATTTTATGATATTTATAATAATTTGAAATCAGTTGTGCTTTTAAATATTTTTATTTTATTTTATAACCAAACACTTAATAGTAGTTATGCTCACTTAGACCCATATAATTTTAATTGGTGAATCATATGTTGGGAATGACTTGGACCAAGACCTATAGCAAAACATGGGGAAATGGGAAAGAAGTTGTCCCACATTGGAAGTTTTGCAATGCCAAAATGGTATAAAAGGCATCCTAAGTTGTCCCACATGAAGGCATACTAAGTTTCCATTTCCACCACATCTAGAAACTTTTCCCACACATGCGTAACCATTTGTGTGGGCGGGCTTGGGCTTGGGTAACCATGTGGAAAAAAGATTTAATTTCTAGGTACCTTTCCATTTAAAATTTTCTCATTTTATTAACTTCATATCCATATTAATTGGATCTAATTAATTTTTTGCCATTTTGATCCGTTGAAATTCTTTCGTTGCCCTAGTCGCTTCTTCTTCTTCTTCTTCTTCTTCTTCTTCTTCTTCTTCTTCTTCTTCTTCTTCTTCTTCTTCTTCTTCTTCTTCTTCTTCTTCTTCTTCTTCTTCTTCTTCTTCAGCAGCGAGCTTTTATAGAAAATACACATACATTTTTCTACTGGATTTTCTTCCTATGTTTTCCTTCTACATGTTTCTGAGCATAGTTTCCAATGGTCCTATTCCTTCCTTTGACGAGTGTACATTTGAGTCGGGAAGTTGTGTTAACCTTGGGGAGCAACCAGCATTCGTGATTTAGCATTATGGTCGCATCAATTTGCGTTCAAGGCAGTGGTTCTTCCACATGACACCATAATGTTCGAAATTTGGTTGCAACAATTTGAAAGCAAAATTATTTTATCCTCTTCCTTCCAAATGTTGATAAAAAACTATAAGGTCCTTCTTAATCTGTCGAAATTGGAGCCACTAGATGGACCAAACTATCGGTGCTGGTCTCAAAAGCTCTAGGTTTTCTTCGAGCAATTGGAGATTGATTATGTCCTCACCTACATTAGATCTGATAAAGGTAAGGATGTTGTTATTATTGATACAGATAATTCCAAGGTTGCAGATTTTGATAGATCCAATGCTACACATCCAACAAAAGTTGGTCAATCCAAGACTAACCCTATCGCCGATTCAGGCAAGTATGAGAAAGACAACAAAACAATTTGTGTTCATCTTTTCAACTACATGAATGACTCATTATTCAATTTGTTCATGGTGCAAAAATTAGCAAAGAAAATCTGGGAGACTTTGGAATATAGATACGAAGGAGATAGTGCAGTTGGAAAAAATACGTTGTCGGTAAATGGCTACAATTTCAGGTGATGGATGACAAGCCGATTATGGGACCAGGTGCACAAGTACAAGAATCTAGTAGCAAATGTGTCAACTGAAGATGTGAAGATATGTGAGATTCTTTAAACAAACGTGTTGCTTAAAAAATTTCCACCTTTCTAGAGTGACTACCGTAACCATCTGAAACATAAGATGATTAGTCACATGCGTAATGAAGAAGCCAATAGACAAAAAGATAAGTTTATTTCTAAATCGTTAAACTTAGATAATGCTAACCTGGTTGAGTCTCTGCTATTAATAAAGACAGTTTTAAAATAATAACTACCACTTTGTTAAAAACAATTCTGCTCAAAAGAAAGGACATCACAAGGCTAATGGTGGGAAAATTGAAAGAAAAAGTTGATATGCTGTAGAAAACAAAAGGACACAAATCCTACCAATGAAACCAAAGGAAAGGAAGGTCAGATCAATGACCTATCCCACAAGCCAATCTTATGGAGTAGAATGACATCATTGTTGTTGTAGTTGTGGAGGCCAACTTGGTGGAAAATAAAACTGACTAAACTCTCGACATTGGAGCATCAAGACATTTTTGCTCTAACCAAGAACTTTTTCATGACTTTCAGGATACTGGCGACGGAGAGTGTGTGTTCATGGGTAACCTTGCCATGGTAGCAATACTTGGAAAAGGGAAGGTTCTATTAAAACTAACTCCTAGAAAAACTTTATCTTTGAGTGATGTTTTGTATGTACCTTTGTTATGTAGGAACCTAGTGTAGAGAAGTTTGTTGAATCAGGCTGGGCTTAAAAATGTACTAGAAGCTAACAAGGTTATCCTCACAAAAAGTGGTTACTTTGTTGGTACTTAGTTGATGATCACATCATTATTGTTACTTCTAAGTGAAAAGATCGAATCCAGAACTGAAGCGTGTGATCGCTTTGCTTTGATTTTGTGTAAGAATTCAACAACACAAAAAAAAAACGGTAATAGCATACATTATGCAGAATTACAAGTTAAGAATAAAAATAATACAAGGAAACAAGAAGTTACCTATGAAGAACATTTTTCTTTCCTTCTCCACAGTAATTCACAAACGGATAATACAACACATACAGTGACGCCTCCAAAAGACCATCCTTGCTATTCTCTAGCAAGGATAGGTTATGCAAGAACCTCTTTTTGAAAGAGACAGGAAAAAAAGAAAAATTATTCTCTTTGCTTTGTGAACATGAGAGAAGTTGAGAGAGAGAGTAGGTTTTTTTTTTTTTTTTCTTTTTTCTGACAATCAGAGAGCAGGGAGTTATTAGTATTTGATTCACGTAACAAAAACTAGTAACCTTAAATTGCACAAATCACTGCAATTTAAAGTGAGAGAGGGGGAGTAACTCCCCACTCCCCTATAATGCAAGGAGTTATTCCCTTTTTAATTTAATTAAAATTAATTTAATTTAATTTAATAAATAATTATATTAATTATTGATTAAATATCTCAAATTTAATCAAATATTTATTTGATTTATATTCAAACACCCTTATCTCTCATAACCTATAGTTTTAATAAGAATCCCGTTTACATTAACTTTTAACCTATAGTTAATTTGAATATTCATATTAATTCATTATTTTAATTTTATTCAAATACATTTATGCCCTCATTTTACATAGTTTAATTTTTTTAATCTCATTCAAAATTAACTTTATATCATAATGTATCTTTATGCATTATAGTAATTGTATCTTATACGATTAAAATAAATTTTCCTTAATTAATTTGAACATTTCAAATTCTTTCAAAACTCTTGATCCTTGTTTTACTCGTTATGAGCTAACATGGGGACTTAATAGACCTACAGATTATAAGCTCCAATGATCCGAGGTTGATTAATTAAACTTCTTAATTAGATTAAACAACATTTTTTAACTATGGGTCACTCCAGTAAAGACCTATAGTTGCACTCTTATGCACTATAGAATATATTGCATTCATGGATATAACCATTAGAAGTAAGTCGATCCTTTAGAGTTGTTCGTATTACAACTAGATCAAATTACCATTTTACCCCTACTATTACCTCTTACTCCTTAAGTACCATTGATCTTAATGATCAATATGTTTATGGTCCTACCGTAAACAAAGTCCCTTTTGGGCTATTGAGAGGGAGGGGCCCCATTGTTCAAGGAGTTCAGCACTTAGGGAACAACTCATCTACTTATCTTAAAGGCGAGAATTAGTGAATTCTATCTTGTGTAGTTATGTTCTTAGCTACCCACTCGGTTAAGTCCCCAAAATAATATGCTTATTGAGTCGCCGACACAGACCACTCTCATCTATACAGATCAAAGGATGAGGCCCTCATAGGCGGGAGTTCATAACTCAATGAATATTGAGATCAAGTTATACAAACTCATTGTATAGGATCACATCATTTGTAACGATTACAAAGTTGGTCGTATCCATAGTGTTACTTGGATAATGCACTCAATCTTATCCATGTACTATTGACTATTTAGTTTATTACTTAAACATGATCCACCTGTATGTCAACCATATACTATTTAAGTTACATTAAATAACTTTGGATCTTAGTTTACTGGCTTGAGTTACATAAGTCTAAAATGTTAAATAAAATAACCCTTGATTTATTAAATAAATAATATGTTTACATTATATAAACCATGAATTTAGGGCATAAACCTCAATAATCTTCCACTTGTCCTAAAGTTGGAGGGGCGTACAATACATTAAAGTATAATAACTAGGGCATGCTCTATACTTAGTTACATCTCCCACTTGTCCTAGAAAAGTGATGCATATCTCGTAGGATTAGACTCTCTGGATGACCCTCAAACATTTTAGCTGTGAGAGCCTTTGCAAATGGTTCAACAATATTATGCTCCAAAGCTATCTTCGTGACAATCACATTCCCTCATTGCACAATCTCCCATATCAACTGGTATTTCCTCTTTATGTGCTTTACTCTCTCGTGGCTTCAAGGTTCTTTTGAGTTTGCCACAACACCACTATTATCACAATTAAGTGTGATGTGCAAAGTCATGCTTGGAGCGACTTACAAATTTGTCAAGAACTTCCTAAGCCATACAACTTTCTTAACGTGCTTCACAAGAAGCTACATATTCAGCCTCCATATAGTAGAGTATGCAATGCATCATTGTTTGATGCTCCGCGAAACTATAGCCTTTCCATTAAGCGTGAACATTGATCTTAATGTGAATTTCTTAGGATCCTTATCAATTTGAAAATCAAAGTCAGTGTGTCCTGTAAGGATCATATTCGTAGCTCCATACACAAGCATATAGTTCCTCATTCTCCTAAGATAGTTGAGCATGGTTTTCTCTATAGTTCAATGATCAAATCCTGGATAGGATTAATATCTACTGACAATCTCAACTGCATAACATATATAAAGCATAGTACACAGCATGACATACATTAGGCCACCTGATGCGCACTTTTCGTGCTTACCACAAGTGTACTGGTCAAGCTATAATATAAGACGGTTAAGTTTCGAATACCGTTCCACTAAGGATCCAATCGTGAAGATTTAAATTACTTAGCTATTCTAGAATTGAATCAATTTTATTTGAGGATTCGATCTCAAGTTGTGATTTGAGAAAAACTAAAAAGAAAAACAAGTAACTGAGAAACACAAGAGTCAAAGAGAGTTCCAGGGTATTGAATCCTTGTTTAATTCATTATGCAACATTCTAGGGTTCATAGATTTTATTGCAATTCATATGCTTAAGTCTAGAAACATACATCCAAGTTGTTTTCTATAAAAAAATAGCCTTTTCTCATGCAACCTAATTGATTACTAATATCTTGAAACCAAAATAAGTTACATGGCATTAAGAGTAGTCTTTAGCAACTTTCATTGTTAACCTAACTATTTGCATGATAGATTAACAACAATTCATTGTTATAGATCTAATTAGACATACAATTATCTCAACCATACATCTGATCTAACATTCAAGGATGACCAATCAACAAGAATTAAGCACAACAACAATGAAAAGCATATTTATTACAAAATAACCATGAAGAGTCTACAATATCAACATAACTTCATAAACAATTCATCAATACCCTAAAACTAAAGAGTTTAGCTACTCATAGCAATAAGAGAGAATGTTTCATTATAGTCAACTCCCTCTACTTGGGTGTAACCCTTTGCCATAAGTCTTGCCTTAAAGGCCTATACCTTCCCATCTACACTTTATTTCCTTTGGTTAATTCATTCGAAACCTGTAGGTTTTACCTCCATCAGGTTAATCTACAAGATCCCAGACAGAATTGAAGAATATAGACTCCATTTTTAGATTCATGGCTTTAATCCATTCATCTTTGTCTACATCATTCATTACCTGTTTATAGGACAATATGGATCCTCAACATCATCATTTGTATGGTGACTTGGTCTTCTGTTAAACCCATGTACCATGCTAGTTGAGTTACAACCCTTTCCCAATAGAGGTGTGCAAAAGTTGGACAAAACTGATGAGCCGAACCGAACCGACTAGTTTGGACCAATTTCTTTTAAGAAAATGGAACCATTGATTTATTAATGCATAGAACCGAGTGGTTCGGTTCGGTCTGTAGTTCACAACCCTAAAAATTATGAAAACCAAACCGAGCTGAAGGTTTATTATATATGTAATTTTAATTTTATTTGCCAGCCCACCTTTTAATAACAAGCCTAGCCCAACCCTCAAGCCCAACTCAATTTGTATTCGAACTAAAAAAATTAGAAAATTAAAAAATTAGACAATCTTAAAAATAGAAATTCTCAGCATAGAAATCATCAGCCTCCCACCCTTCTCCTTCTCCTCTACAACTCGTAGTGGCACGACAACGCACCTTTCTCTTTCTCTTCAGCTTCACTTCATAGTTCACCTTCTCCTATCCTCGCTAGCCGTCGGTGCCACCTAGACCTCTGCGCACTTCCCATGACTCTCATCGTCCATCTATTTTGCACTTCCCATTTTACACTCAGACCTCCCAGCTTTGATTCTCAACCAGTCAGCCACTGCCACCAAAGGGGATTACTTCGTAGGATTGAGATTGTATCATATCGGGTAATTAGTCAGGGCTAGCTACGAATTTTTCTTTAAAAAAAAAATATATTGTTGTCGGAGCTTGAAGTTGAAGACACTCTCCTTTCTTTTCTTTTTATTTTAGTTTTTTTTTTGAGTAACCACATCAAAAGGAGGTGGACGAAAAAAAAAAAAAAAACAAATCGAACCAAACCGACTTGAATCAAAATAGGTTGGTTCGAAAAACTGAAACCGAGGCGAGTCAATTTTCGATGGTTACTCTTTATTATAAACCAAGAACTTTGGTTTGGTCCTTAGTTTTGCCCAAAATAGGACCGAATCAAACCATGCACACACCTACCTCCCACTATGTTGAGGTAGTCTCAACTCTTGAGAAAGATGTGCTTGGCTTGATGTACTAGCATCAACAACTCTTATTGATATACTAGCAGTATCCAGAACTCTTGTTGAAGTACTAATAGCTTCATTTGAAAGTTCATTTAACACAATTGTACTTCGTGGTTTATGATCCCATATGTGGTCTGTCACTACGGGTTTGCGACGTAGAGCGGCTAAAGTTATTCCCAAGAAGAGGAAAATGGAGTCGCCATCAGTGTGACTAAGCACCCAAAGTATTTTAGATTGGTCTGCAAAGAAAAGATAAAGGCTTCAAGGGTGTTTTGTGCATTGGGAAGGTATTAGCACCCCACAACACTCGTTCAAGGAACGATGTTTTATTTTTTCCTCCTGTTATTAAGATAAGGCCTTTTGAAAAAAAATTGTTTTTAATTTTTAAATGTCCCGTATTTTATTGATCACCATCATTACTAATAATGAACAATAATTATGAGTGGCCAAAGGCCATTAGAAAATTTGTTTGAATTTAACTTGACATCCCAAAATCAATTCATCACCTCAAGAGTATTAGGAAGGCCAGCATCTTGACTTCCTAATGAAGAAATGAAAGTTTTATTTTTTTATGGAATTTTAATTTATTCATTCTAAAACAAATGAATGAATGAAAGTTTTATTTTTTGTATGGTTTATCTTCTATAATCGGAAAATACTCTTGGTGATTGTTTGCACGAGGTTTCCAAAGAAACATGATTCGTGGAGTTGAACTTGAATTTGTGTTGATTTGATGTGGATGTGGTTTGATCTTTAGTACTTGATCCTCTAATTCTCTCTCAATTGAATGTGTACGCTTCACGTATGGAAGTAGAGCGTGTGGGTGTTCTTCAAGTTGCACTTTTGTAAGAATGTATGTGATCCAAAGAAATTCAGTCTTCAAGTGTGGTTCACTTTCAGAAGTTAGAAGTCTTCTGACTATATGAAGAATTCTCTCTAGGCTCTCTGAAATATAGAATTTCTAAACCTCCAAATGAAGGAGAACTCCTCTATTTATAGAGTTCTCATGAGGGTTTTGTGATCTTGGGCTTGGTTGGTTCATGGACTTGGCCCCTGGGTTCTATTTGACATTTGGGTCAAACTAAACATATTTTTGGGCTCAATTTGACTTTAGCCCAAACTTTAATATTTAATTTGATCAAAATAATTAATTTAATCCAATGGTCAAAACAAAAGCACCTGGCATCATCGAGATTCGCTAGTTTATGTCTTTAATTTCAATTTGGGACACATCTCAACTTTTAATTAGTCCCAAATTTAATTATTTGTAATTTCATCATTATTTTGTTAAATGACATGGTAATTTGTGATTGATCCAAAATTTCTCATTCAACAAATGCCTATTTTTTAGATTTATTCACATGTATGGGTGGATGAATCTCGTAAAGGATAAAATTGTAATCAAAATACAAGTTATATGTTTTCGAGTTTGACTCTGTTCGATGTGTCCAACACACACGCACGCATGCACGCACGCACACACACACACACATTTTCTTTCTTAACATGAATTTAAGACAAAGTTTTGATTCCCTTTCTTAACATAAAGTCCAATTTGAATTTTAGTAGAATTTGTGCTACTAAATTCAAAGTTGAATTTGGAGTGAAACTGAACTCTTGTTGCAGCGCTACCCTATTTTTGAGTTTTTCATCTTTTTCTTCACTTTTTCATCCAATTTTGCCTCAGTTTGGTTCTTTGACATCCAAAACTTATTTTCTTCAAAATTACCTAAAAAACCGCTAGCAAACTATTGGGTTTTATGTCCTAAAACCCATAGATTGTAAATGTAATTATTTAACCGTCATTAATAAGAAGTTATTGATGTGTTATTTCAATAAGCGTTATTGAACTGTATGTAGGGACATATAGAGATCAATGTTCAAGATACAGTCTAAAAGGTCTATAGTATAGGGAGGAGGTTGAGTACCTTATCCTGATGACACTATGGATACAACTCACTTTGTATTTGATACAAACACAATGATTTAACGCATTCGTGTAGGTGACATGCGAGTGAGGGTATCCTATGTAATGAGTTTGCATAAAACCGGACCACGAAATAGTAATCACTAGATGTAACTTTGTTGACTAGTTAGGTTTCTATTTCAATAAGATGACCTAGGCAACTTAGTCTTAATTCTGAGTATATCATGAACTCCTGTCCACGAAGGATTGTCCTTTGATTTGTGGGTCTTTAGTGGAGTGTACCCACAGTTAACGAATATTGATTAATGTGATTATTAAGTTTAGTCAATTAATCTCATATCGTTGGAGCTTCTGATCTGTAGGTCCATTAGGTCCGCTTCCTAGCTCGTAAAGAGTGATGAGGTATTTATGTCTTAAATAAAATTTGAAATGTTCTAAATTTAATTTTGGATATGATACAATATTAATTTTTGAGAGACTTGAAAGAGTTCAAATATTAATATGAATTAGATTCATATTAAAACTATAGGTTAAAATTAATGTGTATTGGAGCACACTAAAACTATAAGTTATGAGAGGATAATAATTGAATATGATTCAAATGTCAGTTAATTAAATATTAGATATTTAATTTGAAATTTAATTAAGAATTAATTTTCTTAATTAATTTAAATTAAATTTAATTTAATTTAATTAAATGAATTAAAACTATAGGTTATATGGGAGATGTTCATTTAAATATGATTTAAATTAAATAATTAATTAAATTAGATTTAATTAATTATTATTTATTATTTATTTCTTTTTTAAATTAAATAATTTGTTTAATTAATTAATTAATTAAAAAGGTAACTCCCATACGTGGGAGTTACGCTTTACGTGGTTTAATCCCACGTCTCCTGCTTTCTCTCCTTAAATAGGCCTGCAAAAGAAATAGAGAAAAAGGGTTATATTCTCAAAAAAAAAAAAAAAAAATCAATCTCTGTGCTCTCTCTTTTCCATCATGATCAAGGATTCACAATCCTTATATCATCACTCAGAGATTAGGAGAGGTTCGTGGTGGAAATGTTCAGAGTCGACAATGAATATAAGCTTCTATCTCTAAAGCATGCTTAACCTAGAATTAATATAGTAGGTTTTCTGTATTTTTTTCGAATGTATTGGTATTTCAAAATCCCAATTTATTTTGAATTTTGTTCTGTAATGCTTCTGCTGTGTTAGGGATTTCAACCATTTAAGTTGGTATCAGAGCCATCTCGTAAAATTAATTTGGAATTTTTTATATTTGCATTGGTTTTGGTGGGTTTCTACACTAATGAATGTAGGTTTGTGATTGAATGTTTACAATAGAAATGGACATAGATTTTTAAAAAATTTATTTGATCAAATGTAGAAGCCCCTGCGTTTTTGGGTTTTTTTTTTTTTTTTTTTTGTAAATTATTGTTTTGTAAGTCCAATTTTGAATTGGGGATGTTCCAAGAAGAAAAACAACACCAAATTTGCCCAAAACGGACGACTGGAGGCCAAGAATTCGAGCAAAGGTCTCTGCATGAAGAGGGGAAAAAAACGGATGGAGGCACGTTGAGAAAAAATAAGGCTAATGTCAACATGCGCTTGCAGGCGTGGCTTGGCTCGGCTCGCGGGTTGGTTCAGTTCAGTTCACGCGGTTCGGCTCCAGTTTAGGCTTTTTGGCTCCAGTTTAGCTGCTGTTTGGTTTGGTTCAGCTGGTTTTGATCCAGTTCTTGGCATTCTTTTGCTTCGTTCATGGTTTTGGGGCCTGGTTCGAAGCTGTTTGAGGGTTTTGGTCCAATTTTGAATTAGCAGAAGTAGTCTTAGGATATTTTTAGCATAAACTAATGTAATTTATTGCTTTATTTTATCCTAGGGGCCAATTTTACCGGTTCAATTGTTATTTAAATGCTTTATGGATGTCATTTAATGATAACCCACCACAGGTTAAGCATGTTCATGCAAGTATATTATAAATGTTATAATATATGGTTTTAATGCATGATAATAATTTCATGAGTTATTTAATGTATGTTGATATATTAAATATATGAAATTGGAAAAGCATGATGAATGACATTAATTAAATAAATATAAATAATTATATTTATTAATGTTTTGTTAATACTTGATTGATTTTCATGATTTATTTAATATAATTGTTATATTTTAAATCAAAATCAATTTGCATTGAGCATGATATATCCACATTAATATAATTGTTATATTATGTCATGAAATGCATGTAATATGGTTGGTTAATTAATTAGAATTTGATTGTTAATTAATTAAACCATAGAAAGCATGTTATAGGGCTAATCATTAAAGTTTATAATAGTTATAAAATTTATGATTAGTAACCGTCAACCTATAATTAAGAATTGCATGCAAACATAAGATCTTAGGAAATTGGTTTTAAATTGTTTAAAATTAATTTAAACCTAAAATCACATTAATTCTACTAAGATTAGACTTTTGTCTTACTTTATTTTAAAATAGTTTTAAAATATGACTAAGTAGGACAAATAGGACTTTAGGTTATAAGAGAATTCTACCACTTCACTTCTGTTAAGATTAGGGGTATTTAAGTTGACGGTTTTCGAAACACCTCCTAACTGGGAATTGAATTGGAACTTGAGTTGAATTAACCAAAGGTCTATTAGTATGCATTGTTGCTAGGTTAATTAAATGATTTAATTCACCTAGAACATTAGTGTAAAGACCTTTTATAAGAGTTATAATAGGCATAGACTTAGATTGATTGACTTAACGAAATTTAACTATGTTAAATAACCCTAAGATAAGGCAAGACATTTTAGTGGTAGGAATTACAAAACAATATGTTTATATCAAGTTTTGCTCTTACGTCCCTTTATTCACACTGGGAGATCCATACTCAGCTTCATGTCGTCCTGGGTGGGACCCTCCTTCGAAAAGTGTTTGTATGGGTCAATAATAAGGTGAATGAGAAAATGTCTATAGTAAGTGGGAGCGGGACACGTGTCAACGTATCCCTCGGTCTTCAACCCTAGGTTGCACCGTAAGATCCTTATGATCCGCTTGCGTGTCGTCCTGGAGCGACCATCCTTTTGAGGGCCTGATCATAGGTTTCAGAACACCGCGAACTCCTAAAAAGGATAAGTTCACTTAGGTAAATTACCAACAGTTGTCTTTCCTAACAGTAGCTTGTTGGTGTGTACCTCTGGGATCTGAAAGTGGGAGGGTTACACTTACGGGGATGAGTTAAGAGTTAACAAATCGTTGACCAAACAACAGTGGTTAATGTCTATAGGAATATGAGTTATTCTGGCATTAGAATTAGCTGAGAATTGTCTCATTTCAAAGGAGGAGTGGCTAATCACCCTTCAGTGGCTGTTGCTCTAAACCTCTAAAGCATTGTTGCAAAAACTAAATCAATAGTTTATTAGGGTTTCTTTGATTGCTTATTTTTGTTGAATTGATTGGATTACTTGCAATATTGTTTGCTTGTGTAATGGGTTAAGGCAAAGATAACTAAAACGATTAATTGTTTATTATTTCATCATGTCTTCCTCAATCGTCGCACTGCTTAAAAATGAAAAACTAACCGATTAAAACTACGCAATGTGAAAATTTAACCTGAATACGATTCTAGTTATAGATGATCTACGGTTTGTCTTGACGGAGGAGTGTCCTCCTATTCCCGGTCGTAATGCATCTCAATTTCTTAGGGATACACATGACCATTGGACAAAGGCCAATGACAAGGCTCGAGTCTATATCTTGGCGAGTCTGTATGACATACTCAACAAGAAACATAAGGCCATGATGAATGCACGACAGTTCATGGAGTCCTTCCAGGAAATGTTTGGACAACCATCCTCATAGATCCGGCACGAGGCCCTCAAGTACTTTCATAATGCACATATGAAGGAAGGCTAATCAGTGAGAGAACATGTTCTCGACCTGATGCTCCAATTCAATGTTGTTGAAATGAACGATGTAGTCATTGACGAGCAGAGTCATGTGTCTTTTATTCTAGAGTCTCTTCCAAAGAGCTTTCTTCAATTCCACAGCAATGCACTTATGAATAAAATTGTGTACATCATAACGACCCTTCTTAATAAGTTATAGACTTATCAGTCTCTTATGAAAAATAAGGGACCGATCGAATGAGAGGCAAATGTTGCCCATTTCAAGAAGTTGCGTAAGGGTTCATCCTTTGAAACTAAGTTTGTTCCCTCATATTTTGGTTTTAAGAAGATCTAGACAAAGAAAGGAGGAAAGGGGAAGGCTCCCATTGCTGGGAAAAACAAGGGCAAGGCCAAGGTGGCTGACAAGGGCAAGTGCTTCCACTGCAATGTGGATGGTCAATGGAAATGCAATTGACCTAAGTACCTTGCTGAGAAAAAGAAGGAAAAGGAAGGTAAATATGATTTACTTGTTTTAGAAACTTGTTTAGTGGAAAATGATCATGATACCTGGATACTTGATTTGGGTGTCACTAATCACGTTTGTTCTTCTTTACAGGGAGTTAGTTCCTTCCAACAGCTAGAGGAAGATGAAATGACACTCAAGGTTGGAACGGGAGACGCCATTTTAGCTTGTGCAGTTGAAAAGCGCTTGAAAAGTGCTTTCTATTCTATCAAATTAAGGGAGTTTATATTAGATTTCACTTGTTTGCTAGTGGTTTTCATGTCTAAATAAAGAAAATCAGAAGAAAAATCCAAAAGATCAAAACTAAGTCAGAATATAGTGAAAAAGAAGAGAAAAGTCAAAATCTGCCAAAAACAAGTAGCATCGCAACGCTTTTTCTTGATAGCAACAGTTTTTTCAGCGTCGCAACGCCATCACGTAGCGCGACGACGCCACCTTTCCATATCAGTTAGCGTCGCGGCGCCAACTTTCCATATTGGAAGAATATGCATTTTTTAAAAGAATTTTGAGCTGTCAACTCTATAAATTGGAGGGTTTCCAGCAACCTTGAACATCAAGAAATCAGAGAAAAACACACCAAAAGAGTCTCAAAAAGTGAGTTGGCTACAAGGAAGAGAGAAAAGTTGGAGAGAGAGAGTTTGGTATCGTTCGAATTCCCGACGTGAAGACCGAAGGACATCTTGGCGGTTCCTCCTCAATCAAGCACTTCTTCCTAGTAGAGTTTTCCTTTCTTTACACTCTTTCTATCTTTAATTTGTTTGTGAACATGTTGCTTAAAGCTATGAGTAGCTAAACTCTTTAGTTTTAGGGTATTGATGAATTGTTTATGAAGTTATGTTGATATTGTAGACTATTCATGGTTTTGTTGTAATGAGTATGCTTTTCATTGTTATTGTGCTTAATTCTTTGTGATTGGTCATCCTTGAATGTTAGGTCAGATGTATGATTGAGAGATTGTATGTCTAACTAGATCTATAATAATGAATTATTGTTAATCTATCATGAAAATAGTTAAGTTAACAATGAAGTTGCTAAAGACTATTCTTAATGTCATGTAATTTGTATTGATTTCAAAAGATTAGTAATCAATTGAGTTGCATGGAAAAATGTTATTTTCTAGAGAAAATAACTTGGAATTAAGTTTCTAGACTCAAGCATATGAGTTACAATAAAATCCATGAACCCAAGAATATTGCATGATGGATTAAACAATTATTCTTTACCCTAGAACTCTCTTTGATTCTTGTGTTTCTTATTTTATTGCTTTCCTTATTTAGTTTATTTCCAAAATTACAACTTCAATTCCAACCCTCAAATAAAATTGATTCAAGTCTAGAATAGCTAAGTAACTTAAACCTTCACAATTGGATCCTCAGAGGAACGATATTCGAACTTCACTATCTTATATTATAACTTGACTCATACACTTATGGTTAACACTTAAAGTGCGCATCAACAGTGGGAGTTGCAAAGTTATTTTTTGGAAATAGATTTTTATTTTTAGAAAATCTATATATAGTTTCTAAACTAAAAAAGAACTTATTATTTATTTCCTGTTTAATTGAACAAATGTACTCGGTTATTTTTTTCTGTTAATGAAGCGTTCATTTTGAAAAATGGTGTACGTATTTGTTCTGCTAAATTAGAAAACTACTTATATGTGTTAAGACCAACTGAAGCAAAAACATTTTTAAATCATGAGATGTTTAAAACTGCAAATACTCAAACTAAAAGACAAAGAATTTCTCCAAGTAACAATAGTACTTATCTTTAGCATTTGAGATTGGTTCACATAAATCTCGATAGGATCAGGAGATTGGTAAAGAATGGACTTCTAAATGAGTTAGAAGATGATTCATTACCTCCATGTGAATCTTGTTTTGAAAGTAAAATGACTAAAAGACCTTGAAGTGGAAAAGGTCATAGAGCTAAAGAACCTTTAGAACTCATACATTTGGATCTCTATGGTCCAATGAATGTAAAAGCTCGAGGAGAGTACGAATACTTCATATCTTTTATAGATGATTATTCGAGGTATGGTTACTTATACCTAATGGAACATAAGTCTGAACCACTTGAAAAGTTCAAGGAGTATAAGGCTGAAGTTGAAAACCTCTTAGGTAAAACAATTAAAACAATTTTTGATCAAGGTGGAGAGTATAATGATTTAAGATTCTAGGACTATTTGATAGAACATGGAATCCAATCCCAACTCTCAGCACCTG
The DNA here is from genome assembly GCA_031780015.1 of Citrullus colocynthis. Lineage (NCBI taxonomy): Eukaryota > Viridiplantae > Streptophyta > Magnoliopsida > Cucurbitales > Cucurbitaceae > Citrullus > Citrullus colocynthis. Next base: position 2,437,743 of record QLSR01000119.1, on the reverse strand, counting down.
GTACACCTCAGCAGAACGGTGTATCAAAAATGAGAAATAGAACCTTGTTAGACATGATTTGTTTTATGATGAGCTATGCTCAATTGCGTAGCTTGTTTTGGGGGTGTACAGTAGAAACTACAGTTCATATCTTGAACAATGTTCCCTCGAATAATGTTTCTGAAACGCCTTTCGAGTTATGGAGGGGGCGTAAACCTAGTTTACGCTACTTTAGAATTTGGGGTTATCCTGCACATGTGCTAGTGACAAATTCTAAGAAATTGGAACCCTGTTCAAGATTATGCAAATTTGTTGGTTACCTTAAGGAAACGAGAAGTGGTCTCTTCTTCGACCCACAAGAAAACAAAGTGTTTGTATCAACAAACACTACATTCTTGGAAGAAGACCACATGAGAGATCATAAACCACGAAGCAAAATGGTATTAAATGAAGCTAATGAAGAGTCAATAAGAGTTGTTGATGAGACTGGTCTTTCATCAAGAGTTAATGAAGGAGCCAGTACTTCTCGTCAGTCTCGTCCTTTTCAATCGTTGGGAATGCCTCGACGCAGTGGGAGAGTTGTATCACAATCTAACCGTTACTTAAGTTTAATTGAAACTTAGGTCGTCGTGCCAGCTGATGGTGTTGTGGATCCATTGTCCTATAAACAAGCAATGAATGATGTAAACAAGGACCAATGGCTCAAAGCCATGGATCTTGAAATGGAATTTATGTACTTCAATTCTGTATGGGAACCTGTAGATCCACCTGAAGGGGTTAAACCCATAGGGTGTAATTGAATCTATAAACGAAAGAGAGATGTAGCTGGGAAGGTACAGACCTTCAAAGCTAGACTTATAGCAAAGGATTACACCCAAAGGGAAAAGGTTGACTATGGGGAAACTTTTTCCCATGTTGCTATGCTTAAGTTTATAAGAATTCTCTTATCCATAGCCTCATATTATGACTATGAAATTTGGCAAATGCATGTCAAGACTACTTTTCTGAATGGCTCTCTTGAAGAGAGTATCTTCATGTCTCAGCCCGAGGAGTTCATAGCCCAAGGTCAGGAGAAAAAGGTTTGCAAGCTAAATTGATCCATTTATGGGTTGAAACAAGCATCCAGATTTTGGAATATTAGGTTTGATACTGCGATCAAATCTTTTGGTTTTGAACAAAATGTTGATGAGACTTGTGTATACAAGAAAATCATCAAAAGTAAAGTAGCTTTCTTTGTACTTTATGTGGACGACATCCTACACATTGGGAATGATGTAGGATATGTTACTGATGTTAAAAATTGACTGCCAGCCCAATTCCAAATGAAAGATTTGGAAAAGACGCAGTATGTACTTGCGATCCAAATCATTAGGGATCGCTGGCCCTGTCTCAAGCAACTTATATTGGCAAAATGTTGACTCGATATTTGATGCAGAACTCTAAGAAGGATTTATTACCTTTCAGGCACGGGGTTCATTTGTATAAGGAACAATGTCCTAAGACACCTTAAGAAATTGAGGATATGAGACGTATTCCCTATGCCTCAGCTGTGGGCAGCTTAATGTATGCTATATTTTGCACTAGGCAAGACATTTGTTATGCAGTGGGAATAGTCGGTAGGTACCAGTCCAATCTAGGGTTAGACCACTAGACTACAGTTAAGAACATCCTCAAGTATCTTAGGAGAACGAGGGAATACAAGTTGGTGTATGGAGCTAAGGATTTGATCTTTATGGGATACACTGACTCTAATTTTCAAACTGACAAGGATTCTAGGAAATCCACGTTAGGATCAGTGTTCACCTTAAACGGAGAAGCCATAGTATGGGTAGCATCAAGTATGGATGCATTGCAAACTTTATTATGGAGGCTGAGTATGTAGCTGCTTGTGAAGTAGTAAAGGAAGCAATTTGGCTCAGGAAGTTCCTAAATGATTTGGAAATCGTTCCAAATATGGAATTACCCATCACGTTATACTGTGACAACAGTGGGGGCAGTAGCTAACTCTAAAGAGCCTCACAGCCACAAATGATGAAAGCATATTGAGAGGAAATATCACCTGATACGGGAGATTGCGCAACGAGGAGGTGTGATTGTCATAAAAATCGCATCAGAGCATAACAGTGCTGATCCATTTACGAAGGCTCTCTTGGCTAAAGTGTTTGAGGGTCATCTAGAGAGTCTAGGTCTACGAGATACATACATTGTGTAATATAGGGCAAGTGGGAGATGTGTAATGGGTATATGGATGCCTTAGTCTGTTATATTTACATACTTACCATTCTCACTGCTTTTTTTGTACAACCCACTAGAGTTTTAGTTCAAGTGGGAGTTTGTTAGGTTTTATGCCCTAAAACTCACAAATTGTTGAAAAACGCTTGAAAAGTGCTTTTTATTCTCTTAAATTAAGGGAGTTTATATTAGATTTCACTTGTTTATTAGTGGATTTTAGGTCATTACAAAGAAAATAAGAATCGAAAGCCAAAAGAACTAAACTGAGCCAAAATCAAATGAAAAAGAGAAGAAAATCATCAAAACTGCCAAAAACAAGGTAGCGCCGCTTTTTTCCTAAGAGCATCAAACAACCTTAGCGCAACAGCACTGACGCAGCGTTGTGGCACGACTCTAAGGGTAAGTTTTCATGACACATAGCGCAGCAACGACATCTTACAGCGTAGTGACGCCATCATTTGATGACGATTAGCGTCGCACGTCATCTTTCCTTATTTGAAAAATCTACAATTTTAGAAAGAATTTTGGGCAACCAACTTTATAAATTGGAGGGTTCCCACCAACCCTAAGGACATCAAGAAACCAAGAGACGCAAAAATAAGAGAAAATAGAGAAAATACAATAGAGAGTCCCAGAGAGTGAGTTAGGTGCAAGGAAGAGAGAAAAGAGTTTGAGAGCGAGTCTTAGTGCCATTCGAGTTCTCGACATGAAGACTAAGGATATCGTGGCGGTTTCTCCTCAATCAAGAGCTTCTTTTCAATAGGGTTTTCCTTGTTTACACTCTTTCTATGTTTAAATTGTTTGTGAACAAGTTGCCTAAATGTACGAGTGGTTAAACTCTTTAGTTTTAGGGTATTGATGAATTGTTTATGAAGTTATGTTGATATTGTCGACTCTTCATGGTTTTGTTGTAATGAGTATGCTTTTCATTGTTATTGTGCTTAATTCTTGTTGATTGACATCTTTGAATGTTAGATTAGATGTATGATTGGGATAATTGTATGTTTAATTGGATCTATAATAATGAATTGTTGTTAATCTATCATGAAAATAGTTAGGTTAACAGTGAAAGTTGCTAAAGACTAATTTTAATGCCATGTAATTTGTACTGATTTCAAGAAATTAGTAATCAATTAAATTGCATGAGAAAATATTGCTTTTGAAAGAAAATAACTTGGATTTATGTTTCTAGACTTAAGCATATGAATTGCAATAAAATCCATGAACCCTAGAATGTTGCATCATGAATTAAACAAGGATTCATTACCCTAGAACTCTTTTTGACTCTTGTGTTCCTTATTTACTTGTTTTCCTTTTTAGTTTTCCTAAATCACAACTTAAAATCAAATCCTCAAATAAAGTTGATTCAATTCTATAATAGCTAAGTAACTTAAACCTTCACAATTGGATCCTCAGTGGAATGATATTCGGAACTTAACCGTCTTATATAAGAACTTGACCCCTACACTTGTGGTAAACACGAAAAGTGCGCATCAATTGTAAATCTAATTATTTGACCGTCATTAATAAAGAGTTATTGATGTGTTACTTCAATAAATGTTATTGATTGTTTTTGTTTGTTTTGTCTTAATAACCTTAAATCCAATAAACTAACATCCTAGGTTTTTTTGTAAGTCTTGAACTGTATGTGGGGACATATGGAGATCAATGATCAAGATACAGTCTAAAGGGTCTATAGTATAGGGATAAGGCTGGGTATCTTATCCTAGTGACACTTTGAATACAACCCACTTTGTATTTCATACAAACGCAATGATCTAACGCATTCGTGTAGGTGACTAGTTAGGTTTCAATTTCAATAGAATGACCTAGACAACTTAGTCTTAATCCTGAGTATATTATGAACTCCTATCCACGAAGGATTGTCCTTTGATTTGTATGGGTGAGAATGGTCATTTTCCGACTCAATATGCCTACCATCTTGGGGACAAGACAGAGTGGAGAGTTTGGGACATAATTATACAAGATAGAATTCACTCATTTCCATCTTTAGGGTAAGTAGATAAGTGTGCACTTAAGTGGTGTCTCCGGGACTTGAACAAAGGGCTCTACCCTCTCACTAGCCCGAAAGGGGTTTTTGTTTAATGATTGGACCATAAACAGGTTGTTCATTAGAGAAGCACTGGTAAAACGGTAATTTGATCCAGCTGGTGTTACGAACACTTGTGAAGGACTAATCTCATATATAATTTGATCCAACAATATTGGTCTATATCCATGGACACAGAAATATATATGCAGTGAGAAGAGTGTAGCTGTGGGTCTTTAGTAGAGTGTACCCACAGTCAACGAATATTGATTAACGTGATTAATGAGTTTAGCCAATTAATCTCATATCGTTGGAGCTTCTGTGCTGTAGGTCTATTAGGTCCACTTCCTAGCTCGTAAAGAGTAATGAGGTATTTATGTCTTGAATGAAATTTTAAATGTTCAAATTTACTTAGGAAAAAATATAATGTATGATAATACATTATAATATACAGTTTAATTTGAACTTTATAATATAAATTTAATTTTGGATATGATACAAAATTAATTTTTGAGAGAATTGAATATTAGAAGGAGTTCAAATATTATTATGAATTAGATTTATATTAAAACTATAGGTTAAAATTAATGTGTATTAGATGCAAATTAAAACTATAAGTTATGAGAGAATAACAATTGAATATGATTCAAATGTAGGTTAAATTAAATATTAGATATTTAATTTGAAAATTAATTCATTAAAGAACTAATTTTCTTAATTGATTTTAATTAAATTAAATGAACTAAAACTATAGGTTATATGGGAGATGTTCCTTTAAATATGATTTAAATGAAATAATTAATTAAATTAGATTTAATTAATTATTAATTATTAATTATTTATTTGTTAAATTAAATAATTAAATTAATTAATTAATTCATTCATTCATTAAAAAGGTAACTCCGATACGTGGGAGTTACGCTTTACGTGGTTTAATCCCACGTCTCCTGCTCTCTCTCCCTACATAGGCCTACAAAAGAAATAGAGAAAAAAAGGTTATTCTCTCGTTAAAAAAAAAAAAAAAAAAAAAAAAAATCTCTCTGCTGCTCTCTCTTTTTTCCATCAAGATCAAGGATCCACAATCCTTATCTCATCACTCATAAAATAGGAGAGGTTCGTGGTAGTGGAGTTCAAAGTTGACAACGAATGTAAGCTTCTATCTCTAAAGCATGATTAACCTAAAATTAATACAGTAGTAGGTTTTCTATATTTTTTCCAATGTACTGGTATTTCAAAATCTCAATTTATTTCGAATTTTGTTCTGTATTGCTTCCGCTGTGTTAGGGATTTCAACCCTTTCACAAACAACATCAAATCTAATAGAAACATCTCTAAATCAAAGGCAAATAAAACACCTTTTAGGTGCGTTTCAGGAGTGAGCTACACCAATAGTTTTGAGAGTAGCGAAGCTGCACCAACATTTCGAAGAGAAAGCAAAGTTGTACCAATATTTTGGAGAGGAGGCAGAGCTACACCAGTATTTTGGAGGAGGAGTAAAGCTGCACCAACATTTTGGAAGAGAAGTAGAGTTGCACCAACATTTTAAAGATTAAGTAAAGTCATTGAGTTTAGAGATGGAGAAGCGTAGCGAAACCATCAAATTTGGGGATGGAAAAGTTGCGATGAAACCATTGAATTTGAGGATAGAGAAGAAGCGATGAAACTACCAAATTCGGAGATGGAAAAGCTGAGGTGGAACCGAGATGGAAAATTTGCCGCAAAACCATTATGCTTGGAGATGGAGAAGCATTGTGATAGCACCTAAAATGTGTTATCTTCCTCAGCTTAACTCGGGATTGTTGTGCTATTTAATGTGTTTATTATGTTAGTTCGTAGGTTTCGAGCACTTAACAGGTAGAACGGGGTGTTATGAACAAAATCGAGCTAAAACAAACCAAAAAGGAATTCCATGGCATCAACCGGGAAATAGAACTCCAAAAAGGTGACCAAAATGTCTCTAAAGCCACGGCACTACGGTGCTTTTTCCCGAGGAGTTCCACTGGCGAAGACGTAGCAGGCGCCGCAGCGGTTTCTTTAAAAAGAAACCTTCAATTCTAGGTTAAAAAATCGCCCGACCAGCCAACTTTTGGTTCCATTCTCTCCTCTTTTCTTCTTTTCATACCTAGGAACTTGAACCCAATAATCGGTATGCCGATTATTGGCTAAGGTAACATTTTTCTAGCTTGGGTATTAGGGATTTTTCTTGTAATTGATGTTCTTTTGAGGTTTTGAACTTAATTCAAATGTATGCATGATTTAATTCAGAGTTTTTAAGAATTAAGATCAATTTGTAACGATGGTGTTTATTTTGATTATTGCTTTGATTGTATTACAATTCGTGACAATTTGTTGTATGTCAATCATAGGAAGCAGTAGGTTAGGTTAGCTTGTAAATCTAGTTGGTGATGCGCATTGTTCTAATCAACCTAGGATTAAATCAATAGGATACTCAATCTAGGTTTTTCCAGTTGAATGTTCTGCCTAATTTTCCTTTGAACTTAATTCGGTTAGGTTTAGTCAAATTTTGCATGTTCCTCACCAATTTGCCTTTAATCTAACTTGTCGACTAGGACAATTCAATTATGGCCTTTCCAATTGAATCGATTAGGTGCTAGCTTCAACGGATTTAGTAATGACGAATCAATGATAAGAACATCAAACAAAGGAAATCTCACGTAACCCAAGCTAGAGTCTTCTTCAATTGAATTTTAGCTCTTTTTACTTCACGCAATTTACTTTCATGCAATTTAAGTTTCTTGCAATTAACCGTTTCTCAAACCCCCCCCTTTGGTTACTTGAATTGAAAACTTTCAATTGTGAAATTCGAGAACTCCTTGTGTTCGACCCAGCTTGCCACTACTACTATGATTGTTGTTGAAAGTCGATCTTTCTTTGATGTGGAGATACTTAGGCTTTTGAAGGCTGATGTTCGGGTGGAGGTAAGATACTAAACATTGATCTTCTTCTTTCATCTTGGCCATACCCAACCTTTGGAAAACTAAAGATTGAGTAGTTGAAGGCTTGATATGATCGAAGACAGAAGCTCTTTACTCAATTTCCTTTGAATTGTGGACTTCTTTAGTACTAATTGACAACTTTTGTTTTGTCCTTCCCAGTTATTTGAACTAGCTCAGGGGACTTATATCCAAATCTTTCTCTTAATGTGGGTATAGCATACTCCTCTTTCAAAAGCTTCTTTTGGGATAGAGAAAGTTTAGGTTGCTCGTAAATTTTCAAACTCTTGAACTCAGTGTGAGTTATAAAGTCATAACCTACTTTTGCCAGCAATTTATAAGTCTTAGGGTCTGTCAAGTCTACTTTTGGTTTGTGAACTTCTTGTTTTGTTAACCTTGTAAACGGCGTAACAAAACTTTGTTTTAAGATTTCAACATCTCCGACTTTCAAGCCCCTTGAGCATTTTGCGAATGGTGACTCGCCCTTCTTATGTCTTGATAAAGGAACATATGCAAGATTGGAAAACTCAGAGCTTTCTCATCTTTCAAAATTTTAGTTTTCGTAGGGCTAGTGGACGCTTCACTCTTTTGAGAGTTGGAATTACTTGCTCCTTTGTTTGACTCTTTTCTTGCCTCTGCTTGTGGCTTTGACTCGAATTTATCCCCTCATTTTATTATAGGAATCTCTGCATGCATTGCTTCATTGACGTTATCACTCTTCAAGTAAAATTCTACGTCTGCAAAGTGAGACTCGGATTCTGCGGAGTGAGTCTAGGCTTTTGAGACTCGGCTTCTGCAGCATTGATGTAGTGTAGAAGTTATCACCTCATGTTCATGAATCCAAGGGTGACCTTGTAACAACTTGTAAGTGGTCCTCGAATCTATGACATGGAACAATGTGTTGGCATGTAGGTTACCAAAAATGAGTTCCAAGCATATTATGTTGAGCTCTTGTTGACCGTCTTGGTTGAAGCCTTAGATTACCAATTTGTTGTCTGAAAGTTTTTCCATTGAGATGCCTAAATGTTTCATAGTTAACTTAGGCATTATGTTAACAGTTGATCCATCATCAATGAGAATTTGACCAACCATCTACTCTCCGAGGGTAGAATTTATGAACTCCCAAATGAAGGAAGACTCCTCTATTTATAGAGTTCTCATGAGGGCTTTGTGGGCTTGGGCTTGGTTGGCCCATGGACTTGGCCCCTAGGCCCAACTAATTGGATTTGGGCCCTACTTGATATTTGGGTCAAACTAAACATATTTTGACTCAATTTAACTTTAGCCCAAACTTTAATATTTAATTTGATCAAAATAATTAATTTAATCCAACGGTCAAGATAAAAGCACATGGCATCATCAGGATTCGCTAACTTATGTCTTCAATTTTAATTTGAGAGACATGTTAACTTTTAATTAGTCCCAAACTCAATTATTTGTAATTTGGTCATTAATTTGGTAAATGACGTAAAAATTTGTGATTGGTCCAAAATTTCTCATTTCAACAGTGACTATTTAAGGAAAGTAATTTAATAAAGTCAAATTGGGACTCTCGAAACTCCTCCTTTTTTTTAATTTTGGAAAAGAAAATATAAGATTGCAGTTTTTTAAATGACAAGAAAATAAATTTTACTTCAAAGTGATATGACAAGTGATGAAACCTTTTATTTTGAAAATATTAAAAAAAATCAAGAAACTTTATATTCGTTTAAAACGAAATATGGCAAATAGGAAAAACTCCTTTTTTTTTTTATATTAGAATAGTGAAAATATAAAATCTTAACATTCTTTTTAGAAGTAATATGACAAAAATATTCATAGAAGTTAAAATATATAAAAGAAATAAATTAATTAATGAGCAATTTTAAGACTAATGACGTAAAACAATTCTAACTAAAATATATATGTATAAAAAAATAATAAAAAAAAAGTAAGCGAATAAGTCTTATTGCATGCTGACTATAATAGTAATTTCAAAAAACCAAAAACTAAAATAGAAGATTCAACATACATGAATTTATAATTGTCTAACAAAATATCTTAAATTTATTAAGATGTGAAACCAAAAAAGGAAAATGTAACCTAACAATATGAAGGGTGCTTAGAGAATAATTTGTCATACATACATGTATAAGAAAATCTTTACAAAAGATTATAATTTCATGGAGGATTTAGTCATACACAAAAAGAAAGAAAAGAAAAAAAAAATACCATTGTGAAAGATTAAAGCTTCGAGAAAATATAGAGAGTTGAAGTAAAAGTGAGATGATAGGGAAAGTTTTTTTGGGAATGACCCACATCACCTTAGGCCTAAGGTCCAAAAGCCACATGAGAAGTTTCCGTTCTCTTTTGTCCCACGTTGGAAAATTAAGGAGAGGTAGAGGGTATAGATAAACACTTCTAGGGACTGGAGAAAGTGGGAGTAAAGGATTTTTTTCCACACGCAAACTGCTCCCGTCTAACCGGGCGGGCCAGGACAATTGCACGAGGGGAGCTAATTAGAATATGGAACATTTCTGTACCTTCCTACCTTCGTTCTATCATGAAAAACTGCCATTTTTTAGTTCTCAACCAGACAAGAGTAAATGCCAAATTGCAATTTTTTTAGTTTTTTGTAAGATTGTTGTTTTAATTAATCATTTTTCGAACTGAATAAGACAAAGTTATTACCTGCGAAGATGCTTTGTTTCTTAATGATTTTAACTTGCTTTGTTTTACTCCTCGAAATTGCCCTTCTTTTCAAGTACGGGACCCCTTTAATGAATCATGCAAGAGGAAACCCTTAGAGAGAGAAAAAAAGTTCTATTGATAGCAGTGTACATTAACTAAATCTTGACTGCTTATACGTATATTGCTTTTTGTCACTCCCGATTGATGTTCTTAGTATGCCATACGATCTCTACTTCATTATAGACCTTTCCATCTTATATTGCTTTATGGCGTGTCCTACCCTTATAAATTTGCCTTTGTTCCTTTTTTTTCTTTCTTTCTTTTTTTTTTTTTTCTTTTTGCCTTTTTTTTTTCTTCTTTTTCATTTTCTTGACTCTACAGTTTTTAATTTAACCTTTGTTTTAGGTCCCTCCTATTTTGCATTCTTGAGAAAATATGGGAGGAAAAGAATGAGCGACTTTGAGAAAAATAGAGGATTTATTAATAACAAACAGGAACAATGTACATTTAGTAATCATGAAAACAACAATGTGTAGCTTTTAACAAAACCAGTCAATGCTTCAGTCATGCTTATGCAAAATATCTCTTGACATAATCTAAGTTGATGGGTCCTGGAAAATCATCCGCATCCATAGTGGATAACAGTAGTGCTTCCCCTGAGAAAGCGTTTCTTACAACAAGGAGGTCTTCATAATTTAAAGTCCATTTTCCTGGATGATCTTTTTGAATAGGAAGTTGTTGCATTCTTATTGTGAATCTTTATTAAACTTGTTATGTGTTCAACATGCTTAATAATATGCATTACTAATCTGTCAAGTTTTTCTATTGTTCACTCAAGTATAAGCAAAGAATGAGGTTTTCTTGGTGAATCCGAGGTCGAACACAGGGACTATGCAGATTTTATAATTAGTTGGATTATTTGAGTCATGCGTTTACAGAAGGTGATGAGAAGTGATACGTTTAACTCTACAAAGCAATAAACCTAAGCTAAAGTGGTTTGATGGAGAGGTATGTGACACAGCAAAGTCAGCTAATTGAATTATATGAATGGTAAACGTAGGGCTGGGGTTGGTTATCATCTAAAGTAAAAAATGCATAGTGAGATCTATTTCATACCAACGACTCTTCTCTTGGTTGTCAGCTGCTATGCGTTATATGTCTATAACAAATAGGAGAGTGTTAAGTGCCAAGGTTATTCCTATGTCTAGGTAACGTTTCTTAGCATTGTCAATTGAGTTCCATAATCACTTACTCTCTCGAGCAGTCTAATTATTACTACTTATATCGATTAGCTAGATGGACATAAGCATTAGATTAAAAGTACAGTTGACAAGATGGAATAGTCTTCTACGGTTCTTATTTAGATGATAACGCAACCCGTGACCCTTGAGAGAGTTAATTACTCATGGATGATAAACAGCAAGTGGAAAGTGATAATAAATGAATAGTCATGGAAGATGTATAGATTGATGAACGGAATAATTTTTAGAGAATACAATGTCTTGCTAATAAACTAAAACATAAGTAAGAAAAAGATAGAAAGCATGGAATGGTGAGCTCGCCGGGATGGTAGCGTGAGGTCTGCTGTGAAGTGGTCAGGCGGAGGGAAGACTCTTCTCTTTCGAGCTATTTGTCTCCGATTGTCGTCTGGAGAGAACTCTGCCGTCACTTAGGAATTCTTCCAAGAGGTTCAACAACCTTTTAACCTTCAGGTCTGCCCTTTTATAGATGTTGCGTTGCAATCACTGACAAATCTGCATGATTGGAGGCTGAATTTTTGCCTTGTGTCCATCTCGCCTAATCGCATGATTTTCGGTTTCATTTAGATCCACCACTCTTGCCGCATATCAAGCATATCAATCTCCCGACAATCTCTCAAGATTCTTATCTGATTCTCCACTGCCTTGCGTTTCTGGTTGATATGCATCCAGCGATAACTTGGGTTCATGCGTTCAAGTATGCCAACGCATCCATGGGTTGCTAACACATCAACCTACATTGAAAGGTTGCCAACGCATCCATAGGTTGCTCTCGTTCCTACGTTAAAGCATGCGTTTTAGATTCAAAAAGCTTCAAAACAATTATCTCCATCAATTTACAAGAGTAGAACGCATAAGAAAATTTATCAATGGAATTTAACTTAAACTACCGCATGATTCTCTATTTAAACTCTATTTTTCTAAGAGAGAGAAAATAATAACTTATATTTCTACAAGTTATCAGAAGTACTATTTTCAAAATTAAGTCTCCTTGAAAACAACGATGAGATACCTTCTTTTGATGGGCCCGCATGATTTTCCTTTGATAGGGTAATCCCCTGCATAATGTGTTAATCTTTTTTCTTTAATGTTGTTTAATTGTTCATATCTTACTTGAAGTCATTTAGGTTCTTCAAGTTGCATTTTGTTAAGATTATTTGGTTTAATTGTTGAGTAAATTGTATTTGAAATTAGGTCTAAAACTTAATTTAAGTTCGAATTTATGTTCTAGGGTTTTAATTCAAGGATTTTGTGAGAATTGGCTGCTTGGACTTAATCCTAAGGTAAGTAATCTTACCACTAGAACCGCCCTTGAGCCACATAATTGTAGACAATTTTGAATGATTTGCTTAATTTGGGTGAAATTGAGCTACTTATATCTAGAATCATTTTATATGATATTAGCACATGTTTGATATGATTTATGATGTGAACTTAATATAAGCATCTTTAGAAAAAAAGTGACGATTTACCCTCCTAATGCTACTACGATACCAGAAGCCGACGAGTTTTCTACTACAATACCGGAAGTCGACGATTTTCTACTACATTATCGGAAGCCTACAGGTTTTCTACTATGTCACTACAACAAAAATAGGCTTTTATAACTCTAAAAATCAGTCATTACCACATTTATTGACTTTTTTTTTTAGTCATTTAATCTCTCATCATCTAAAGTGTATAGATGACACATAAGAAATCAGTCATCATTGATAGTTTCATGACTTTTAAACATAGTTAACAAAGAACATGTATTGACATTTATTATAAGTCATGAAAACCATTTTTCGTGACAATTTTCTATAGTCATTAAATAATTAAAATGTTGACTTTTTCTGTCAAATAAAGAGTTATCTTGACATTAAAATTTTGTCATCGAGCAACAAATAATGACACATTTAAAGTGTCAATAATGTCTTAATTATGACATTTTTTTAAGGTCATTGAATTACATAGATTGTCACTTATTTATAGTCATAGAAGTCTGATAGATGACTATATTCTACTATCATAAAATTACATCCAATGACTTTTGTCAAATATCAAAGAAACCATTTCAACGATACACGTTATTGTACCTATGTTTCATACATGTTATTACACCTGTGTTTCCTTCAGTTTCAACACAAAATATGTACACAAACATAAAAAGGAACTTCATATATAATAATATACTTTCTATCATTAATACAAGGAAACTAATAACAACAACACTAATAACCAAATTTTGGGTACATCATTTACAAACTTAGTATTTAGAACTAAGTGTTGGCATAATCCAAAAAAATATATATACAACACCTATTTAAATATCTTGGTTGGTGAGTTTCCTTACTTTAATAGCCTTGTCCAGGAACCTTGTAGAGAAAAAAGACATTCATTTCAGAATTTAACTCAATATATAAAGGTGAACAATAATAACAATATGCAAGTTATATGTATGTTGATCGTACTGTGACAACATCATTTTATTATATACATTTACACTGAAAACCCCATTTTAGTCATACAAGTAAGTTTCAATGAACACTTTCAAACAAAAATTATATATAGAATCACAATATAACCACATAAATAGGCTCAAAATCACATTATAATCTCACTTTTCAACCTTAATAACATGAATAACCTCCAAATTTAACTTATACACTAGTCTACTAGAAAGAATAAGGGTTAATTGAAAAACTTCTTCGTTTAGGGGCGAGGGGGACAAGTGAAACATAACAGTAGGAGCAAAACAAATATATAATTATTGTAACTTGTCCAACCTTTTAGGAGTATAACTACTAAAAAGTAGAAATACTCATACATTAGTCTATTAGAAAGAATAAGGGTTAAATGAAAAACTTCTTCGTTTAGGGAAGGACAAGTGAAACATAATACAAAAAATATTTATCACAAAAAAAAAGATATCTTCCTAGAACTCAAGCACATTAATCTAATACGAGCAAAACAAATATATAACTTAAATACTCTCAAACCAACATAAAAAGTACCTAAAAGTTATTCAAGAAACAATTTAACTCCCCAAACAACCAAAATAGTTCATATGTGCACTTTGATTATCAAAACCAATTAAAAAGTACCTAAAAAATGTCTAAGTGACACATTATCAAAATCAACTCAAGCATATAATAACAACACTAAATGGATGAATTAGCTACCATAACTGCAGGATAGCCACACATAATATACATGCATTTATAAACAGAGTTTGAACTTTAATTTTAAAAAATACCTAAGTATTTAAAGGTCTATCCCCTTCCTGTCCTTGCCCCAACAATTTTTTAGTGATATGAGGATGCATTCCAACAATCCCCGACTTCAAATAAGAGAAGTTGTATATTTTGCACCTAAGAGTGAAATTTCGTTAGTCGCACACTTATTAGAAAGAAAAAAAATTACCTCAAAATCTAAAATGTTAGACACTATTACAATTTTAACCTTCGTTGACAGCCAAAAAATGTCATAGTTTCATCCATCTTTCACCACATGAATTAGTATCAACATCATATCCAAAGATATAAAGAAAATATCAATAACAACTATGCAAAAATGTATAAAACATCACTAGTAGCTTCCAATGATAAAGTAAACCATTCACTCATAGTCTCATCCATCTTTCACCAAGTTAATGACCTAGAATCTTGTTATCTACAAGAAGATAAATATTTCGACTAGAATAATACTTACCTAATGTTCCAAAGCACTCCTTAGTTATTTGAAAGACTCCTAAAACAATAAAAACATGTTCTTAAAGTCAAAACTTAGTTTGAAACTATATTTAGAGGGTGAGAACACTATTAACTCCTAAAGCAATAAATTCCATATGAACTATTCCAATGTCACAAACTATATTTATCCCACCAAAATAAAGAACAAATAAATCTAATAACCATACTCCAAAGCTCAAAATGACAAAAGTGAGTAGTATAACAGCAAGAGTTACAACTTTTTCAAACAGCTACAAAGAAAGAAAAATTTGACCAATTTGATAAAACTAGCTATAAATGAAATATGATGAAATCATATACACGTGAATGGAATATCTTTCTTTAAAGTTATCTAGTATCTTGTTTGTATGAAACAATTTTGTTAGAAATATGGGTAGTTCTCTAATGAGAAAAAAAATCAACTGAAAATTTAAAAAAGAAAAAGAAAAGCAAAACTTATACCTTGTTAATGACATCCAGACTTGTCAACTGCAATGCTAAGAAAAAAAAAGAATCAACGGCTATATAATCTAAAATAAAAGAAAACTGGGTTCATTTTAAAATATACCAAGTATAGAACATGAAAGATTTGAGGAAGAAATGGCAACCCAAAAGGCAATAAAATGCATTCACTACAATAACAACCACCTAATCACAATAGCAACCAATAGTACAAGAGAAGATAAGAACATGGTTGATTGAACAAACAAACAACAAAAATTAGCTTCTTTTCTTCTTTTCTTCTTTTCTTTTTAAAGGGTCCATCCAAAATATGCTACTTTTTGAATGATCAATAATAATCAAAGTCCATTGATTCCTACAAATTTAAAGAATCATTAGAAAAATTATACAATGCACAAAATATTGTATAATGCATTTCGTACAACATACCCAGAATTGTAAGGGAATATTAGAAGTTGATTATCCAATCCTGTCATTCTCAAGGACAACA
Source organism: Citrullus colocynthis (assembly GCA_031780015.1). NCBI lineage: Eukaryota > Viridiplantae > Streptophyta > Magnoliopsida > Cucurbitales > Cucurbitaceae > Citrullus > Citrullus colocynthis. The sequence continues at coordinate 2,421,934 of QLSR01000119.1, read as the reverse complement.
ATCAAGCTCGAGATTCTTTGTTGGTTGACGTTGAGATGGAACCAGCATCTAAAAACTTATACAAACTCAAAGTCTTCGATTTCTCCATTAGTTTGTATAAGTACCTATAAATTAATTAAACTTCATACAGTACTCAATATATAAAATTTAATACTAAACCATGATATATTAAGATTACTTACATCATATATGCATCAAGACAAGGAGTGCATATTGGGCGCATATGACAAAAATCTCGTAAGTGTGTAAGTGACACATTGATTCTTAAAACAACCAAAAATGCTTAAGTGCAACTTTTACTCTCCAACCATGCCTAAAAGCTACCTAATAAGTGTCTAAGTGACACTTTCACTCTCAAACCAACATAAAAAATACCTAAAAGTTTTACAAGAAACAAGTTAACTCCCCAAACAACCAAAAGAGTTCATATGTGCACTTTGATTATCAAAACAAACTATAAGGTGTGTAAATGACCATTTGTTTCTCAAAACAATCAAAAAATGCCCGAGTGCCACTTTGGCTCTAAAAACCAGCCTAACAATTTTCAAAAAGTGTGTAAGTGACACATTGATTCTCAAAACAACTTAAAATACTTAAGTGCAACTTTTACTCTCCAACCAAACCTAAAAACTACCTAAAAAGTGTCTAAGTGACACTTTCACTCTCAAACCAACATAAAAGTACCTAAAAGTTTTCCAAGAAACAATTTAACTCACCAAACAAACAAAATAGTTCATATGTACAATTTGATTATCAAAACAAACTATAAAGCTTCCAAAAAGTGTGTCAATGACCATTTGTTTCTGAAAACAACCAAAAAATGCCCAAGTGTCACTTTAGCTCTAAAAACCAACTTAACAATTTTAAAAAAGTGTATAAGTGACTTAGACACTTTTTAGGTAGTTTTTAGTTCTAAAAACCAACTTAACAATCAAACAAACATAAAAGTCCAACCAAACCTAAGATGCATGAATTGGCTACCAACTAAAAAAGTGTCCAAGAGACTTGTTAACTCCTAAAACACCCTAAGTAGTACTTAAAAAGTTCCTAAAAAGTGCCCAAGAGACTTGTTAACTCCTAAAACACCCTTAATAGTACTTAAATGTTTTTTTGATATTTAAAACCAACTAAAAAGTACCTAAAAAAGTGTCTACATGACACTTTAACTCCCAAAACAACTTCACAATGCCTAAGTATGACTTTCAAACTCAAAATTAACCAAAAAGTACCTAAAAAGTGTCTAGATGACACTTTAACTCCCAAATTAACCTAAATAGTTCTCAAATGTCTTCATAATATCCAAGACCAAGAAAAAAGTACCTAAAAAGTGTCTAAGTAACACTTCCACCCTCAAAACAACTTAAAAAATTCATAAAAAGTGTCTAAGAGACTTGTTCACTCCCAAAACAATCAAACAAACATAAAAGTACAAGCAAACGTAAGATGCATGAATTGGCTACTATAACTGCAGGATAGCCACAACACATTATAACTTAAACATATAATATACATACACACACACACATAAATATATATTTTAAAAAGGAAACAAGTCTCTTTATTGATATAATGAATTGAGATAATAATTTAAACATATTATAAAGGTACTAAATGCATGAATTGACTACCATAACTACAGGATAGCCACAACATAATTTTGAACTTTAATTAAAAAAAAAAAAAAAAAAAAAAAAACCTAAGTATTTGAAGGTCCATCCCCTCCATGTCCTTGCCACAACAATTTTTAAACATCGGTCCATCTATCTTTCCATTTGGAAAGTTGAAAATGGCTAACAAAAACACATAAAATAGTTTGAATGACGGGTGTGTTTGTTTATAAATATCTCCTTTGGCTCTCTTTAAAACAAGAAAAGCCTTAATTGATGGCTTGTGTGCATTGCCGAGAAGATACTAGAGAAATGTTACTACTTAATTTTCTGACAAATTGAAGTAAATTCAATAAACTACTTAAAGACCCAACATTAGAAAACAAATTTTATATTTCGGAAGCAAATTCACCCAATATCCCTGCTCACTTCAAACTATTAAAAACAGAAAGCAACAAGTCTATTAAAATCCTTTTTGGAAGTCAGTTGTAACAAACTTTATTCAAGCAAAAGTAAATAGTTGGTGTATAAAAACCTCTCGAAATCTATAGAGATATATGTGTGTGAAATTGTTCCCTATGTGAAAATTGAGAGGGAGGGAGAGGTACATATCTATAAAGTTCAAAAACTCTTGAAACTTAATCTATGAAATTTTTGGGAGTCTTTTACAGTAGATGTAGGTTTTAACATTGAACCACAATAAACAGATCACTACAGAAAATAACCAAAAAAAAAAAAAAAATAAATAAATAAACATTCTACATCACCATGGAAGACAACTCTAGATCCAAAAAAAAAATACTCAATAAACAACTCACCCACGAGTGGCAATCGATGGCAGGCATGAGCAGCAAGTGACGGTGAGCAGGAGCGGCAATCCATGGCGGCACGAGCAGCGCGTGCGAGCAAGAGCAGAATCTCTTTTCTCGTGCAATAGAGGCTCGAATGGGTCAATGGCAGTAGGAGCAGCTGCTTGTGTGGGTTGACAGCCGGAGGAGCAGCGGGAGTGTGTGTTATGTGGGGAGAAGAAAGAAAATGAAAAAAGAAAAAAGGGGGAGAGTTAGAGAGGGAAATGAAAAAAAAAAAAAGGAAAGAAAATGAGGGTTTTAAAAAAAAGGAGGGACTTAAATTTTTTTCTTTTTTTTCCTTCTCTTTTCTTATTTTCCTTCTCCCTCTTCAATTCTTAACTTTTATGTACCTAAAATCCAAAATTTCTCCCTCCTAATTTAATTTAAAACTTTAAATTTGTTTATTACTTATATTCAATTAAAATAGAATCTAATTTCCAAATATTTTATCGCTAACAATGTAAATTAAATTAACACTTAAATGAGGTTCTAACACTTAAAACTCATCGAAAACTTGGATCCTTATTAAAAAGTGCCCAAATAGTTCTAGAACTACTTAGAACCTACAAATAAGAGCTTCCAAGCATTAGAGACAAATCTAAATAACCTCAAATTGGTTTGAAAATGAATTTAGAGTGTTATACCACTTATTCTTACCCAACACAACTTGAAACTTTGCTAGTTGCTATTTGAGTAAATTTAGACCTCAAATTGGTTCGAAAATGAACTTAGAAATTAGCTCTGCCGACATTTTTTGTTGCGTTGGCAAAAAAAATTTCGGCAGAGACAAAAAATCTTGTAGTGTTATTATCTTTTTAGGGGGCGTTTGTTGAGCAAAGTTGAGTTGGGCTGAGTTGTTTAACCTTTTAAAAGAAAATGAGTTAGTGAAGCCCTGAATTAAGAACACAAACAACAAACCAATCAACAAAGAAACGAAAAAAAAAAAAAAACAAGTAATTGAGGTTTGCAGTTTGAAATTTAATGAAGAACAGAGGATGGACTCACGAGAAGAGAGGGAGACCGAGAGGAGATGGAAAGTTAGAGTTTTGTCTTTCTAACCTAACTGCCGCCGGATCAAAGTGCGAGAGGAGAGGGAGACCGAGAGGTGAAAGGAGAGCGAAAGGAGAGGGAGGGTGTCGGTGAGGTCTGAGACTGAGAGTGAGGGAGGCAGTCCAGCGAGAGAAGAGGGAGACCTCGGGTCGAAAAGAGAGCGATTTCGGAGGGTTTCAGTCGTGGAGTCGACTGCGAAGGAGGAAAATAAAAAAATCGTTCTTTTCATTTTTAAAATGTTATAAATCGAAGCTTTCACTCTCACTCTCTTGCTTTCGCTCTTGCTCTCTCGCTCTCGCTCTCGCCCTCACATTTAATGACTATTTTTTTTAGTCATAAATCAATGACACATAAAAGCAGTCATGTATTCTGCCAAATCCGAAAATTTCCGTTTTTTCCCGCCAAAAACGCGTGATTTTAGATTTAATGACTCTTTTTTCACTTTCTCCTCTATTTTTGGCACTGTTCATGAGTCATTAAATGTATAATTTGTTGTAGTGTGTTACCGGAGACCTACAGGTTTCCTACTATGCTACCGGGTGCCGATGGGTGCCCTACTACGTTTGCGAGCCTTCGGGCCACCAGATGTGTGTTAGGATGGGTTAAATCGCTCACTAGATGGTCATGTAGGATCAGTTATTTATGCAAGTCCGATTAGTATGATGCACTTATTGGATATAAGTGTTTAGCTTGACCCCGGTAGTGGAGTTATGAGTATATTGTAGTCATTCTTTTCATGATTTGTTTTCCAAGTAAGGGAAAAGACACCCTAGCGAATGATGAAAGAAAACCTTGACGGTGCCATTGGGACTAAACTAATGCTTCCGCACGAGTTTTCGTGCTTTCCTTTCGTTTTAGTACTTGGGATTTGTTATTTGAACTAAAATTCGTTTTCCGTTATTTATTTCTTTATTCCAAATTTTCGATTTTAATACACTAATGTTTTAGGGGTACCCAAACTAAAGATTTTTGGTTTAAACGACGGCAAATTATTTACCTTAATGATGTTCCCTCGATTTTTAGTAAAATTATGAAAAAGAGTCTTTTGAGATGTATGCATGCATGTGACGGCCTGGTTCAAGTTCTAGGAAGTCAGGTCAAATATCATGATCGGCCATGAATGGCTACACTTTATTAAGAATAAAAAATCCAGAAAAAATGGTGTTGCCGCTCTTAAACTAGATTTTAATAAAGCTTATGATAAGGTTGAATGGACCTTCCTAAAGGCTATTCTTACTCAGCTAGGGTTTGATAATAGTTTAATTCCTCTCATATAGAATTGTGTCTCTTCAACTAAACATTCTATTGTCATTAACAGGGAAACATCAGGTTGTATTCATCCTTCTAGAGGTGTCCGACAAGGAGACCCCTCATCTCCTTACCTATTTTTATTAGTTGTTGAAGGTTTTTCTTCCTTTATATTCAATCTAAACATTGTCGTGGTTCAATTTTAGGTATTGCTCCAATGCAAGGTAGCCCAGTCATTACCCACCTCCTATTCACGGACGACGGCCTTATTTTTTTGAAGGCATTCGAACAAGAATGTTCAATCCTGAAATATATATTTCAAAAATATGAGGAAGCATCTAGAGCTAAGATTAACTTTTCCAAATCAACCATGTTGTTCTCACCTAATGTGGGAAAGGATAGAATCATCTTTCTCAATAGTATTCTTGGTGTCCAAAGAGTGGAAAACCTTGGAACCTACCTTGGTTTGCCATCTTTCTTCACCAAAAGTAAAAGCAATAATTTCATATTTATAATTGAAAGAACCTGGAAAGCAGTACAAGGCTGGAAATCATCCTTTTTCTCATCGGCTAGCAAGGAAATTCTTATCAAGAGTGTCGGTCAAGCCATTCCTTCTTACAGGATCAGTCTTTTTCAGCTCCCAAAAAAGGTATGCGATGAGATTACCAAGAACTGTGCTCGCTTTTGGTGGGAACTTCTGGAAGGAAGAAGAAACTACACTAGATTAAATGGTCTGATCTTGGTCTTCCAAAGGCAATGGGAGGCTTAGATTTTAGAGATGTTGAAGGGTTTAATCAGTCACTTATCGCCAAACAACTATGGAAAATCGATATTAATCTGAATTCCTTAGTGGCTAGACTACTAAAGAGTACCTACTTCAAATACTGCAGTATTCTGGAAGCCTCAGAGACAAGGAAGAGTTCGTTGTTGGGTTATTCCGCAAAATATTAGAAATGCAGCTGTCTCACATCAAATAGATTTATGAAAGTCATGAGCTTGTCCTACATTGAAATGGTTTAGGAAAGTCATGGGCTTGTCCTACATTGAAAAGGTTTAGGAAAGTCATGGGCTCTCAAAGCACTATAAAAGGAGTCTATGTCTTTGTTGTTCAATTGTCCCAAGAAACACTTTAAGGTTAGTGTGCTAACTCTAAATAAATTCCTTTTGTATTCTCTAGTTTAAGAGTGGGAAAAAGATGTGAGTAGTCAAAAGTTTTGAGAGAATGCTCTTGTCGGGAGAGAGAATTATTTTGTGTGATTGTAACAATTTTTCACATAGTGGATTTCTTTCTGGTAAGCTGTGGTTTTTCTTTGGATTTGGAGTTTTCCACGTAAATTCTTGTGTTTCTAGTTTTATTGCTTTCTTTTAATTTTCTGTTATTTTTCTACTTATTCCTGCAGTAGAAGTGTGAGGTTTTTCTCAACATTTATATCTATGGAAAAGCCTACTATGGGGAAGATCCCTACTAAAGGAGGGGCTCAGACTCAAAGTTGCAAATGGAAGATCTATAAAGATATTTGAGGATCCTTGGATACCAAAATAATTCACCTTCAAGCCTATATGCATCAACGAGTATTTTAGAAGCTATCTTGTGGCTGATTTCATACTACCAAATGGAGATTGGAACATTTATTTACTAAAAGAAGTTGTCAACTTAAAGGATATTATGTAATAAAAAAAGATTTCTACAAACGAGAATTCCCAAGATAAACTAATCTGGCACTTTGACAAATTTGGAACTTATTCAGTCAAGTCAGGGTAGAAATGGTTCCAGAATTCAAAATTATGTACCAACTCATCCAGCTCAAATTCCATGGAGAAAATATGGAAAAATGGTATGGAACCTGAACATCCCTACTAAGATCAAGATCTTCATATGGAGAACTCTCAAAAGTATCGTTCCAACAAGAACCAATCTACCAATGAGAGGTATCAATCTAAACACTATTTATTCAGTATGTCACTCCAAACCAAAAAACACAGACCACATCCTATTCCCATGTAAAAGAGCTAGTGATATTTGGCCTCACATTCTAAATCTTCAGCTTTTAAAAGACAATTTCAATGACAGCTTCATTAACATATGGTATGCTCTCGACGACTACTGTAGCCTTGAAGTTCTAAGTAAAATAGCCATTGGTTGCTGGTCTCTTATTGTGGAGAAATCGGTAAAGCTAACCTCAGACAAAAATCCTCAATGATTTGCAAGTCATCGAGACCCCCTGACAAACCAAAGAAATGGATCCCCCCCTCTAATGAATTCTTGTCACTAAATGTTGATCAACAGGTCTTGGAGCTTTAATTGGGAACAAATACGGAAGTGTACTTGCAATGTCCGCAAAATACCATGAAACTGTTTTTACTCCCCCCCTCCCCCGTATCACCTTATGGAGGCGTTTCAATGCTATAAGTGGATATCGGTTGTTTCTTTTTTTTCCGTGTAATTTATTTCATGCTTAATCTTTTACTGATTATGAATGTATGTGTTCTTCTTCTATTTTGTGTTTCAAATTCTAAAACAAAATTAAAATTCCATTTGAGATTCGATTCCTTCATCACAAATTACTAGTATAATACGATTTTCTATTTCTTAATCTGTTTTATTCTATCCCAATTTCCAAACGAATGTATACTATTTACTCAAATAGTTTATCCATACTCGTGTGATTGTTAGGCCTTCTTATATCACAACCTATCATATTTTAGATCAAGGAAGAGACTAGATAGCTAAGATATTGACATGTGAAGGGTATAAGATGTTGATATATAAACTCTAAAAAAAAGTATTGTTTTATATTTTTAAAAACTGAGGATTAAATGTTAAAATAAAATTTAAAAGAAGGAATAGTACTTGATTTTAACCTTTATTTCTGTTGTTTGAAATTTATCATTTATTTAAATTCGTTTGGTAATCATTTTATTTTTTTATTTTTTATTTTTAAAGATTATGTATATCTTCTCTCAATTTCTTACTATGATTTGCATTTTTCTTCAAGTACAAGAGTTGAACTCTGGACCAAATTCCAAAAATAAAAACAATTTCTTAAAAACTACTTTTTTAAGTTTTCAAAATTGGATTGGTTTTTTAAAGCATTGGTAGAGAATAGATAACAAATTAAAAAATAGAAAAAAATATATTTTTTTGGTCTCTAAGTTTTCAAGAATCTGCATTTAGTCCTTAATGTTTCAAATTGGTCATTTTAGTCCATGAGTCTTTCAAGATAGGTTTAAAAGGTGCCTCTTAATTAACTAAATGCTGACGTGTAAAGATGACTTGGAAAACAATATGTTTAAAATTTTTTTTCATCTTCTTTCTACTCTCCTCCCTTCTTTCCCTCCTCTGCCCTTACTCTCTCCTCCGAGTAGTCCCTTTCCATCTTCTCTTCCGTCCTCATTTTTAAACCGAATTAACACCCCATTTCTCTTTTATCCTTCTTACAATCCCCAAACTCGAATAAAAAATAATAATAATTAAATAAAAAAATAAAAAAATGCAGCCACCCTCTATCCCCACCAAAACTTGCTCTAATCAGCAGGCTCTCCTATCCTCCTCCGGTAACTCAGACAAATCCCAACCCTCATAATCTCATCCGCAATAATCGCCTAAGAAGCCTTCAAAACCCGCGATCTCTCCTTCTCAAGCCGCTACAGCAAGAAACATGCTCATTCTTACACTAAATTATTGCCTTATTTTGATGGTGTAACAAGTTGTATATAAAAGCTTTTGGCGCATATGTATTGAGGATTTGTTCTATAGTTTGAAATGAGAAATGACATTTCTATATCGAAAGATAAAGAGTAATGACAGTTAATATTCAAGTTTTAGCCTTCCAGTTTTTAAATAGGTGGGACAATTATGATAAAAATTCTACATCGATCATAATTAGTTCAACTCGTTAAGATATATGTATCATTGACCAAAAGATCAGATAAAATTTGAATCTTCGCAATTCATATATTGTTGAACTTAATTGTTTTGAAATAAAATATATATATTTATATTAGGCAAAGAAAAGTTATTCTATGTGACTGCCAATTATGGTTGACTCTCTATAAAATCTTTGGATATATATTGAAATAAAAAAAAATTTCTTTCTCCTACATCTGGCAATCCAAAACTATCCATCAATTATACTAGGCTTCCTATCCTAAACAATGAGAGATAACTATCTCTACTAGGGAGCTAGGTGAAATCAAAAATAAGGTTTTGAAAACTTGAATCTAAAGCAAACAAATATATGTAGAGATTTTCTTTTTTCCCTTTTATCTTAGGCATGTATCAAAGTTGATATAAACATAAAAGTATGTAATTGTGTGAATATGAGACGTGTGTGTAAAATCTCTCTTTTTTTCTCTTTTACCTATTTTGAATTATTGTTATCTTTTTATTTCCTATTCCAACCACACCCTACAAACACTTATAAGTTTCTCATACAAAATCCTTAAACATAGAATTATTTTCTCTTAGGAGGCATTCGTGGCAGTGGGTTGATTATTATAGTTCATGTTTATTATAGTTTGTAGGTTATAATAGTTTGTACTTAGAGTACAAACTATTTCGATTTCAATAGGAAATAGTATCCACTATAACAAAGAGGAAAAAAGAGGATGAATAGAAAATAGTAAACATTGTAATAATGATATAAAATAGTTGGAGACACCAATACCCGTTCGAAGTTGGGGACCCAAGCAACCTCTTAAGCTATCTTCTTTATGTCGTGATTGATGATATAAACTCTACATATAATTTTAAAACAAAAAAATAATGATATAAAAAATAAAAATAAATAAAATAAAAGAACTCCCCTCAATCATTTTGGATCACTTTCTTTATGTCAATGAATTGCCACAAAAAAGGGAAAAAAAAAAAAAAAAAAAACCCTTCATATATTGTCTATCAATCATCAAATAAGAAAAGTTAAAAAAGGCTTTGGCCTACAAATTGAAAACCCCATTATCCAATTGCACAGTCCATCTCTACTTTTGTGTTTTATGGCTACATAAAGATAAGAACAAATTAGTCCTCTATCATGCAAACTAGGCATATGGCTAGGCAACAAGGCTGCCTAGCTACAAGGACGAACTAAGCTAGGTAACAAAGAAAATCTACAAAGGACAAACTTGTCTAAATTTGTGTATGAAATTATGGAACTTCACCATGTGTCTTAAGTTGTGTAGTTGAAGTTCACTTGACATGATTGGATGAGGTTTAAACTTCTCTATCCACTACTAACAAGAGTGGATAAGGAAAATAAAAGGTTTTAGTTGAAATTGTAATTATATTTTTGCATTCAATTTTGATCTGTGTGTAGTTTAATTATAAAAAGAGTGTGATTCAAACATAAATTGGAGTCTGGATCAAAATTCTATTAGTTAAGAAGTTGCTTAAAAGTAGAATGTGTGGAGTACGTTGGAATAGTGGGGCAAAAAGTACTGATCGGACAGATGGAAACATAAATAAAATTATAAGGAAATGTAAGAAAACTACAACTCCAATGACATGGGAGTTATGGAAGGATAATGGAATTTTAGGTGACAGAAAATAGAAAAACGAAAATTTATTCAGTGAAATATGAAACACAAGTTCGAGATATCGTATTCAATATTTTTTTTATTTTTCTTTATTATTAACGTGAATACTTCCTAAATTTTACTAAAATCTACAAAATAAATCCTCGTTAGAAATAATAGCAGGAAATTTAAAATTTACAACCCTTCTCACCCTTAATATTCTGCTAAATGGATCCCATCAAAATTTTAAAAAATAATAATAATGAAGGAAAAAAAAAAAAGATCTTGAACGAATAAAGAATTGTGATAAGATATTTTATAAAATTCAATATATATAATAATAGTATAGAGAAACTTCGTATTATAATTATGCCCATATTCAATCAGAACATCCATAATTAAAATGAATTTAAGAACCATCTAATAAAAGCAATAACTCAAGTGGGTCATGTGCCATAATGCAAATGGTTGTATTATACAAACCTTTTCTTAGAAAGTCAATACACAGAGCATTTAAAACTTAAATAAGACTACAAATTATTCAACTTTTTTTTTTTTCTTTTCTGAATGATGAAATTTTGCAATGTTAAATACTTTTTTTTTCCATTAAATTAAATTTTATTTATAATATTTTTAAAATATATATATGGCTGAGGTGTCATGACTAGTTTACTAACACCACAACTATTTTTCTTTTCCATCAATAATTAGCAACAATAAAATAAACATATGGCTAAATTTATTCGAATAAAATAAAACAAAATTCATTGACTTAGAATAAAAGGAAATAATTTCGAAGAGCATCTTTAAATCTAACAAAAACGACAATTGCCATTATTTTCCGATGTGTCGCCTCACGAGTTAGATTCCTCCACCACTCCGTCCATTCCACGTCATCTCGACGTTAAACTAAACGACAAAATAGGGTCAGGGCCCACCCTGCTTGCTTACGTGGCACAGTCACGTCACTCCGATCCACGGATCTCATTATGAGCGGCGCCTGCCTTTAATCGAATTTATTTAAGGTTCAAAATTTATTTTAATCTCTAATCAGTGTTTTTTGTTATTTATTCTGTTATTGCTTCCAAAATTCCAAGTTTTAAATGGTGTATACTTTAGCGTTAATGAATTTCTTCGTCTTCATAAATTTAATTTTTTTTACAAAATTAATTACTATTTTAGATATAAATTTAAATATTTAATGAAACTCTAAACCTTCCAATTTTTTATTTAATAAATTCGTGAATTTTAAAAATCTTAAAAACTTATGAATTAAATTTGTAATGTTCAATATTCTAGACCAAGTAAACAGCTTCATGCTAACTTTTATTTTGTTTTATAATTATCAAAATATTATTCCGTTCTTAAACTTCTGGAAATGTTGTTTAAATGTTTATTCAATTTTAACTTTTAAGTTTTCAAATTATTTCATTTTGATTTTAAAACTTTAAAGGAATCACCTTTCCAAAACAAAAACTAACTATTTTAATTAATATTTTTTTATAATAACTAATTAATTATTTTCTCCTTGTGTAATTGTATATTAATGTGCAAATTAAGATGGACATAATTTGAGGTCGTTATAAAAAGCTCATTGGTTAAAATAGCGGGTAAAGAAATACCATGTGTAATAGCGTATAACCAAGGTTCAAAATATCGATGTCAATGGAAATATCGAAGTTTCGATTTTATGGAAATATCGATGTCGATAGAAATATTGAGGCCTCAATTTTATGGAAATATCGATATCAATAGAAATTTCGAAAAACTTTATGAAAATTGATGGAAATTGATGAAAAATGTTATAATTAATTAATGAAACTTTGATGTGGTTTAATTAGACTATAATGGACTATTTTAATTATCGTTTCTATAAAGTAAGAAAACATTTATATGTATATTGTAAATATTTGTGTAAATGTCAATGTGAGAGTAGAAATTTAAAAAGAAAATAAAAAAATAATTGCAAAATAATATCAAACATTGATAATTAATTGCAAAATTAAAGCAGACAAAATGTTTGCATACAAAATTTGTGGAAAAGGTTTGAATGAACTTAAAGTAAATATATGTTATTTTTTTCAATTTTGGTTTATTGTAAATAAATGCGATGGTAGAAAAAAAAATTTACATCAATTCAATTTTGAGGTATTGTAGTGTAAAACTGTACCATTCTAATAATCAAGAATAATCCAGACAAGACCATAAAATTTAAAAAAAGAAAAAAAAAATTCCATTGAACTAAACCATAGCGAATTGCAAAAAAGAGAAAAAAAAAAGTTCACTAAAATTTCGATGAAAATTTCGAGCTGTCGAATCTCGAAATTTTACACCATGCATATAAAAAAATTCATTGGGATGAAATATTGGTGATGAGATATCATGAGACATAATAATAGCAATCATTTATTCAAACCTATTTTTAAAAGATAGAAATTTAGAATTTGGTTAAAAGTTCAACCTTTTTATTTTAAAAAAAATGTGAATCATGGCAAGAAATTAAAAAAAAAGGCTTAATTTTTCTTTTAGAAAAATGAGATAGTTACCAATCATGATCTAAATTGATTGTTTTTAAAAGAAGTTACTAAAAATAAGCATTTTTAAATTTTGGAAGAAAAATAAAACAAACTTGAAATTTATAAACATAAATAAGATTTGAAACATTTCTTTAGTTCGATGAAGTGAGGTTTTAAACTAGTGACGTTTAAAACTTTTAGTCTTTTTGAACAAATGATAATACAGTTTAATTATGTTTAATTAACTTAAAAATACCTAGTTAGATAAATAATTTTTGAAAAGTAATTATTTTAGTCTCTTTGTTTCAAATGGTCTTGTTTGGTTTTCTTTTCTTAGTTGATTAATAGTTAGCATTAATTTACAGTATAATATTGTTCACTCAACCCTATCCTAGTCAATAAATATACATAGAGGGTGATGCAAGCAATAGAACTATAATGTTTGTAAGTTAAATAATTAATGAAAAATTAATAATAATAGCAACTTAAGTAATTAATTACCAATTGATCATCGATTAACTAATTAAGACATATGTCATAACAAAGATAGTGAAGATTTGAATTTATTCACTTTCTAATAATATATTGAACTAAAGAAGTAAGTATTTTTAAATTTTAAACATTAAAATATCCTTGTTGTAAAATAGAAAAATTATTATAACAGAAATATTGTTTGATTATATTTAATTGTTGTTTTGAAGTTAGTCATTTAAATCTCTAAATGTATATTTTTTTTTTCCAATCCGGTAATGAGAATCAAACTTAGGATTTTAAACGAGGATTACTTCACAAATCCCTAAATCTATAACAAAATATACAAACATAACAAAATTAAACTGATTAAATAGATATAAAAAGTTTATTGGACTTTAAAAGAACCGACCAAAAGTTCTAACAAACCATATAAACCAAAAAAGAATTTTAAAAATCAGTTTATTAGCGCTATGTTAATTAACCGCCACGTAGCTCAGTCGTGGTTTCTCGTGCTGCGGTTTCCCGCGCACGTGTGACGGGCAACCGTGGGAAGGCTGGCCGAGAGACACGGGCAGATCAGTGGGGCCCAATGGACAACGACCTCGTATGTTGTGCCAAGAGTCCATGCTTCGTTGTTGCTGTCGGCTTCTGATTGGACCGTGGGGCCCATAGTCTAGTCAGAGAGAATAATCATTTCTCCGCTTTTTCTAAAAACAAATATCAAAATATTCCGAATATTAAATTCTTCCCCCCGTGGGCCCCGTTAAGCTTCCAGAGAAATTATGATGCCTTTACCCAATTCTCCTTCTTGCCCTCGTTCATTTTCATTAATTACCGACATACCCACCTCTTTCTCTTCCACTGTATCTGGATGACTGACAGTCAGACAACAGCCACCTAGATTTTATACCGCTTGTTTGTTTGTTTTTATTTTCCACAAGTGGCCCTCCAATTTTATCCAAATTCCTATTGTTCACCCCCTAATTCCCCAATATTTTCCTACAGAGAAAAAAGATATAATAATTCAATGAGTTATTTCACTGTGACTGTCATTAATAATTTTTATCTTGTAATTGTGCAAAACTATCATCCACGTTGTAGTAGCCTTTTTAAATAATTTTCTCGCTTGATAGGATCCATAAATTTAATCACATAACTTTAGATCTCGATTCATCATATTATGTGTCACATCTATATACAAATGTGATTGCAACTTAATATCTATTCTCTATTGATATCTTCTTCAAGAAGACTATTTACACTTCTCTTTTTCTTTGTGTTATCTAAACTTCATCTTTATCCTTCTCTTTTGTTTTGGGTGCTTGTGGACAAACCATCATAATTTCATTAGACTAGTTCTATTTTGTAATCTTATAATATAAGATGGTGGTTGCGGAAATTGATTCAAAAGGTCTTTAAATAGGTAAATAACCAACAAAAGGAAAAAAAATGTGTGGTATATTAGAAATTAGTAGACAAAGGAATGACCAAATATTAAATTTCTTGTGGCCCTTACTTTTAAGAAAATAGGTACATGCACTGTGCCAATAGATTAACTCCAAGGGAATCTAGATAAACGCCACTTGGATTTTAATCAAGTACAAATAACCTTTTTAATTACAGTATTAATATATTCCTCTACGTCGCACCTTACGATAGTTTTGGTTTCATTAATGAATAAATTGCACCACGTCAGAGACAAATTCAGTATTAACAACAAGCTCACGGAGCTCCGGTCTGACTGCGACGCAGTGGATTGTTCCTCACCGATTCAGGCGACTATAAAACGCTCCGAGATCTCCGATCTTTCTCTCACACTCGGCGCCCTCGTTCATTTTTCCCCAGAATCGATCAACTTCGAATTGGAATTCTTTTCTCTATGAGGAACGGAATGCGGTACCACGCCGGCAGTGAGGATCCCCGGCAGGAGTCTCATTTCCTCGAAGCTTGTTTTCTTTGCCGGAGGCCGCTAGGATTCAACCGAGACATTTTCATGTACAAGTGAGTGACTGAGCTTTAATTTCGATTTATCGCTTTTCGATTTCAATTTCCAAGGTTATTTTTTTTTCCCTATTGTGTGATTTCGATACTGACGGATTGGATTGGATTTCAGAGGAAACACGCCGTTCTGTAGCAAAGAGTGCCGGCAAGAACAGATTGAGTTCGACGAAGCGCAAGAGAAGAGCTGGAGAATCTCTTCGTCGTCGGTGTCGTCGTCGTCTTCGGCAGATAAATCGACGGCGTCTAGTAAGAAGAATGTACGAACGGATACAGTTGCAGTGGCCTGAAGTTCGATGAGAGAATTTTGAGGAATAGAAAAAAAAAAATTGGGGGAAAACGGAACCCTAGAAATTTTCGGGGAGAGTAAAAGAAGAAAAAATCAAATGAGAGAGGTAAAGAGATTCAGATTGAGTGCAATGGAGATTGAGAAAGATTTGAAATCTCTTCCTGTGAAGAAGATCGGATTGGCAAACACTATACCGAACTGTTCTGCTTCGATCATTTTACTCTGCTTTTTAGTTTTTACATTTTTTTTTTCTTGGTTTATGGAGATATTCATATTCCTCTGTTTACTAAATTCTGTGGAAAAGAAATTGATGATCAACCATGGAAGTTCTGTTGAAAATTTTACGAGATTATAGCTTTGGGAATTATTAAACTGGATACATTATTGCAAATTTTGATTATTTTATTTTACTTTATTTTATTTATATGTTTGAAATTCATGGGTGAGAATTAGATTGTCGCTGCATTAAAACCTGTGGTTTGTGAGTTTTTTTTTTTTTTTTTCAATTAAAAAATAATTTTTCATATTATGAAAAAAATTCTGTATCTCTCTTTTAATCGGAGAAAATATATATTTTGTTTAAGAGTTAGTTTCTGTTTTTCCCTTCTTTCAAAATTTTTATTTCATTGAAAATGAATTATGAAAATTTTTCCTAAGATTGTTTTGGTCTTTGTTATTATATTTTTTTAGTGTTTTTTTAATAAAAGATCAAATATATTTCAGGAAAACAGTACATTATTGTTTGAATTTATAAGAATATGTGTGAGTATGGAGATTTGTATAATCCATCCCCGGAATCTGATGAAAAGGAAAGTAAATGGTGAAAGTAATTTTATTTATTGAAAATATGGTACGGATAGTGTAGGTCTATTTAGTAACTTTCCGTCTTCCATTTTTTCTCCTTTTGTTTTTCTGTTTTCTAAAATACTGAACGTGCACATTTATTATTTAAAAGAAAAAAAAAAAAAAAAACAAAAACAAAAAGACATTTTTTCTTCTATAGATTTAGATTTTGAGTCAGTTTTGATTTAGTTTTTAAATTTTAAAATCCCTCAACCTACTTAAGTTTTGAAATGGTTTTACTTAGATCAGATTTATATTTTTAACTTATAAGTTTTTAAGTGTCATTCTTTATTAATTAATTTAAAAGAATTATAAGTGATGAAATTTTACTACATTTATTATTATTAAATTAAATTTAAAATTTTACTTCTTAATTATTTTAGATCCTTTAATAAACATTAAAAGGAAAGACTTGAAATGAGCCTTTTATTAAAAAAAATAAGGATTTAAAATTTTACTTTTTAATTAGTTTAGATCATTTAATAAATATTAAAGTGAAAGACTTGAAATGAGCATTTTATTAAAAAAAAAAAAATAAGGTTAAAAAGTTTAAATAAAATATAAAGATTAATTTGAAACAAAAATCAAAATTAAGGTTAAAAAGTTTAAATTCTAAAATATAAAGATTAATTTGAAACAAAAACTCAAAATTAACTTTTTGAAACTTATAAATTAAACTGAAAATTTGAGGAAACTTATGAATTAAACTAAAAAATTGAGTAAAAATATTATATTTTAAAATGCGTCCATGCACTTTTTTGGTTTCTTAATTTTTTGNTTATTTTATTTTTACCGTTTCCCCTTTTAAATTACTTTTTTTTTAATTGAGATTGACGAAACTTATCTTTATAAGAAAAATATAATAATACAATTTTGTTGCTTAGATTTTCTTTAGAGATTTTCTTTGTCTAATTTCTATATGGTCTCTAACTTTCTAATGTTACATTTTTACTCCTTCAATTTTTAGTTTGGTTTTAATTTAGTCTCTAGGTTTCATAATCTTACAAGTTTACTTTTAAATATAAATTTTGTTTTAATTTGATCTCTAAGTTTCAAGATTTACACTTTTAATCTATATGGTCTCTAACTTTCTAATGTTACATTTTTACTCCTTCAATTTTTAGTTTGGTTTTAATTTAGTCTCTAGGTTTCATAATCTTACAAGTTTACTTTTAAAATATAAATTTTGTTTTAATTTGATCTCTAAGTTTCAAGATTTACACTTTTAATCTTTCAACAGAAAATGAAGAATCTAGAATCTCGGAAACACTAAAAAAAATCCTTTCTTTTTTCAAGTGTGCTTTTACATTTCAATGTCAAGTGTTCATTTTTTCCCTATGTAATTAATTGTCTATTTCTAACTTTTGATAATTTTTAATACAACAATTGCACGAGAGATTAATTACCATTAGTAGCCATTTTTTTAGACAGACAATCCATAAAGGCCCTAAAGATTTCTATCAAGAGACGGGCATAACAAACCAATCAAAAAAAGATGAACACTCTTCCACCGTCTGTTTGCAGGTGAGTGAGCCACGAAATTGAAGCACTGCCTCACATAGATGAAAGAAACAACATCCATTAATTTATTGGTATTTTATTGAATCAATATCAATTATTTTGTACAATTGAAGAATACATTATAAATATACACAAGGTGAATGACAAATAAGGAAAATCCCCTTAGAGTGGACTAAATTATAGCTCATTAATACATATATGGTAACATTCTCCCTTAAACGCAAAGTAGTAGAGTACTAGTAGAGATCGACTTAAGTTTGTGAAGCAACTAAGTAAAGCAACCGGGTGAAAATGCTTTTGTAAAAATATTAGTTGGTTACTCTATAGTGGAGACGGATGATTGAAGAGGAGAGTATTGCTCAGAAGATGATGACAGACAAAATAACAACCATTTTTAATGTGCTTCATACGTTCATGAAATACATCATTATGAGCAATTTGGATAGCACTTCGATTGTCACAGTGAAGGATAACGGCAAAGAGTTGAGAGGCTCCCATATTGTGAAAAAGCTAACGAAACCATAATAACTCGAAACTAGCAACAACAAGCACACAATATTCAAACTCTGTACTAGAACATAAAACAATAATTTGTTTTTTACTACACTAGGAAATGAGAGAATCACCTAGATAAAAACAGTAACCTACGATGGAATGCCTATCAGTAAGATCACCAGCCTAGTCAATATTAGTGTAGCCAGATAGAATGAGGGAAAGTGTATAGTGCGAGGAGCTATCATGAACTGACTGACAACATAAACGACATAGGCAATGTTTGGGCGAGTCACAGTCAAGTAGATAAGATTGCCAACAAGCTGTCAATATAGGGTGGGATCATCGAGAGGAACACCATCAAAAGGGGTAAGATGAACATTCGGATCTATTGGTATTGATGAGGTGGCAGAGTTAAAGGGAAATTGTTATTTCTAACCCAAAAAGTTTTTGATGGGACAAAACTAACTCCTTTTTTAAAAACTTATTTTTTTAACCACTTTTTCGACTTTTTAGAGATGGGCTCTACAAGGTGAAAGGTTTGTCATACCCCCATTTATATCCCATCTACCTATGAACTACATTTCTCTTCCTGATAACTGGTTCACCATCAAACGGTTCAAATTCCACTTTACCATTTACCTTTTATAGGGTTTCCTGAAAACCGGTTTACCACTTCAACGGTTTAAATTCAATTTTCCTCCTTTTATAAAGTGTTTTATGGAAGAAGTCTCGACTGAAAAGAAGAGGGAGGAGGAGGTTCGGGAATGACTAAAGCACTACTAAACTAAAAGGGGCAGGGAAAGCCACAGGCAAGTGAACGGATTGACTAAGCCAATCATGAATTGAATGACCACCTAAGGAACCGGCTAGGCTAAGGCTAAGAAGAGCAGCCAAAGGCACAAGGAATACCTTCCACTCTTACTATTGGTTACTGGTCGAGCCACTGGAATGGAATGAGATAAGAATCTCTGGAGATCTTTCCTCTCCACTTACTCGTAACAGGCTTTCCCTCTGTAGAAGACTTCTTCCGAATGGCATAATTGTCTGATTTCTTCCTCGATCTTCAAAGAAGACTGACTTCTCCTACTCCTCCTTCTCCTTTAGGATATGATCGTCGTTGGTCCTTCTTTCACTAATGATCTAATGAGATCACCATTTTCTAGTCGTTCGCGCGAACGCGCAAGGGACGAGACTTTCTATCGCTTGCGCTTGCTTTTCACTCGGAAAGACAACGGTCTCTCTCTTCTATAAATATAAAGCGAAGCAAAGCGCATGGCGCTTCAGTGAAGAAAGCTCAATAAACACAGACGAACACGAGATTTTGAGTCTCGCGTGTCTACCATTTCACCACCAAGGCATCTTGAAAGTGAATCATATTCCATGAATATGATATCTATCTAGTGTGATGTATGGAATATATGACAAAGGTGGAGTTTTAGAGTATTTCTATTGCTCGGTCATGTCATATAGGTCCGAGTCGGACATCCAATTGCTTCGATTTGAATTATCCGGAGGATGCCTTACTATTATATCAAAAAGATGGACAATCAAACCTATTTCTCGATTCAATAGAAGCCCAAAGAGATGAATAGGGTCCCAAATAACCAGAGATATGTAAAAAACAGGTCCGATTACGCCTATTCCTAATCCATTTCCCTTTTCCTTACATTTCCCAAAATCATCGTCTTCTTGTTCCTCAAACCATCTTCTCCAAACCATCATCTTCTTCCTTAAGCACTAAAACCATCCTCCCCTTCTTTCAAATCCCTGAAAAACCCTCGTCTTCTTCCCGAAAATGGCTGAATCTTCTTGATTTTGGCCTGATCTCCATTCGTTGTTGGATTCTACACAAGTACCTTCAATATCTACAAAGTACTTTGTCTAGAGTCCATTTGTTTTACAGTACTCTCTAATTTTTGTCATTTGTGGTAAAACCCCACCCCATGTGACCTGATTTTTGGAAATAAACCCACAAAGAAGTTCATTTTTGAAATGGTGAAAATAAATTTAGGTTTTTGAATAGTCTTTGGTAAAAAAATGGAAAAAAAAATGAATTATTCTGGTAGACGAGGTTTAATATGTGTAGAAAATGTCTGAAATCGGATAAAAAAAGAACTTGGTATGCGTTTTTGCTAGCTGTCCCATAAGTTCATTTTTCTCATAAGTTGAAAGGATTTACAGGAAAAGTGACAGAATGCCCAAATTTCATGAGTGCACTTCAACTTTTGAGACATTTAGGCATTTTATGACTTTTCTCATAAGGTTTCCAACAAAAGCTTGAAATTTGGGCTTTCAGTCACTTTTCCTATAAGCTTTCGAGCATGAACTTACAGGAAAAGTCACATAATACCAAAATTTCTTGGTAGGTTCAAAAATTTAGGAAAATTTGGGCATTTTGTCATTTTTCTCATAAGCTTTTCGAGCATGCACTTACGGAAAAAGTCATAGAATGCCCAAATTTCTTGGTAGGTTCAAAACTTTTGGGAAATTTGGGCAATCTATGACTTTTCCTGTAAATTTTAGAGCAAGAACTTACGGGAAAAATCACAGAATCTCTAAATGTTTTATGTATGTTAATACCAATTCCCATGTTCATAGTATTTGTTGTATTGTGTGTTATGTGTAAGGATTTAATGGAGCCAAGGATTTTGCTTGACGACTACTTTAAGGCATAGTTGACATCCTGTAGTCATTTAGTTCACACACGAGATGTCATTTTGAGGAAGTTAACTAGGGTCGAGTTAGATATGTTTAGGCAAACCATTTTTGGACCCATCATAGATTGTAACCCCGCTCTTAGTGGCCAACTTATACACCACCACTTCTTAAGGAGGTCATAGACAAGAGCTTAGACATAATTTCGTTCAACTTTTTTGAGAATAGAGTGCCACTTGGTAAGAATGAGTTTGATCTCGTAACTGGGTTTAGGTTTAGGACGAGGAATATATAGAGGGCAGCAAATGGAGTAGGCTTAGGAGGTTATACCTCGAGAACCAAACAAATAAAAAGAAAAAAGTTTGAAGCAGAGGAGTTCTTAGCCATAGAATTTAGGAGTGATGAGGATGTAGTGAAAATCACACCTGCACTCTTCATTGATTGTGTTATGATGGGGAGGGAGGAGAAACAAAAATTTGACTAGAAGCTTCTAGGGCTGGTGGATGATTGGGAGGATTACAATTGCAGTGGGATAATTTTTAGTAAGACGATCAACAACTTGAAGAAAGCTCGGACAAGTGTCATCAACTGTGACGACCCCACAAAGACTGCGAAATACACGCTCTACAAGTTCCCTATGGCCTTTCAGGTTAGATAATTGTTTTTGTCCGTAAGATTCATATATTTTTTTCTTTATTCTTCATGTATTAAATTTAACTCTTTTTTAGGTGTGGGCGTACGAGACGATTTCGTCCCTTACGAATCGAGTTGTCGTTCGTGCCAGTGAGACGATGATTCCACATCTGTCAAGGTAGGTGTGCAATACTTTCCCATCACACAACACCCTTCACAGGGATATCTTTGAGTTAGACTAAGTAAGGAAACTAACTATCTTCTTGTTATGTTTTCTTTCTTATTATGTCTTCTTCCATAGTCTAGCCGTATAATCCATTCTACGTGATGTGCAGGCATTGAACGTAGTTACCACAAGGTTGGTAGCTAGTGTGGAAGAGGTGGCCCATATGGAGCAGGTAGCATGGGCACTTGAGGCACGTGCATTGTTGCTTGACCCTATCAACGTCTGCATACCAGAACTACTACTACTCATTGCTAAAGTCAGCAGGAGGCCCCGGTGGAGGGGAGGGACAATGGTCGAGGGGATGATCGTCAGGAGGAGATAGTCCAGGAGGAAGTCGTTGTCCAGATGATGCATGATAACTTGGCGGATGAGGGTAAGGAGGACGACGGTGGGGTGGACGCTCGTCATGAGAACACATTCCATGAGGATCCCATTGAACACCATGACCATGACAAAATTGTACCTAATGTCTACATCAATAGTCCCCATTTGAGCAGCAAACTTAGACAGATTTTGACCCATCTAGAGAAGTTTTAGACTGGGGTGATGTTAGAGTTTGCCACCATGAAGTTAGAGTTTGCTACGACGAGGTCATAGTTTGCTGATGTGAAGTAAGACCTTTCAACTGTAATGGCATATTTGAGGGAGCTCATGAAGGTATGTTATTTTCCATTACATTTAAGTTATTTTGTTGTATGGCTTAGAATATTGTTTGCTTAAATCTTATTTACCCACATGCTATAGGGTAAATATGTGGAGCCACCCCAGTTTGGTGGATTCCGGGTGGGGACGACGAAGGCAACGGAGGGAGTGACGGCATGACATTTGATGCCGATGTTGTAGTGATCATGTCGAGCGGCAGTCGGTCTGAACGGCTGGGGAAGGTTCTTCTGTACTGTACGAGGGTAGATCGTATGTCGATCAGCGCGGTAGCGACCCTCTAGGTGCGTCGGATATGACGATCATTGGTCTAGTGGAGGACCAGTACAGAGTAGCCGATGCTCGTGTTGATGTTGATACTGCCTCCTAGTTAGACACATCAGTGTCGAAGACTGCCTCCTATCCCACACCGGTATTACACATTAGTGATGATGACAACGAGGACCCCATTACCTCCTTTAGTAAGCAGGTTGATGTACGAGCTTTGGATCCCAGTTCAGCCGACCACTCAATGACTGCCGAGGTTAGTGTCATGTTAAATATTAACTAATTTAAGTAATTCATTGGATAGAATCGTTAGCGCTTAATCTATTGTTTTATCCATGCATGTCATACCCCTAACCACTACTACTTCCACCTACATGGCCCTTCATTTGGCCATCAAATCAGAGAAAAAAAGGTCGGAGGAAGCCTAGTAACTGAACAAGTTGGCCGTGAAAATTGAGCTAGAGGAGATTGAGGAGTTAGAGGATATTTCAATTCCGACCAAACTGTAGGGCATACTTCACCTGGATCCGACTAAGGTACTCACTCATAAGCAAAAATGCCACTAGGCTTAGAAGTTGGGCAGACTATACCCTAATGCAGGTGTGAACAAGCCTAAACAAAGTAAGGCATACAACCCGATGGTTCGCATCTCCAAGCTATTTGAGTGGCAGATGCAAGAGTGGATTGATGACCCTTTTGTTCATCTAGAAAAGTCTTTTCGACGGTCTGTGTTATCGATGAAGTCGAAGGGATGGTGGATAAAGCTTCTCTATCCACATGAGTTCACAGACGACGAGGTAATCAAGCATTTTACATTTAAATTATTTTTTCCATTCGGTCCTTTGTGATATCTAAATAATGACGTCATGTGACATTCAAATGATGGATCTATTGTTTGTGTTCTTAGGGAACAAGCTCATATACGAGAAAGAACATGTTGAGCTTACCCACAGTTTCACGATTGCAGACAAGGTTGTGTCGGTTAGTTATCCTATCAGTTTCCTTATCATATTACTCAACTACTTGCTTCCAAACTAATCTAAAGTATATTTGTAGTTTTTTTGGAAACATAACTTCTTCCATAACCTGACCAAGCTTTACAGTGAGTGGAAACGACCGAAACAAGGAATAACATACAATTGGGAGAAAGATGGCAATCTACTAAAATACGTGATGGGGGAAGGTACAAACTACACCATCCCATGGGCTACTACTGATGTCGTCTACATGTCATATAACATACTCGATTTCCACTGGATTTTGGTGAGGATCGACATGGTGGCAGGCAAGTTGGTAGTTTGGGACTTGTTGTGATCAATGATGACCCGACTAGAA
Organism: Citrullus colocynthis; assembly: GCA_031780015.1. Classification (NCBI taxonomy): domain Eukaryota; kingdom Viridiplantae; phylum Streptophyta; class Magnoliopsida; order Cucurbitales; family Cucurbitaceae; genus Citrullus; species Citrullus colocynthis. The sequence continues at coordinate 2,397,758 of QLSR01000119.1, read as the reverse complement.
TTGGAGGGCCACTTAGAGGTCATGCAAATAGTCATTCCAGCGTTGCTTCATAAGTGTGACTTTACTCACGCTCGGCCAAACTTCCCACTAACACCATGGATTGTGGAACGAGTACAAGACGTACTACAACAAACTAGGAGTGGGGATTGTTGGGTTTTTTGTGCAAAATTTTTTAAGTATATTATCACTCGGTCTTCTTTGTCTACCATAACCCAGAACAATATGCCTTTTTTTAGACATCAATTTGCTGTATAAATATTTAAGAACAAAGCAATTTATTAGTGTCACACCCCCTCCCGGATACCCTCTTAACCCAGAAGAATGTGGAGGATAGCAGACACCAACCCTCTTACTATATCCACTGTCAGCCTTATACCTTGACCAAGACTTGATAAGCAGATATACACAATAATTGAACATCTAACTATAACCAAGGTTAAGCTATCATGATAATAAAAACATTCAACCTTTAATTTACACAAGTTCACTAACTTCCGCCTTAACCCTCTATATGTATAACATAGGTTTAAGATCAAATATTTACAATTCTCAAAATTCTAGACACTGATGGTGGGCCCAAATGAGTTGTTGTGTAGGCTAAGCACCACAGACTCGCTCACTACCTGAAAAACAGAAAACAGGGAAAAACATGAGCTAGGTTGCCTAGTGAGTGACTCGTTTTGTAAAAACCTTCCTTGATTCATAATTAAATCAAAACCATAATCAAGTTATGAAAATAAATAAGTAGTGATAAATCGTTTCCGTATCCAGATAAATCATGCTCAAGTAACATTATCTAATCACATACGTATCATTTCTAAGAGAAAACCATGTAAGTACAATACATTTCAATCACATTTTCCTTAGTCCACTCCACTACTCAATGTCAAAAACATCCTTCGTTGGGGCGGAGTAATCTCAACACACCCAACGTCAAATATCCTTAGCTGTGTGGAGTAGTCTTAACACAACAACATCTATCTTACCTCTATGTGCACATAGATATCATATCCTGGGTTACCTGAATACCTTCTCAAGTCTTTCAGTACTGGGTCCCATAAACGAGATTTAGGGCACCCACATGCCTTCTCCGAGTCCTTCAGCATTGGAAACCATTTTTATATCCCGGCTACCCACATGACTTCTCCGTGTTCTTCAGCATTGGGCGCCTTTTAAATAACATTATTAAAAAACAACATGCTTTGAAAATAGCTGATAAAAATTCACGAGTTTATAACATTTCAAATCTTCACAAACTCATTAACAATCGTCAATGCTTTCCATAAAATCATAGGTTAATAAATAGCATGTCTTTTGTAAAACTCGTTTAACAACTAGTATGCTTCAAATGATTTTCAATGTAAAACACATAATACGCACATACATGAAACACATACTATCTTTCAAGCAAATAATCCTAATAGCACGTTAAAACCCGTGAAAAGCATAAACATATAAACATGTTTCCAAACATAATCATATATCATGAAAACTTTGTTTAAGTAAACTCATTTTAAATAAAATTGTCACTACTTGTCCCGGGCCCTTAAAGGATTATACGCTTTTCCTAGCTCTTCTCGGCCTGAAATGGTTTAATTTGTTAGATTCCTTAGAATTCCCGTTAAAGTGTAACAAATATGTCTTAAACATTAAGATAAAGCTCACTAGCGAGACCAACTACTAACAAAATTACAGAACTAGCGAGACTTGTCAAACCAGCGTGATGTGCCCTAGCGAGATTAGCGAGACTAAGCAAAAATTAGCGAGATATGCACTACTGAGACTAAGCAAAAATCAACAAGACTTACTTGACCAAGTAGATTAGTGAGAGTAGCGACACCAGTGAGAGTTGTGAAGCAAAAACCGATTCGTGACACCTAGCGACACTGATCTTGCTGCTCACCCTCACGCCTTCAATGTCGCTGATTTTCCAGTGCTATCTCACTTTGCTACTGTCTTAGCTTCTGTCTTCACTTATATCTATTAAATGTTGTGTTTCCAGCCCAAATTAGAACTTTTTTCCTTCTACAAACGTGTAAAGAAATGTGTTTTCTAACGTACCTCAAAATTTTATAGCTTAATTTCTCTTCGTTCGACAGATATTCCCAATTTACTTTGCCTTGCTCCAGATCACTCAGGAAATCCTTATCAGTAACTTCCACCTAAAATTAAACATATTTATCTTCATATTCAGCTCAGTCATCCTTTACAAGAGTTGTTAAGAATTGAGTTAACTTACTAATCTCAAATTTGCAGTTTCAAACTCAATCTCTTCAGCTTGCTATTCATCAAACACCAGACTTTGCTCAAATTGCACGACAGCAATCAAACCTTCTATTTCAGCTTCAATTACACCATGAAACCGACCAAAATTCTACACGAATTTGCCCCAGATATCTATTTCTATCTGCCTTCATCGCTCAGTTGAAAGATGGAGTCGGTGTGAAGTTTGAGAAATGGGATAAGATCAACAACTTTGGCTATGAACCAAAAAAAAAAAAAAAAAAAAAAAAAATCTTGCCGACTAACTCTCCATTATCTCTTTCCTTTTCTTCTTCTTTTTTTTTTATTTATTATTTTCCTTTTTTTTTCTTTTTCTTTATTTTTTTCTTTATTTTTTTTCTTTCTTTCTTTTTAATTTAAAATCTGCTTTTGTGCCCCAATTAATATTCAAAGTCAATTCTAGCTCGGTTTCCTCTTAATGACTTAAAAATTCAACTTACAAAAAAAATACTTCTGGCTTCCTTCACTTCTTCCTTCAATCTACAAGAGGAAAAAAAATTAGTCCATATCGGTACTACGTACTTACGTTTAGCTCTTACAAATGAAAGTAGGGTTTACAATTAGTATATGTAGTTTTATTTAATTTCACTCTTTGTAACACTAACATTCACCTAACTCAACACCAACGAAAATAAAGAAAAGTAAAGAAGTAACTTAAAATAGTGACTCGAGTCAAAGCACGAAAGAAAATGAAGAAAAAAAATATAAGCAAGAAATGTAAGTGTTTTGTGAAATTTCCCTGAAGGGTTGACTATAATCAAACTTGACAAGAGATTTCCCGTAAAGGTCAAGGTTTAAGGGAAATCTTACAGACGTTCAACCAATAAGAAGCTGGGGATTCTGTCATTTTTCTCTTAAGAGTTGACCCAAGTCAAAACTTACGGGAAATTTCTCATAAATTTTGACTCTTACGGGAAATCTCACAAACCATCCCATATGGATTCTATAATATTTTTTGTAAGAGTAGACCCGAGTCAAACCTTATGGGAAATTTTCCATAAACTTCGACTCTTACAGGAAATCTCACAGGCGACCATCCCATATGAAGTTCGAGGTTGACTCTAATCAGTTTTTACGGAAAATTTCACAGAATCCCTGCAGTCATAGTTCACATTTTCCTATAACATTCAAATTTTTTATATATAATCTGTATTTTTTGTACAACGATTATGGACTACAAAAATTAATTTGGGTACATATATGAAGCACCTGAATCTATGTCGTATGCAATGGTTGTGTGCAAGTTTTTTGGTTATGGCCTCGTTGCCCGGAACTAGAACATCTATGAATTTGAACAACCTCACCTGCAGACGAAATTTGAAACTCTTGATGACGACCTACTTGGGGAACGCTCATTGGTGGAAAGATCTCTATATCTTCAAAATTATCCGACCGCCTCCACTCTAACATAGACTAGACTGGAAAAATGGGTTCTGCATATCCCCCTTTAAGAGCTTGTATCTAATATGTGGGAAAGCATAGGGTATGTTGATCGAAGTTTCGATATTGACGACTACAATTGCATGTGAGCAGGAATCTCGTAATAATCAAATTCTTTTCATGTACACATCTTCGTTTCTAAGTCTACAACTCCACCCAGTGAGCGTCGACTACCTCTATTTCTAACGATCGATAGACTTAATTCCATATTTTCTAATCTTATTCTGCCTTAGTGATTATTCCCTCTCTATATGCAGAAAGTGTAGTCTGTTGACCCCCAGCATCTTCTCGTCGCCGATGAAACCAATCTTGCAACAAACCCCGCATGTGATCAAGGAACTTGGTAATTGGTAGGGTCCGAGCATCCTTCAGTATGACGTTTCGGCTTTCAGTTGCATTTGTCATCATCTGACCAAATCGTTTGCCACACTGGAATGCCCTCACCCATCGCTTGAAGCCGATCTCCTCCAAGTACTGCGCAGGTCCTAATCTGATGAATCTTGGCCAAATGTACTCGAAAGCTGGTCTCATAGAATGCTTTTGCTGCTAGAAAGAAGGTAGAGTGCACGATTTCTTTCTTGAAATGCTTGTTCAAAATGTGGCTTAGTTGGTGAATGCGAAAGTAGATGGAAATATCCTGCAGATTGACTTACCAATGCTTGGTTTCTTGTTTGATACAATGACAAGTTTCATCAATGGCTAGGACGGCTTGCTTGACCATTTCAAAGAACCACGTCCATGCATCATCTGTCTCACCGTCCACCACGACGAACTCAACTGGGTATATTTGTCTATTCCCATCAATTGAGTTCGCACTAAGCATGACACCCTTAAACTTCCCCCGTAAGTGTGTCCCACTAACTACCAAAACACGTCACATATAGTTTTAAAATCCCTTAATACAAGGACCTAGTGCCATAAACACATACCTGAAATATTTTTCATCTTCAAGCTTCAAAGCATTAGCATATAAGGTCCTGATGCACACTTTCTGTGTTTACTGCAAGTGTACGAGTCAAGTTATAATATAAGATGGTTAAGTTTCGAATATCGTTCCACTAAGGATCCAATTGTGAAGGTTTAAGTTAGTTAGTTATTCTAGAATTGAATCAATTTTATTTGAGGATTCAATCTTAAGTTGTGATTTTAGAAGAACTAAAAAGAAAAGCAAGTAAATAAGAAACACAAGAGTAAAAGAGAGTTCTAGGGTATTGAATCCTTGTTTAATTCATTATGCAACATTCTAGGGTTCATGGATTTTATTGCAATTCATATGCTTAAGTCTAGAAACATAAATACAAGTTATTTTCTATCAAAAACAACATCTTCTCATGCAACCTAATTGATTACTAATATCTTGAAACCAATATAAGTTACATGGCATTAAGAGTAGTCTTTAGCAACTTTCATTGTTAACCTAACTATTTTCATGATAGATTCACAATAATTCATTGTTATGGATCTAGTTAGACATACAATTATCTCAACCATACATCTAACCTAACATTCAAGGATGGCCAATCAACAAGAATTAAGCACTATAATGAAAAGTATGTTCATTATAACAAAACCATGAAGAGTCTACAATATAAACATAACTTCATAAATAATTCATCAATACCCTAAAACTAAAGAGTTTAGCCACTCATAGATTTAGGCAACATGTTCACAAACAATTTAAGCATAGAAAGAGTGTAAAGAAGGAAAACTCTACTAAAAAGAAGCTCTTGATTGAGGAGAAACCGCCACGATGTCCTTAGTCTTCACATCGGTAACTTGAATGGCACCAAGACTCTCTCTCAAACTCTTTTTTCTCTTCCTTGCAGCTAACTCACACTTTGAGACTCTCTATTATATTTTCTTTGATTTCTCTTCTTTTTGTGTCTCTTGGTTTCTTGATGTCCTTAGGGTTGCTGGAAACCTTCCCATTTATAGAGCTGGCCGCCTAAAATTCTTTCCAAAAATTTTTCTTCAAATAAGGAAAGCTGGCGTCGCGACACTGGTCAATGGCACCGCTGCGCTGACTGACATTGTATGGTGGCACCGCTGCGCTGAAAGATGACGTCTTGACCCTGTGCATCATAAAATCCTACCCTCAGCGCCGTGCCGCAACGTCGCGTCGGTGTTGCTGCACTGATATTCAGTGTTGCTCTCGAGAAAAAAATGCGAGGCACTGCCCTGTTTTTGGCAGTTGGTGATTTTCTTCTCTTTTTCACTTGATTTTGGCTCAGTTTAGTTCTTTTGGCTTTCAATTCTTATTTTCTTTATAATGACCTTAAAACCACTAATAAACAAGTGAAATCTAATATAAACTCCCTTAATTTAAGAGAATAAAAAGAACTTTTCAAGCATTTTTCACCACCCCAAACTTAAAGATTTGCTAGTCCCGAGCAAAAAGTAGAATCAAATAAAGGGAGCTTAAATGAAAAGTGTGCTAACAACTCATGTCTTAGAGGATAGCATTTAGGAGCTCAAGTAGAAACATGCAAGCATATCTATATTGGTATAGTCATTCAAGGCCAAATCTTACTATCTTCCATGTGTGTGTGTGCAAGCCTCATTCAATTCAAAATGCTAAAACTCAAATTGGGACTTAAGAGAGATTCCTTAGTTTTCCCCCTACTCTAGCTCATGCACCAATTTTTAAGTATCCACACATTTCGAACGAGTAATATGTCCACTAAGGTGCTATTCAATCACATTTTTCATTGGCCCTAAACTTGTATTCTTTTACCTAGGGGCACTAGCTTTCACACATTCACTGTAGGAACTCATACGTAGTCAATTCTTAGGCGTCCTTACTGATCACAGCAAATGCAGCTCTTTTTACCCCCATCCATGCATACTTATTACAAGTTTAACATTTAAAGGGATAGACATGTAAAACTCATATATTTTGTATACAGTTTTTTCAAAGGCATGTATACTCTTTTCTTTTTCCTTAATCTAAGATTATAAACCATCATGCATTTCAACTCTCTAACCGGTGGGCCTTTCAGAGTGACAACCAAATACACCCAACGTAATTCTTTTTCAGTTAAAGATTCTAAATTAAAGTGGCTACGTGCTTAAGAATATGGGAGATTTTAAGAGAGACTTAAATGAATTTAACTCAAGATAATGCTATTCTATTTCCACAATAAGTCATCTATCATGCAAATTCGAATCTCATCATAGGGAATCAGCATCAAAGCACACAACCATAAAAACATAACCATTAACTTTAAAAGCTCCAAAATTTTCAACTTTTTTTTTGAAATTTCTTTAATATGCATATGATCATTAAAATCTCACAAACATGCATTGTAATGACCTGACCCTTTAATAACTAACATGTCGCTACAACATGCATGACCAATTAGTGAATGCGTTGGAAACTAAGAGACATGGTTTGACACACTTTGGATAAACTCGATCAAATTTATAAAACTTCTTGATAGTTTATTAAACAAAATGCTTTAGCGGGGTACCCCTTAAATAGTTAAGCAAAACCTCAAGAAAGAAAAAAAAAAAAAAGAAAAAACCCAAACATACCAATAAACAAAACCATACCAATAAACAAAACAAATAATAAACGGTCCAAGGTATGCAAATACTACTACCCTACAACTCCAGTACACTATACCCTATGCTATGGTGCTGAAGCAGTATCGACGGTCCCATGGTACGATAACTGATTTCCTCGGCCATGCGCCTGGCCACCATGCTCCTTACCTAAGAGAAAAACATAGAAAAGGTGAGCAATTATACTCAGTAAGGGGCCCACTACTGGGCCTAGCTATCACCCTTTTTGTCGTGTGCACCCGTATACCTGGCATAGGCATGAGCGTAGGCATAAGCATAGGAAGCGACCCGAAGGTACGCAGTGATTACATTTGTAACATGAACATATGTGGTGATCTCGAGGGACACTCTTCATAGCATAGTACATTAGGGGTACGGGACACGACAAGTGAGGTGGCCTGTAACATGTCATGGCATATCTAGTTCATCGCAGAGTTTCATAGAGTCATAGGCACATAATCATACGTACATTTTATACGAATTACAAACTTGACATATCGAAACAATCATAGCAATCAACACCGAGGCAAAAGTTACACAACGACATTCAATAGTTCAATAACCCAATTAGACATTAGGCGTCACTTAAAGCCCGGTAGTAAGTCCCTTACTTGCGAGACTTAGCGAGATAGCAAGACTCAGCGAGACAGCGAGACTGAGCGACTCCCCTACACTGCGGCAGTGTGCTATGAAAGCTGTGTCGATGCGCGCGGAGAGGGCTGAGGCGACGCGGCGATGAAGACTATGATGATGCGGCGAAGTGCGGGCTGTGATGATGCGGCGATGAACTGATGATGCTGCAACATACGGGCTGTGACGATGCGGCGATGGAATGATGATGCGGCGATATGCTGATGACGGTGGCGATGAGTACCGCGATGATAGTGATAGTGAGAGCTGGAGATGATGGCGACAATGAGGGCTGAAGATGATGGTGGCAAGTGACAAGGAGTTGTGCGAAAAATGGCTGTCGAAGGGGTGATTCGAGAGAGGGATTGACCTTTTTTTCCTTCTTCCCCTTTCTTCCCTTCTCCTAAAAACGCCCCGCGGTTAAAACTCACTTGAAGATCTTTCCGCAACCGAACGCCGACTTCTCCTAATGACCAAGGATTTCCAAACCCCCCTTTATGCTCCCTTCGCCTACATGATTTTTTTGCTATTAATAATATTATTATCATCATTATTTATTTATTTATTAGTTATTTATTTATTTATTATTTTTTTATTATTAAATAAGAGAAAAAAGAAAAGTTGTTTACCTTAATTTTGGGCCGTTACACTCTCCCCTCCTTGGCGAACTTTTGTCCCCAAAAGTCCTATTCCCAAAAGAGCTCAGGGTACCTTGATCTCATTTCATCCTCCCGCTCCCATGTTGCTTCCTTGAAACCATGGTTCTGCCATAATACCATCACCAGTGCTATTTCCTTGTTGCGCAAGGTTTTCACTTTCTTTGCTAAGATTTCGATGGGTTCCTCCTTGTAGCTCAGGTCTTTCTTCAATTGTAATGGTTCATAGTCCATTATGTGAGAAAGGTCGGCGACATACTTCCTCAGCATGGCGAGGTGAAACACATTGTGGACTGCGTCGAGAGACGGTGGTAGAGCCAACCGGTAAGCCACAGGGCCAATTCGTTCCAAAATCTCGAACGGCCCTATGAAACGGTGATAACTTGTAGATATACAAGTTATTACAGCCTTTTTCTTAGAAAAATAGAGATTAAATAGAGAATCATGTGGCAGTTGATGTTAAATTCTATTGATAAATCTTCCTATGCGTTCTACTCTTGTAAATTGATGAAGATAATTATTTTATAGCTTTTTGAGCCTAAAACGCATGTTTTAATGTAGGAACGCAAGCAACTTGTAGATTCTTAATACAGGACTATGCGTTAACAACCTGTGACATGTTGACATCCGCTCAACGTAGGATGATGCATTAGAACATATGGATGCGTTGATGCATGAACCTAAATTCTTCATGGACGCATAACGACTAGAAACGCAAGGCAGCGGAAAATCAGATCAGAATCTTGAGATATTGTCAAAAGATTGACATGCATGATCTGTGGCTAAAGTGGTGGATCTAAATAAAATCGAGAATTACGCAATACGCACGACATCAATTTCCTCCAATCACGCAGATTTGCCACTGATTATGAACGCAGCCTCTATAAAAGGGCAGACTTGCAAGCTAAAAAAGTGTTGTTGATTCTCGAAAGAATTCCTAAGTGACAGCAGAGTTCTCTCCAGAAGACAACCGAAGACGAATAGCTCGAGAGAGAAGAGTCTTCCCTCCGCCTGACCACTTCACAGCAGAACCTCAAGCGTCCATTCTGGCGACTCAAGACATTGACGCCTTTCCTGCTTTCTATCTCTTTTTGTAGCTTTGATTTTAGATTTGGGTCGAGACAATGAGCTGTCTAAAATTGTATTTCGTTCATTAATCTAAAATTCTTCCATGTTTATCCATTTCTCCACACTTTCCGCTTATTACTTTGAATCCAAGAATAGCTAATCTTTCAAGGGTCACAGGTTGCATTAGCATCTAAATAAGAATCATGGTGTAACTATTGCATCTTGTCAATTGTAATCTTAATCCGATGCTTATGTCCATCTAGCTAATCGATATAAGTAGTAATAATCAGATTGCTCGAAAGGGTAAGTGATTGTGGAACTCAATTAACAAGGCCAAGAAGTGTTACCTGTCTATAGGAATAACCTTGGTACTTAACACTCTTCTATGCTGTATAGACATATAACGCATAGCGGCTGACAACCGGGAGAAGAGTCGCAAGTATGAATAGAATATCACTATGCGTTTCTGATTTTAGATGTTAACCAACCCGAACCCTGTTTTTATCCATTCATTTAATCCATTTAGCTGACTTTGTTGTGTTGCATACCTTACCATTTACCCTATTTTAATCTAGTGTACATGTTATCACTTCCTTTAGTTAGACGCATCCTTCTGAACTATTTTTGGTTACCACTCCAATTCTAATGATCCAACGAATTATAGAATCAGCATAGTCCCTGTGTTCGACCTCGGACTCACTGAGTATACCTATTTCTTTGCTTATACTTGGGTTAAGAATAAGAAAACTTGACAGATCATAAACGCATAACATTAAGCATGTTCAACGCATAGTACGTTAAACGCATAGGAAGCTTAATAATAATAGACAAATGCAGCAGCAAGTTTTTGCACTTCAGATTTGCACAACAAGAAGTTTTTGGCGCAGTTGCAGGGGATTATTTGTATTGATTGATTCATTTTTTTTTTTTTTTGGATTATTTGTGTTGTAGGAATTCCTCAATCGAAGGAGTATAACAAGTTTCTCTTCTGTCAGAAGCTTCTAACAGTATATGAGTGACTGTTCGAAATGAATTTCTTAATTAAATTGAATTGAGATTCTTAGCTTGTTGCACAAAAATAGATTTAACATTTCCGTACAAGGATGCGTCGAGAATTACTCTAAAAATGTGATCATGATTAAGCAAGTTTTCCTATAAAGACCCGAGTATAAGTATTTATAGGTTTCCTGGTGAGTCTAAGGTCGAACGCAGGGATTTGTGATAACTAGACGTTGAGATTATTTGCCTGACTATGCGGTGATTTGTACATGTAATATGTGCATTTGTTGGTTGTATGTGTCAAACTATACATAAGAATGAAGATTTTCCTACTACTAATAATGAGGTGGATGCGGCGATGGTCAGTCATATGTCATTTAGTGTCAGATAGCATGCGTTGAGAATGAAATGAACCATGCGATAGGAGTAGAGTTAACGCAAGAGCTAGTTGTTACCTAAACCTTCTAAGTACAATTACATACTTACAAACTGCGTTTGTGAATCCATCTCTCGATGTTTCGACGCCACATTAATCTTATCTCTAAGACGCATGGTAAGTTTGCATTGGCAAAAGATGAAGTACATCTCTGCAACTCATCTAGTCTTAATAAATGCTAAAGATTAACTGTCCACTCTCTCAAGCTCGACAGTCATGCTTACTACTTGTGTTTGTCAGACAAAGTTATGCAAGCTAAAGATATGCATTAATCAAGATGTAATATACTCAGGATTGCTCAAGAAAAACTAACTTTTAACATCAAACTCATTTAGCATTCAAACATGGTGTAAGGTGTTTAATATGGAAATAGATGGAAGATAATAGTCAATCAAACTTATATTAAGAAAATAAGTCATTCTCTCGAATGTCATTAACAAAATATAAGCAAGAAGAAGAGAAATGGGAATAAAACAGAAATGAAGGGCGTCAAGCCGCCACTGGCAACGTCTTGCTTCATGGAGACTTGAGATAGTTGCTATTTGATACATAGATTCCATAGGGTGAAGGTTCTCACTCACTGGGAGACGACTCTGAAGGTGCTCAGAATCCTTCTCTCAGAAGAGCTCGAGGCTGGTTATGGTGAGGGAGAAATAGTGCAGAGCTTTCGTCTCTTAAATTGGTCTCTCTTTCTCTCCTCCTTCTCGGAGAAGCTTTTGGGCTATTTATAGGCGTCAAAAGGTTGATATCATGATGACCTGACACCTTTGCATTAAATTTCAGCCACGCTGCATAGACTTTTCAGATTTTTCAGCCTATTTGTTCTGCCATGATCTGATAGGTTGTTGCTCTTTTTCAGAATGACATGATAGCTGTTTGAGCATGCGTCTATTTCTTCATCGACGCATGGTCTCAACGCATAGGCTCGACACATGGGTTTCCACTTGTTCTCGCAGCAGCTTTGTCTCTTCGTGCTTGGTTGTTTGCACTTCTTTTCTTCTTAACTCTACGTTAGGAACAGAAAAGCTCATCGTTTTTCAAGCATTTTCTTTTGTAGTGCCAACGCATGGTGATACATTTTTCATCATTCAACTACCAAAATCATGCGTTTAACTCCAAAGTTACTCTAATTAAATCAAATAATGACTATAATAACTTGTATTTCTACAAGTTATCACACCCCCAAATTTGAGTTAATGTTTGTCCTCGAACATTTACTTGAAGATTTATTAAATTCTACAGCCCGTCTAAGTGAAAGCGCACCCTCTCAACATGCCTTCCAATCGTTGACTATATCAACAATCAGATAACCATACCAAGTTCCTTTTCAATCGACACTTTGGAAGTACTTCTAATTTTTAGATGCGGCAAGCTTATTCCTCAAAAATACCCTTACTCATTTCCAGCCAATCTGATGTCCTCATTTTAGTAATGTGCCTTGGATTTTTTTTTTTTTTTTGGATAGTGGACTTTCGTTGATCCAGGCTATCTACCTTCGTTTTGACATACCAACGATGGGGTGCATGGAGGCAGCCAACATCGAGCAAATACCCTTTCACAACTCGGCACTTATTGCGTTCCTTTTTGGTTGTGTCGACAGTGGTACCGTTTATTTACTTTGCATTGATCTTGGACTCTCACATTTGATTATGGGGTGTTAAAGAGCCATTCTCAACTCAACTCTTAACAGGCTAATTTTATGCATTGTCAGCGGAGTTGTTTGTCCAAAGAAATATATTAATACTTTTTATTTATTTATTTATTTATTTTTTTGAATTCTGAACGCATGGCTCAAACCTTTCTTACCCCCAAATTTAAGGGCAGCAAGGTCCTCATTGCTGAAATCGAGTTAAGAGATTGCCTTAGAAAAATTTTGTAAAAGAGGTTTGAGGCAAAGCTTGCAACGCATACTAACTCTAGAAGTAATTTACCAAGTGTAATATCCTAAGGCTTGTAAGTCAATCCTCTTATTTCAATAAGTCTACCGGTGAAGAGCATAAATTTCATCATGGAGGTTGAACGCATAAACAAAAACAAGGTGGAAAGAATAATAAAGCAAGAAATAGTTGAAAGTACAAACTCAAGAGAACAAGAAGATTCATGAAGATATGGCATTGATGCAAATGTACTATGCGTTGTACTAATTACAAAAAATTCAAAGGAATACACGTAAGAAAAGAAGGGGAAAAATAAACCAAAAGAACACTCCCAAATTTAAGTTCTCCCTGGGGCGTTGTCATTATTGTCCGCAGGGGGAGGATTTGGATCGTTGAATTGAAGGGGTTGCTGAAGGGAAGGAGGAATAACTGGCGCTGTGATGCGTTGGATGAACACTTCATATATATAATTCATCAAAGTGCTGAATTGTTCATCTTGTCGCTGAGCTTGGCATTGAACAAAACTCTGAAGCTCTGATTGTTGCTGCGCCATCTGAGTCACTTGCTGACCCAATAGTGAAACTTGTTGAGCCAACTCTTCTTGCCGCTGGAGACTTTCCATCTCCTTGCGCCGAATTTCATCCAGGTCTCCCATGATGGGGTGAAGGATCCCATCATCCAAGTACCGCAGTAAATCATCCAAATTTAAATCAACAAATGGCAACGGAGCAGAGGCGTGCCGCAAGTGATATGGTTCCTCTTGATGATGCGTGCTGGTAGTTACTTCTGCCTGCGGTTGAGATATTGGGGGGGTAGAAGGTTCGGTAGTTGGTGGAGCTGGAAGATTGGAAAATTAAGGTTCATGGTGAGGCGGTGAGAATTGAAAGGGCACTGACTCAGGATCCAGAGTCAGGGTCGGCTCAAAGTGTGGTGGTGGTGGTGGAGTTGCCTCTGGAAAGGTGGATGATTAAGGCGGGGAGAGGGTTAACTCCAGATGGGGCGAAGAAGGCGGTGACACTTCCTTCGTCTCTTCGTTTAAGTCTGCGATAGGAAGCTGAAGAGGCGTTGGAAGGTCGCGTTTGGTGGTAGGGAGGTGAAGTGGCTCTTTTTGGATTTTAGGGGAAGGAGAATGGGAAGTTGGTGGTGAAGAGGGCTCCTCAGTGATTGGGTCGATGGGAGGAGTATAAATGGTCAAAGCTTGGGTATAGGCGTCGAGCTGAACATTTTCTTCGGCTTCACTAGGTTGTGAGCTCGACGCCTGAATCTCAAAATTCTTCTTGACCAGTTTCCTCTTCTTGGGTTGAGGTTGGGGGGATGATGGTTTCCTCTTCTTTGGTTGAGGTTTGGGTTGGCTGCGTTAAGAAGATGTGGTGAGTCCTTCAATATCCGTCTCAGACTTTGCGCTGAAAGGACTCTATTCACTGTTCTGACTGGCGCATCCTCCATGAATTGTGCGTTGGCGCACAGTCTTGTCACAAGAAAGGGGAAGAATAGCTGACCCCTTGGCTTGAAAAATAGCCCCCAAATCTGTGGGGCAATGATGTGTCCCACGTCCAGCTGAATTCCCCGCATGATGCAATAAATGTCCATAGGATGGTCCCTTGAAATTGAGGCGTCATGCGTTATGGGGAGCAGTGACCGCTTGATGAAATAAAGCCACAGGTTGGCCTCGGCAATCAAGTAGTTAGACGCCAATGACTGAATGCCCTTTGGGGAAGTGTTCCATTCTGACCCGGTTTGGCGATGATTGGGAAGCTCAAACAATGCATTGATTTATTGAGGCTCGAAGGAAATCACCTCATCTTCAACTTTGACTAAGTGTACCCTGCGGTGAATCGTTCCTTCGTAAAATGCTTCTACGGCGGTGGGTTGGATGACTTGGCCACTTTCACAAAATTGCTTCCAACCCAATGCGTCGACTCCTTGTATGATGAAGGCAGGTAGCTCAATCGACTCTGGGAAAAATCCCACTTCAGTGTAGAGCCCACTGAATTGTTTCTTTCGGCTCTTCGCCGCCTCCTTTGTTGGTTCCTCAACCAATTTTCCTTTGCCCTTCTCATTCCTATTGATGGGACTAGCAGGCGTTCTCCTTGCTCTGCCTGCGTCCATGTCCCTTATAACAACTCCAGGTGCCTTAGTCACCCCTGTCTTCTTCTTCTTCTCTGGTAGCTTCTCTTTGGTGATTGCTACCTCTTTTTCTTTCTTCTTCTCCTCCCTTATTTTTTTTATATTTTCCTTGATGCGTTCAGCTTTGGGTGCCCTCTCCGCATCACTTACTTCCAACTCTACTTCTAATTCCGTGGTGCTGTGCGACGGAGAAACTCAGCTTTTCTAATGGCCTTTCAACAGCTTGTTCGCTGGCCGCAATTTCGTCTTTTCTTTTCTTCTTTGCAGCGAGAAATGACTCTGTCCTTGCTTTCATCTTTTGGATGTCGTCTTTCAGCTTTTTAGACTTCTCTGCCGCTTTCGCTGCTAACCGCTCGGCAGATGATGCGGCGACCAATGATGCGATGGCCTCAAATGTCCCTGCGTCCTTTACTTTCTCATTTTTCCTTCTTAGCGGAAGGACATCTTCCTCGGCTTCTTCCCTGGCCCTTATTGGCCTGATTTTCTTTTCTTTGGCGGATTTCTTCTTTTCACCGCCGCTATTATCTTTCTAATAGGTCTTTCATCAGAGTTCAACTCCTCGAGACCACTCATCGCAGGGACTGACCCACGCGATTCATTCGTCATCCTCTGGTCTACCAACCCGTCCAACCAATCATCGTCTTCTTCATTGATGGAGTCTAGAATATCTCCGAAGATGGTGGATTCGTCATTCCTTCCCACCTTTTGAGCTTCAGACAGGTCCTTGGAGCGTGGTGGAGATGGGGATGAGGTCGCTTCCAACTCAGGACTGTTGGGGCGAACAATGTCTAGGGGTTCAGGTGTGGTGGAGGTAGTGGACAGATTTCGACTACCCTGCCTCGAGGATGAGGCCATAGGTTTAGGGCTTTTGGAGGAAGTGGGTTGTTAGGAAGCCATGGGAATGGTATTGGTGACAAGAGACAAAAGTGGGTGGGAATCGGAAGAATTTTTGAATAAGCTGAAAATCGCGCCGGTAATCTGGAAATTTGGAGAGATATGGAAGCGTAACCTAGAAAAGGGGTGAAGAGGGATTTATAAAGGGTTTAGGCTGAGCGCGTGGGTGATCTGCTCGATGCGTGACATCATAACTGCATTAAATGGTCTGACATCCATCGATCTCAGCCGACTTAAGCGCCGTCAGCCTTTTCGAATTCTTGATCTGAGCGATTTGACAGAATCGCTTCAGATTCCCCTCTAGGCGTCGAGCTAATCGTGTCACATCGTTTTAGATGTCGACGCCTTGAAATTGAGAGCAGTTCACTCAACGCAAGATAATAGATAACACCAAACAAAATTTTTCAATGCAAATAAAAAGAATAAAATAAAATAAATCAAAATAAATTATAAATAAACTAAAAATAGAAATAAAATCAAATCAAGTAAAATGACTAAAAGACAGGGAGAAATGAAACAATGCGGTAAGGTACAAAAAGTAGGATGCGTCCCTGGGATATGAGTGTTTGTTGGCAACGCAGGGCGCGTCCATCTTTTCCTCATTCAATCTCTGTTAGGTCAACGGTTACTTTGTCGCATTCCAGGCCGTCCCCATAATATGGTTTCACGCGTTGACCATTAACTTTGAATGCGTTGGTGCCGTCTTCAGTCATCAGCTCTACGGTACCATGAGGAAAGAGTTCCTTGATCATGAAAGGACCAGACCATCTTATTTTTAATTTTCCTGGAAATAAACGCAGTCTTGAGTTAAAAAGGACTTTTTGACCTATATGCAAGGATTTCTTACTGATGGGTTGATCGTGCCAACGCTTTGTTCGCTCCTTGTATTTCTTTGCGTTTTCATAGGCCTGCAGTCTCCATTCCTCCAGTTCATTCAATTGAAGCTGACGCGCCTCTCCAGCTGCTTTCAGGTCCATGTTCAATCTCTTGGCAGCCCATAATGCTTTATGTTCTAGCTTCAACGGCAGATGGCATGCCTTTCCAGAGACCAGCTTGTACGGTAACATCCCGATAGGCGTTTTGAATGCTGTACGATATGCCCATAACGCCTCGTTTAATTTGGATGTCCAGTCTTTTCGAGAGGAGTTAACTACCTTTTCCAAAATAGTTTTCATCTTTCTATTTGAAATTTCTGCTTGCCCATTTGTCTGCAGGTGGTATGCGGTTGCCACCCTATGATGTACATTGTATTTTATTAGCAAATTGGAAATGATTTTATTAATGAAATGCGTACCTTCATCGTTAATAAGGGCTTTCGGCATTCCAAATCTCGTGAATATATTCTTCTGAAGAAAATTTGAGACTGACGCCGCATCATTCCTAGCGCATGAGATTGCTTTGACCTATTTTGATACATAATCCACAACTACTAGTATATAGTTGTGGCCGTTTGATGGTGGAAATGGGCCCATAAAATCAATACCCCAAACATCAAAGAGCTCAACTTCTAAGATAGAGGTAAGTGGCATTTTGTTCCGACTTGAGATATTTCCGATGTGTTGACATCTATCGCATCTGATCGCATAGTCCCTGGCGTCTCTGAAAAGAGTTGGCCAAAAGTATCCGCTTTGTAGGACCTGGGCTGCAATTCGCTGTCCTCCAAAATATCCTCCATAGGGGGAATCATGACATTGAGATAGGATGCGTTGGTACGAAGTCTCTGGGACCCAGAGTCTGAAGATGTGATCCGGCCCCGTTTTGTAGAGCTGGGGCTCGTCCCAATAATAGAACCTCGCATCATGCATCAACTTCTTCTTCTGCTGTGTGTTGAAATCTTTGGGAAATTGCTTGCACACCAAAAAGTTGACAATGTCTGCATACCAAGGTGCAGACTCTGTGACTTTTAATATAGCTTCATCTGGAAAGCTTGCGTTGACGTCCAGCTGTTTGCGATCGTGTTCCATATTCTCGAGTCTGGAAAGATGATATGTTACGTTGTTCTCTATACCTTTGCGATCAACTATTTCTGCGTCGAACTCTTGAAGAAGCAGAACCCATCGGATGAGTCTCGGCTTAGCATTTTTTTAGTCATCAAATATCGAATAGCTGAGTGGTTAGTATGGATGATGACTTTCGATCCTAGAAGATATGCTGTGAATTTTTCAACAGCGAACACTACTGCTAACAACTCTTTCTCTGTAGTGGTATAATTCGCTTGGGCTGTGTTGAAAGTTTTGCTGGCGTAGGCT
Source organism: Citrullus colocynthis (assembly GCA_031780015.1). Taxonomy (NCBI): domain Eukaryota; kingdom Viridiplantae; phylum Streptophyta; class Magnoliopsida; order Cucurbitales; family Cucurbitaceae; genus Citrullus; species Citrullus colocynthis. The sequence goes on along the minus strand of QLSR01000119.1, from coordinate 2,379,535 downwards.
ATGGGATGCAGCATTCTGTCTCTGCGTTGAACCAACGCAGCGCCCATCGCATAGTCGCTGGCATCACACATTAGTTCGAATGGCTGCGATCAATCTGGGGCAATTAAAATTGGTGCTGACACTAGTGCTGTTTTAAGAGTCTCAAATGCCTTGAGGCATTCTTCATAAAAAATGTAGGGTCGATTCTGCTCCAGCAATGAGCTTAAAGGGCGTGCAATTTTTGAAAAGTCCTTGACGAACCTTCTATAAAAGCCTGCATGTCCCAAGAAGCTGCAAAGTGTCTTTATATTTGTAGGCGGTGGGAGCTTTTCTACGGCTTCAATTTTGGCCTGATTGATTTCCAGGCCCTTCTTGGATATCTTGTGACCGAGGAAAATTCCTTCATTCACCATGAAGTGACATTTTTCTCAATTGATCACTAAGTTGGTGTCCTCGCATCTTTTCAGTACTTTCTCCAAATTGGCTAAACATGCTTCAAATGAATTTTCGAAGACTGAAAAATCGTCCATGAATATCTCCACAGATTCTTCTAGAAATTCAGAGAAGATTGCCATCATACACCTTTGGAAGGTGCTTGGGGCGTTACATAGTCCAAACGGCATGCGTCGAAATGCAAATGTACCATAAAGACATGTAAATGTTGTCTTCTCCTGGTCTTCTGGAGCAACCATGATCTGATTGTAGCCTGAATAGCCATCCTAGAAGCAAAAGAACTCATTTCCCGCAAGTCTATCTAACATTTGGTCAATGAAGGGTAACGGGAAGTGATCCTTCTTCGTCGCCGCGTTGAGCTTCCTGTAGTCCATGCAAATTCTCCACCACGTGACAGTGCGGGTGGGGATCAATTCGTTATTCTTGTTTGGGACTACAGTCATACCTCCTTTCTTAGGAATGCATTGTACAAGACTTACCCATTTACTATCAGAGGTGGGAAAGATGACACCTGCGTCCAACCATTTAAGCACTTCTTGCTTGACAACTTCTTTCATTGCTGGGTTTAGCCGCCTTTGGGCCTCGATAGATTCGTCTTTTCCTTCTTCTAGACGAATTTTATGCATGCAGTATGTGGGGCTGATCCCCTTGATATCAGCCAACGTCCATCCGACAGCTCGGATGTGCTTTTTCAGAATGAATAACAAGGCTGATTCTTGATTAGGGGACAAAACAGCTGAAATAATAACTGGAAGAGAGTTACCTTCTCCTAAGTAGGCATACTTCAGGTGAGCTGGCAACACTTTTAACTCGATTTTTGGCGCTTCTTCTAAAGATGGTTTTGTTCGTTGGTTGATTTGATTTGGAGTCAAGGGTTCAAAAGCAGAATGGACCAAAGCACAACATTGTTCAGGCTATGTCCAGATTTGCAATAGTTTCATCATTTTCTTCAAGCCACATTTCATGGAACTCATTTTCTGCGTCGAGGTTCTGGCAGGTTTCCTGTTCTTCTGGATATTCCAACGCTTTAAAAACGTTGAATATCACTTCCTGATCATTAACTCTCATAATGATCTCCCCCTTGTGGACGTCAATGAGTGTACGACCCGTTGACAGAAACGGGCGTCCAAGTATGATAGGGATGTCCTCGTCTGCTTCATAATCCAGGATAATGAAGTCTGCGGGGAGAATAAACTTGTCTACTTTTACCAACACATCCTCGATCCTTCCTTCAGGATGCACCACGGATCGATCCGCCAATTGTAGGGTAACTGTTGTTGGCTGCGATGCGATCCTCAATTTGTTGAATATTGACAGGGACATGAGATTAATGCTAGCCCCTAGATCACACAACGCTTTTCCTATGTGAATTCCTCCAATAGAACAAGGAATGGTGAAGCTCCCTGGGTCTTTCATCTTTGTGGGGACGCATTCACCGACTATGTCACTGCACTCCTGCGTTAGAGCAATGGTCTCATATTCACCCATTCCTCTCTTTTTGGACATATGTCCTTGAGGAATTTGGCATAGGTAGGCATTTGTTCCGACGCTTCCACCAGCGGGATGTTGATGTGCAACTGTTTGAGTATATCTAGAAAGCGTTTGAACTGCTTCTCATTATTTTTCTTCCTTTTTAACCGCTGAGGATAAGGAGGTGTTTGCAGCTTGGCTAACATGCTTGTTGATGCGTCTTTCCCTGATGAACTTCTTTGCATGTCAGCTTGTTTTTGCTGCGTTGCTTGGTCAGAATCAGTTGTGGGGTTGGAAAGATGAATTATTGGTTGAGAGTTCTCTGGACGAAGAAGTTCATTCACGGCTCTTCCACTTTGCAATGTCACAGCTTGACACTGTTCTTTCCCTGAACTACCGTTTCGCTTGGGGCTTCGGTGTTGCTTGGAAGGGAACCTTTCTGTCGCGTTTTAAATTCTCCAGCAATCTGGCCAATCTGAAGCTTTAAATTCCGGATGGATGACGCCTGGGTTTGTAACAAGGCGTCATTCTTCTGCATATATTCCTTTAGAAGAGCTTCAATGGATGATGATGGACTAGGCGCTGACTGGTGTGAATTTTGCCTCTGATGTCCATGGGAGAATCCAGATGATCCTCATTTTTCGTGCATAGGCACACCTTGCTGCTCAGGCTGACGATTACCACCCCATGAGAAGTTCAGATGATTCCTCCAGCCAGGGTTGTAGGTATTGGAATAAGGGTTGTTACGTATAAAGCATACAGATTAAGGGTTCTGTGGACATACCTCATACGCATGCGGCTCCCCGCATCCAATGCATCCCGCAGCGTTCACTTGATTTACTACATTCGCTTGGCCGCCGCCTCCTGTATTCTACTGATTCAGGGCTATATTCTGTATCAGGTTAGTCATGGCGGTGACTTGAGCTTGTAATGCAGCAACACTATTATGCTCAGGTGCTCCTGACGCATTGTTTTGCCTGCGGCCAGATCGGCTATATCCATGGTCCTTCCAATCCTCATGGTTTCTTGATATTCTGTCTAGAATTTCCTTGGCCTCAGTATAAGTTTTTCTAGCAGTCCTGCTGCGGCAACATTTGTAGCGGTCTGAGAGGCCTCGGTCAAGCCATCACAGAATATCTCCATTTGAACACAATCAGGGAAACCATTATGTGGGCAATTTCTCACCAATCTCTTGAATCTTGCCCAAGCATCGCTCAGGGTTTCTCTGTCTTTTTGTTGAAAATTGGCGATGTCTCTTCTTCTTCGAGCATTCTCTGTCGGTAGGAAGAACTTTTTCATAAACTTCTCTATCATTTGGTTCCAGGTGGTGGTTTCGCCTGGTTCCAAGGAATATGCCCACTGTCTCGCCTCATCTCTGAGGGAGAATGGGAACAACGTTAATCGGATGTCATCTGCACTTATGTTTGGGATGACGAAAGTATTGCAGATTTCAATGAAGCTCTTTAGGTGAGCATGAGGGTCCTCACCAGGTGTTCCCCCAAACTGACCTGCTGTTTGTAGCATTTGCAGCATGACTGGTTTCATTTCAAATCTTGAACCTTGGGACTCGGGTAGCATAATTCCAGGTGAAAAATTATACAAGATGGGCGAAGCATAATCCTTGATCGGACGATTTCGATCATGTGCCAATAAGATGGGATGAGTTTGTTGATCAACCTGCTGAGCTTGAAGTTGCGCTTGGGCTAACGCATGGTTCACTGCTTCTTCTCGTCTGTCGTTAGCCCCATTGTCAGCTCTCAAAGGCTGGTTGGCGTTGTTTGCTTGATTTTGCATCTTTTTCTCTCTGTAAAGTTGTCGCCGCCTTTGGAATGTCTTACTTCTTTTCCGAAAGGTTCTCTCGATCTCAGGGTCAGAAATGAACACAGGCTGTTCTTTGCTCATAAACTGTCAGATACGTCTTCGGCTAAAAGCTCTGTACGACCTAAGTTTGAGATTTTTCTGCATAAATCAAGAAATAATATCAAGACCTAAATTATTAATTCAAATCCCCGGCAACGGCGCCAAAAACTTGTTCGAAATGAATTTCTTAATTAAATTGAATTGAGTTTCTTAGCTTGTTGCACAAAAATAGATTTAACATTTCCGTATAAGGATGCGTCGAGAATTACTCTAAAAATGTGATCATGATTAAGCAAGTTTTCCTATAAAGACCCAAGTATAAGTATTTATAGGTTTCCTGGTGAGTCCAGGGTCGAATGCAGGGATTTGTGATAACTAGGCGTTGAGATTATTTGCCTGACTATACGGTGATCTGTACATGTAATATGTGCATTTGTTGGTTGTATGTGTCAAACTATACATAAAAAATGAAGATTTTCCTACTACTAATAGTGAGGTGGATGCGGCGATGGTTAGTCATATGTCATTTAGTGTCAGATAGCATGCGTTGAGAATGAAATGAACCATGCGATAGGAGTAGAGTTAACGCAAGAGCTAGTTGTTACCTAAACCTTTTAAGTACAACTACATACCTACAAACTGCATTTGTGAATCCATCTCTCGATGTTTCGATGCCACATTAATCTTATCTCTAAAACGCATGGTAAGTTTGCATTGGCAAAAGATGAACTACATCTCTGCAACTCATCTAGTCTTAATAAATGCTAAAGATTAACTATCCACTCTCTTAAGCTCGACAGTCATGCTTACTACTTGTGTTTGTCAGACAAAGTTATGCAAGCTAAAGATATGCATTAATCAAGATGTAATATACTCAGGATTGCTCAAGAAAAACTAACTTTTAACATCAAACTCATTTAGCATTCAAACATGGTGTAAGGTGTTTAATACGGAAATAGATGGAAGATAATAGTCAATCAAACTTATATTAAGAAAATAAGTCATTCTCTCGAATGTCATTAACAAAATATAAGCAAGAAGAAGAGAAATGAGAATAAAACAGAAATGAAGGGCGTTAAGCCGCCACTGGCAACGTCTTGCTTCATGGAGACTTGAGATAGTTGCTATTTGATACATAGATTCCATAGGGTGAAGGTTCTCACTCACTGGGAGACGACTCTGAAGGTGCTCCGAATTCTTCTCTCAGAAGAGCTCGAAATGGAGGCTAGTTATGGTGAGGGAGAAATAGTGCAGAGATTTCGTCTCTTAAATTGGTCTCTCTTTCTCTCCTCCTTCTCGGAGAAGCTTTTGGGCTATTTATAGGCGTCAAAAGGTTGATATCATGATGACCTGACACCTTTGCATTAAATTTCAGCCACGCTGCATAGACTTTTTAGATTTGTCAGCCTATTTGTTTTGCAATGATCTAATAGGTTGTTGCTCTTTTTCATAATGACATGACAGTTGTTTGAGCATGCGTCTGTTTCTTTATCGACACATGGTCTCAACGCATAGGCTCGACGCATGGGTTTCCACTTGTTCTCGCAGCAGTTTCGTCTCTTCGTACTTGGTTGTTTGCACTTGTTTTCTTCTTAACCCTGCGTTAGGAACAGAAAAGCTCATCGTTTTTTAGGCATTTTCTTTTGTAAGTAGTGCCAACGCATGGTGATACATTTTTCATCATTCAACTACCAAAATCATACGTTTAACTCCAAAGTTACTCTAATTAAATCAAATAATGACTATAATAAATTGTATTTCTATAAGTTATTAGTGACGGGATCATCTCAACACTTGATATTGACCCAGGGATTGAGAGGACCTTTAGAAGAAGGACAAGACAGAATAAACAAAAAAGGAACAACCGAGCTACAGAAGAAAATATGGACGCACAACACAATCAGCCTCAAGTTCCTCAAGGTGGGGTTAGGTAAAACGCAGATGCGCAAGAGCATGCAGACCAAGAGATAAACCCAATTCTCTTGGCGCATGATAGAAATCGCCCAATGAGGGAGTATGTGTCACACCCCCTCTCAGATTACCTTCCTAACCTAGGAGTAGGTGCAACCTACACACATACTCGTCATCTTATATCTTGAAACACAATTCAATACCAGATCAAATGTACAAAACTTTATGCTAGTGAAACATTATAAGGTAAACATAAATTGTTCATAAGGTTTCTCAGCTCATGATTTATCATAAATGTGTATTTGTTCAGCATACAGTACAAAACCCACACTCGTTATGCCACAAGGATCATATATGACAAAACATGTACTTAGACTGAGTATTTACAACTATCCCAGAGAACTAAAGTCAAGTAAGCCCAGACGAGGATCTTCTGTAGGCTAGGCGTCTCGGACACGCTCGCTACCTGAAATGAACAACAATAAACAAGAAAGCGTGAGCTTAAAGCCCAGTGAGTGACTAAACTATCAATTACAATTTAATCCTTGAGCTAATGTTGATCATAAAACTACTATATATCTTATTAGTGCAGATTACTGGGTCACTCATGCCATTTAACAAAATAGCATAAATATCTTTCTAAGAAGCAGCAGAGCAAAGCTCAATGCTATTAACCTCATAATTCAATTCCTATTATTCATATATTCATACGCCTTCACATGTCGTCCCTTGGCGTTTCAACTCTCAAGTGCTTTCTCATATTGTCCCTCAGCACTAAGTTTCATTAATAATTCACTGCTCAAGTGCCTTCACTCAAGGTCCCTCAGCACTGAGCCAGCATGTACTGGTTTCCATATGCCTTCTCACAAGGTCCTTCGGCATTGGAAACTATCTCAATCAATTTCACTAGTGCCTTCACTCCTGGTCCCTTAGCACTGTGTATCATATATCATATCTCCATAGGCCTTCACACATGGTCCTTCGGCCGTGGTTTGCATTTGGATAAGACACATATAGGAGTTCATATATTATCCTCATTTTCACTTGCACAATATTAAAGGTAATCCTTGGATAATTAGAAAGTCACTCACGATTTGTCTTAGGCCCCGAGCTGATTATATGCTTTCCCGAGCTCTTCGTGGCCTGTAAAAACACATTTTTCACATTAGGTTTCCTTTGAACTCCTTTTTCATAATCATTACGTATGTATATTAATAACTAGCGATACTCTATGTCACTAGCGAGACTACCAGCGAAATTCACACTACTGGGTACTGCACTAGCGAAACCGAAGTGAACTAGACTAGCGATATCACCTTCAGAAGCGATACCTAGCGAGACTTCAGCGAGAGTTGTGAGACGCAAAGCTCTTTGCGTTTATCAGCGACACTCGTTCCGCTGGTCACTCTCCATCTCCTTAGCGATACTACTGTCTAGCGACACTTGACATCACGGTTTCCTTCCTTCCCTTCTAACTCTTTCTTTATCCTGTTAATATTACAGCCAAAATCAGAACTTCCCTTCTTCTACAATCTTGTAAAGTAGTGAGTTTCCTAGCTTATCTCAAAATTTCATACCATGACTCGTCTTCGTTTCAGAATTATTCCCAAATAACTTCGATTGTCTTGACTTGCTTAGCAGTTCAACTCCGCTTACTTCCTCCTAGAGATTAACACATTTTTGCTCGGGTTTAGCTTAAACATCCTTCATGGAAGTTGCTAAGAATTTACTCAACTTACTAACCTCAAAATTTCAGTTCTAGCTTCAACGTCCTCAGTTCACTTTTCTTCAAATACCGATTGGTGTCCAGATTTATCAGCAACAATCAAGCTTCTGGTTCTAGCTTCAAAATCATCATGAAAATGATCTGATTTCTACCTGAATTCGATATAAGCACCTTCTTCTACCTCTCCTCGTTGTTCGTCTGCAAAATGAAGTTAATCTGAGTTCGAAAATATGTCCAAAAAGGCTTAATTATTCGATGCACTCCTTTATATGTCAATATAAATCACCGACTACTAGCTCTAACATCATCTTCCTTCTTGAATTAGCCAACGCAACCTACCGCGCATGGCTTCGGCAACGCATAGTCTTAACTTACTATGCCACTGATTGCCCATCGCTGAATAGCCGATTACCGCATGGCCCTCTCGACCACTTTCTATGCTCGACGCACACCATCCTTCAACGCATAGGCCTTTCCAACGCATAGCAATGCCAATTCCTAGCACTTAGTAGCCTTCAACGCGTACTTCTATTAACACATATTGCACACTTCTTCCTTCACATCAACTTCCACGCTGAGCTGCCTTCTTCAATGCATGCCTACCAGCGGCCGCTCTTTTCAAGGTTTAGACATACCCTCAACGCATGGTCACCCATCACATGACCAACACTTAACCATTTTTTACTCTCCCACAACTTGGCCAATTTCTTTACTTGCCTGCCCCACAATTTCTTCTTACTTACCTTCTCTCAATAACAAGTACGAGGCTTACAGTATGCGTCACCGAACCTGTATAATTTCGCACCAGGAATTTTACAACCAATTTTTTAAGGTAATGGAAGGTTTGAAATGAAGCCAGTGATGTTGCAGATGTTGCAAGCCGCAGGGCAATTTGGGGGTGCAATAGGTGACGACCAGCATGCACACGTGAAAAGCTTCGTGGAGATATGTAGCACATTCTCTATGGCTGGAGTACCGCAAGACAGCATCGGGATGATGCTATTCCAATTCTTTCTCAGAGATGAGGCAAGACAATGGGCATATTCATTTGAACCTGGTGAGATTACAACTTGGGTGCAAATGGTTGAAAAATTTATGCATAAATATTTTCCTCCGACGGTGAATGCAAAAAGGCAACGAGATATTGTCACCTCCGAGCAAAAGGATTCGGAGACTCTTAGCGAGGCTTGGACCCGATTTAAGAGACTGGTAAGGAATTGTCCGCACAATGACATTCCTGATTGTGTGTAGATGGAGATCTTTTATGGAAGATTAAACAAAACATCACAATTAGTGGCTGACGCCTCCGCAGCAGGAGGATTAATGGACAAGATTTACATGCAAGCCAAGTGTCACGGTCATGCTTGTCCAGGGCATGTTGCCTGTGGCCGCATGCCCACCTCGACCCCTTTTTATCATGCTTTCAATGTTATGTACTTTATTTTACTAGTTAGTTTACTTTCCTATTACTTTTCTTTGTAAGTGACCACTCACCACTTTGCATGTGCAAGGATGACATTTCAACAATTATTCAGAATGTACTATATGGGGGTGAGACTAACCATAAAATCCTCATATCCGGAGTTGTGAGCTATAAAGCCGTTGTTGTCCCTTTTTGCTTTCTAGTCTTACAACATATTCTAATTTCTTAAACATGCTTCCAAACGTTTGTGAAAACCTTTTCCTCTAAGCCCATTTTCTAAAACCATTTTCTCTCGAAACAGGGCGGAGGTTACGAGAGACACTCAGTGTGCCGTAGGCGATCAGAATTTAATCAGGCTGACTTGTTTGTGAGCTAAAATAAGTGCCGCACAATCGTTTAGCAAGACGCAAAGTTGCGATTGTGACAGTTGGTATCAAAGCCCAGTTGGCTCATAAGAGAGAAGGCCAGAATCATGTTGACCGCAAAACAGCTAAACAAGTCCCAGGTGGACCGACTGGTAGAGATAGAAGAGCAGATGCTCTACCTGAGAGAAGTCCCTGATGCCATCCGTTTCCTGGACATGCGAGAACAAGAAATCTCTGAGAAGGCTGAGGGGATTGATGCGGTCGTTGGCCGCTTGGACGGGATGCCCGTCAAAGAGTTGATGTTAAGGGTTGAGACCCTGGAGACACAAGCTACAAGACCAAGTAGCTACGAGCGTGGAGATAGCTCGTCTGGCTCAGTGGCCCATATGGAGGAACGGGTCGAAGAGCTCGACAGTGCTTAGAAGGCGATAATCCAGATGGTTACAGAGTTGTCAGAAGACTTTCGGACTACACTAGACGTCGTCAGGACAGAGATTGCAGATGTCAGTGCGAGAGTGAATCTCACCATGAGAGCGGTGGGAAACCAAACCCCAGCTGGGGGTGCGGTCTAATTCAACCAGGTGAAAATACCGGTAACTAAGCCCTTCGGTGGGGCTCGAGATGCAAAAGCTCTAGAAAACTTCATTTTCAACATGGAGCAATATTTCAGAGTCGCAAATACGATTACTCAAGAGTCAAAAATTACCTTGGTGACAATGCACCTGGCAGATGACGCCAAACTGTGGTGGAGGTCCTGTTATATGGACATACAAGAGGGTCGCTACACTATTGATACTTGGGAGAGACTGAAACAAGACTTGCGTTCTCAGTTCTTCCCAGAAAATGTTGAGATCATAGCCCGACGAAAAATTTGAGAGTTGAAGCACACAGGCCTTGTCCGAGACTACGTGAAACAGTTTGCAGGTCTAATGTTAGACATACACGACATGTCCTAGAAAGACAGTGTTCTGTTTTGTCGAGGGCTTGAAACCATGGGCCAAGGCGAAGTTGTATGAACAGAGAGTACAGGACCTCACGTCTGCCTACGCAGCCGTCGAACGACTGTTTGACCTCAACAACGACTCTCAAGACTCTAGACGACTGTTGACGTCCTTTAACGGAGGAAATAAGAACAGTCGTGCAAGTCCTCCCCGAAATGTTGGAGGAGACAAAGGCTGGGGTGGAGATCGAAAACCCTATCAGCCCCTTCAACGAAGGAATGAGAATGGTTGACGGGGGCCTAATCAACAGAACAGTCAGTTCCGACCCCTACAGTGCTTCATATGCAAAGGACCACATAGAGCGGGCGAATGTCCGAAGCGGACTGCATTCAACGCCTTCCAAGCGGCCTTGGCTACCGAATCGAATGACCAAACTGAACAGACAGACACTGAGTGTAAGCACCTAATTGGTAAGCACGTTCAAAAGCTTTAAGCGAACTAGTATTAATAATCTCATATTGTAAAATAAAAAAAAAAAAAAGGAAAGAAAAGAGGAAAAACCAAAAAAAAGGAAGAAAACAAAAGAAGGAAAGAAAAGAGAAGAAAAGGAAAAAGAAAAAAAAAGAAGAAGAAGGGATAAGGATGAATGTGTCGGTTATAACTTTCTTTGGACAAAAATTTTGCCGACTTAATTTTACTCATTTCCAAACTCCATTTTATGCTATTTTTCAGCTACACATTGTGGAGAGGTTGAAGAAGAGTTCTAGGGCAATTTCGTGCAAGGTTTTGGAAGATTTCATGGTAAAACTGAAGCTGAAACAGAAGCTTTATCTGCTGTCGCGCAGCTCGAACCAGGTCTGGTGTTTGGTGAATATCGAGCTGAAGAGATTGAATTTGGGCTGAAATTTTAAGGTTAGTAAGTTAACTCAATTTTGAACAACTTTTATGAAGGATGATTGAGTTGAAATGGATTAGAAACATGTAAACTTTTAGTTGGAAGTTACTGATACGAAATTTCTGTGCAATCTGGAGCAGCGCAGAGAAAACTTGCAATATCTGACGAACCAGGACGAGTTAAGCCACGAAATTTTGAGGCAAGCTAGAAAACATGTTTCTCTACAAGTTTGTAGAAGGAAAGAAGTTCTAAATCTGGCTGGAAGCATGACTTTGAATTGATAGAATTGAGAATAAACACGAAAAGAGGAAACTTTGCTGTCAAGTGCCGTTGGGAAGTAGGTAACGCTGAGAATTGGAGCGGGAGTAGCGACATTGGTGTTGCTGGTCGTGTAAAGGAGGATTTTGTCTCACAAATATCGCTGGCTCTTGCTCAGTATCGCTCATCAGGTAGTGTCGCTGGTATCGCTCATGCTGGTATTGCTAGTACCATGACCTGTTGTGTAATTTCGTTAGTAAACTTGCTAGTAAGGTGAAATCTCATTGGTAATCTCGCTAGTGATATAGAATCTCGCTTATTATGTGTATTTTAGGAAAGAAAGGGAGTCTCGGTGGTGAATCATAATTAGAGTTTAAGTATGCACGTTTAATGATCATGTAAAGGAAGTTTAAGGAAAACGTAATGTGAGGAATGTGTATTTACAGGCTAAGAAGAGCTCAGAAAGGCATATAATCCGCTCAGGGCCTAAGGACAAGTTGTGAGTGACACTTCTCTTTCTTTGAAAACGAATTTATTGAAAATGTTTAGTTTGGATTTTCTTATGAAATATGGCTTTGAGATGAACAATTTTCTTGAAAAGCATGATGTTTGATGATATTGTTCATAAGACACATTTTATACATTTTTTATAAGACGTTGAATGACATGTTGTGAAATGTTGCTTATCGTGATATACCTGATTTTCATGAAAGGTTTTCATGTGAACTATTTACGTATAATATCGACTCCTAAAATGTTTTAGAGGAGGCTCAATGCTAAAGGACATGAGAAGACATGTGAGTTTCCTCGGGACCTAGTACTGAAGGACATGGAGAAGTTACTTGGGCAACTCGCCATAGTCCTATGTGCACATAGAGGTTATATGCTGGTGCGTTGAGTTTTGCTCCACATCGAGCCTTACTTGTTTTCGACATCGGGTGCGTTGAGTCTTGCTCCGCCCTGACTAAGGGAAAGTTTTAAGAAAGAACTGTTTTTCGTATACGATCATTTTGGCATGAACATATGTGATTTGTTTACGTTGTTGAAATTTTGATTTTACAGAAATGATTATTTGAATCATGTTTACGTTTATGGCGTTATTATGATTTTAAGATGCCTGTTTAAGCTTGCCTACTCCAACTCCCCCTGCTTAAGCTTCGAGTTTCCAAAGACAGTTAAATTTCTCGTTGTTTTATGTGTAAATAACTTAACACTGGTGGCATGTAGATTTAGTTGTTTATAAGTGGGTTATGAGAGAATATGTTATAAAAGTGTATCGTGTACAGGAAGGATTATTATATTATGATCATGTGTTAATATGGCTGAATTCTGTGAATGTATACGTATGGAATGTTTGTGCAGGAAGATATGTAAGATGGAGCAATATGCATCACAAGAGGGATGATGTATATTGTCTTCACATCTTCTTTCAGGTGAAGTAGGTAATCAGGGAGGGGGTGTGACACTAAGACCCCACCAACAGAGGAGGGAGACACCCCGCGCATGGGGGCGTTGAAATTTCTGTCATCTCTCCAAAGAAAGATAGGAGAGACCAAAGAGCCGTCGAACGAGGGCTCATGTATGTAGACGCCTGGCTCAACCAAAGATCGGCCAAGGGTACCATGGTCGACTCTGGGGCCACCCATAACTTCATGACTGAAACAGAAGCCTGTCAGTTAAACCTAAGATGGGAGAGAGACGCCGGGAAAATGAAAGCCGTCAACTCGACAGCCCTACCCATTACCGGAGTAGTGAAGGAGCCATGGTCAAGATGGGGGAGTGGAGCGGACATGCTGACTTCGTGATCGTCAAGATGGACGATTTTGATGTGGTCTTGGGGATGGAATTCCTACTCGAACACAAAGTCATACCAATGCCGCTGGCAAAGTGTTTGGTAATTACGAGATCTTCACCCACGGTTGTTCAAACCAACATCAAACAACCAAATGGGATAAAGATGATCTCAGCCCTCCAGCTCAAGAAGGGCCTCGCTCACGACAAACCCACATTCATAGCCATCCTGGTCGAGGTAGGAGGAAAAGAAAGAGAGACCGTTCCGAAAACCATTCAGGCTGTCTTAGAAGAATATCGAGATGTCATGCGAAATAGTCTGCCAAAGTCCCTATCTTCGAGAAGGGGGATTGACCACGAAATATAGTTGGTGCCAGAAGCCAAACCACCTGCGAAAAACTTCTATTCGATGGCACCTCCTGAGTTAGCAGAAGTCTGGAAACAGTTAGATGAGTTGTTGAACGTAGGGTTCATTCGCCCCGCGAAAGCACCGTACGGGGCCCCAGTGTTATTTCAGAAGAAGAAAGATGGAAATCTTTGTCTGTGCATCAACTATCGAGCCCTAAACAAACTCACCGTTCGCAAGAGATACCCGTTACCCATTATCATAGACTTGTTCGACCGCCTCCATGATGCCAAATACTTTTCGAAACTTGACCTACAGTCAGGGTACTATCAAGTGGATTCTTGAGGGAGACGAATCGAAGACGACCTGTGTCACAAGGTACGGGGCTTTGAATTTCTAGTGATGCCCTTAGGCCTCACGAATGCGTTGGCCACCTTCTGTATGTTGATGAATTAGGTTTTCCACGAGTATCTCGACAAATTCGTTGTGGTATATCTAGACGACATCGTGGTCTACAGCTCAAGGATGGAAGAACATCAACACCACCTTCAGTTAGTCTTCGAAAAGTTGAAGCAGAACCAATTGTATGTGAAAAGAGAGAAATGCTCATTTGCTCAAGAGTGCATTAACTTCCTGGGTCACGTGATTGAGTGTGACCGAATTGGCATGGAAGAGACTAAAATCCACGCCATACGAAACTAGAAGGTTCTGACCTCCGTGACAAAACTGTGCTCCTTCCTCGGACTGGCCAATTACTATAGGCGGTTCGTGGAGGGATTCTCGAAGAAAGCAGGACCATTAACGGAGTTGTTGAAGAAAGATCACTGGTGGGACTGGACCCCAGAGTGTCAAGCTGCCTTCAAAAACTTGAAGAAGGCCATGATGGAGGGACCAATTCTCGGAATTGCAGACGTAACAAAGCCTTTCGAAGTCGAGACGGATGCATCCGACTTCGCCTTAAGTGGCGTTCTCCTTCAAGACGACCACCCCATTGCTTATGAGAGCCGAAAACTAAATGATGCCGAAAGGAGATATGCAGCATCCGAGAAAGAGATGCTGGCCGTAGTCCACTGTTTACAAGCCTGGAGACAATATTTGTTAGGCTCCAAGTTCGTAGTCAAGACAGACAACAGCTCGATTTGTCACTTTTTCACACAACCAAAGTTGTCGTCCAAGCAAGCCTGATGGCAAGAGTGCCTAGCTGAATTTGATTTTCAGTTCAAGCATAGACCAGGAAAGGCCAATCAGACGCCCGATGCCCTTAGCTAGAAAAGCGAACATGCAGCCTTGTGTTTATTCGCCCAGTTAAAAGCCAGTAGTCTTAGTGGGACAGTCCGAGAAGCCATAAGAACCCACTTGGCCAACGACACAGCGGCCCAAGCCTTGATTCAACTGGCCGAAGAGGGGAAGACTCGTTAGTTTTGGGTGGAAGACGGCCTCCTCCTGACGAAAGGTAATCGCCTATATGTTCCTCGGTCAGGGGAGCTTTGGAAATTGTTAATGAAAGAGTGTCACGACACGCCATGGGCGGGACACAACGGGTGGCAAAGAACCTACGCGCTGCTGAAGCAAGGCTACTATTGGCCGAGTCTCCGAGACGATGTCATGCAATTCACCAAGACTTGCCTTGTTTGCTAACATTACAAATCGGAAAAGGCAAAGTTAGTTGGTCTACTGGAACCTCTACCTGTACCCTTAAGACCATGGGAAAGTGTATCAATGGACTTCATCACACACTTACCCGAAGTTGGGGAGTTCGAATTGATACTGGTGATCATCGACAGATTTTCAAAATACGCAACCTTCATCGCGGCACCAAAACTGTGTTTGGCAGAGATGACGGCTCAATTGTTCTTCAGACACATAGTGAAGTTGTGGGGTCTCCCTGCCAGCATCGTTAGTGACCGGGATGCAAGATTTATGGGGACGTTCTGGATAGAGTTATTTTGAATGTTGGGTTCCACACTAAACTCTCCTCCAGTTACCATCCGCAGATAGACGGACAGATAGAATGCTTCAATAGTATGCTCGAGGAGTATCTCCGGCACTTTGTTGATGCGAGACAGAAAAATTGGGTGCAAATGTTAGCCGTGGCACAGTTTAGCTTCAACAGCCAAAAGAGCTCCGCCACGGGAAAGACACCCTTGGAAATCTTGTGTGGTAGACAGCTGCTCATGCCACACGTTGTTGACCATCCCTACGCAAGGAAGAGCCCTCAAGCGCACAATTTCACCCGAGAGTGGAAAGAATCTTTAGAAGTTGCACGCGCATGCCTAGAGAGGGCATTGAAGCGTATGAAGAAGTGAGCGGATACGAAGCGCAGATCCTTAGAGTTTCAATCAGGGGAAAAGTCCTAATCAAACTGCGCCCCGAACAATTTCAATTTCGCAGGAAGAGAGACCAACGCCTGGTAAGGAAATATGAAGGACCCATCGAAGTGGTCGAGAAGGTCGGGAAGACCTTGTATTGAGTTTAGCTACCCGCATGGATGAAGATCCACCCAGTCATCCATGTAAACAACCTGAAACCTTACCATCATGACCCGAACGATGAACGATCTAATACTATGGCTCGCCCTCGGGTCACGATGAAGGACACCACGAAGAAGGAAGTCGAAGAGGTACTTGCAGAAAGAACCTGCCGCATTGGAAGACTAAGACAAGACATGAAGGAGTTTTTGGTGAGGTGGAAAGGGCTCCCAGACGAAAAAACCAGTTGGGAGCGTGCTGAAGACTTAAAGTCTGCTGCCTTACGAATTGCTGAGTTCGAGCAGCGTCGGTTGACAGAGACATCAACAATTTGAGTGGGGGAGGATGTCACGGTCATGCTTGTCCAAGGCGTGTTGCCCGTGGCCGCATGCCCGCCTTGACCCTTTTTTATCATGCTTTCATGTTATGTAGTTTATTTTACTAATTAGTTTACTTTCCTATTGCTTTTCTTTGTAAGTGACTACTCACTACTTTGCATGTGCAAAGGTGACATTTCCACAATTGTTCAGAATGTACTATACGGGGGTGAGACTAACCATCAAATCCTCATATCCAGAGTTGTGAGCTATAAAGCTGTTGTTGTCCCTTTTTGCTTTCTAGTCTTACAACATATTCTAATTTCTCAAACATGCTTCCAAACGTTTGTGAAAACCTTTTCCTCTAAGCCTGTTTTATAAAACCATTTTCTCTCGAAACTGGGCGGAGGTTACGAGAGGCACTCGGTGTGCCGTAGGCGATCAGAATTTAATCAGGCTGACTTGTTCGTGAGCTAGAACAAGTGCCGCACAATCGTTTAGCGAGACGCGAAGTTACGATTGTGGCACCAAGGATATTCTCGATAGAATTTCGAGGAAGACTGATGAATGGGTGGATAATGGGTATGGATCACGATCCATTGACAAGAGACGAACGCAAGCTGGTACACTTGAAACTGATGCTGCCACTAATCTTTCAGATTAGATTGCCACTATGACATCTTTGCTGAAGACAATAGTATTGAACAACCAAGGTGGATCCGTTGCTGCAATGGACGCAATGAATGCGACGGCATCTATAAGCTGTGTGCAATGTGGTGAGGGACACCTGTATAATATGTGTCCTTACAATCCACAATCCGTTTGCTATGTTCAGAACAACCCGTAAGCTAAAACGTATAATCCAGGTTGGAGGAACCATCCTAACTTTGGATGGGGAGGAAACCAACAACAGACGCAGGGAACTGAGCAACAGCCGCAAAGAAGCAACCCTCATGTTTACAACCAAGGTATTCAAGGGCATCAGCCACAAAGAAACCAGTCAGCAAACGCATCATCATCATCCATAGAAGCTCTACTACGAGAATATATCAGTAAGAATGAAGCAACGCAGAATTCACATCAAGCAATGTTCCAAAGTCAGGCCACTGCAATTCGCAATTTAGAAGTTCAAATGGGACAAATTGCAGGTGAGCTTAAAAACAGACCTCAAGAAGCATTGCTAAGTAATACCAAAACCCCACGGGGTAACGGTAAAGAACAATGTCAAGCTGTGACATTGAGAGTGGGAAAATTCTTCCCACTGAAATGCAAGACCAGAGGACTCAAGGAAACCTGTAGCCTCACATCACTCCACAACCAACTCCAACAGCACCAACTAATGATCCGCAACCATTATCAATCACCACAACTTCTCAAGAGCAGGAGAATGGCCAGGAGAGAAAAAGCAACGCAGGCAGAACCTGCGTCAGTATATCAAGATACCACTCTTCCTATGCATCCACCCTTTCCTCAACGCCTAAAGAAGAAAAATGATGAGGGCCAATTTAGAAAATTTCTGGACGTCCTCAAACAACTTCACATCAACATTTCGTTGGTGGAAGCTCTAGAACAAATGCCAAGTTATGTCAAATTTTTGAAAGACATACTATCCAAGAAGAGAAGGCTCGGAGAATTTGAGACAGTAGCATTAACGCAGGAATGCAGTGCGTTGTTAAAAAAACAATATACCTGCTAAAATGAAAGATCCAGGGAGTTTTACATTGTCATGCTCCGTAGGAGGAATGGACGTAGGTCAGGCATTATGTGACTTAGGAGCCAGCATAAACTTAATGCCACTGTCTATATTCAAGAAGTTAGGTATAGGGGAAGCACGACCCACTACAGTCACACTTCAACTTGCGGATCACTCCATCAAGCATCCCGAAGGCAAAATCGAGGATGTTTTTGTGAAGGTAGACAAATTCATCTTCCCAGCCGACTTCACAATCCTGGATTATGAAGTTGACAGAGAGGTGCCCATTATCCTGGGAAGACCTTTCTTAGCTACGGGACGCGCCCTGATTAACATCCAGAAAGGGGAACTAACAATCCATGTGGACGACCAGCAGGTAAAGTTTAATGTCTTTAATGCGTTGAAATATCCTGATGATTTTCAATACTGTCAGGTGATTAAGGATATAACTGAAGAAAAGGCAAGTATTACAGACGCATTGTTAAAAGATGAAGCAATTCTGGATGAATTAGAAGATGGAAAAGAGGAAGAAATAAGTGTAATTTCCAACGCAAGTTTCAAACGCCTAGATTTGAGCAACCGATCCATGGAGAAGACAAAGCCATCTTTAGAAGAACCACCAAACTTGAGCTAAAAACATTGTCGATGCATCTGCATATTTCTGAGAAGAGAGCACGCAACCGGTCATCATATCCTCTGCGCTGACCATAGACCGTGGAAAGGCTTTGCTGTAGATATTGAAAAATCATATCAAAGCCATTGGATGGACCCTAGCGGACATTAGAGGAATAAGCCCTTCATACTACATGCATAAAATTCGGTTGGAAGAGGGTAAGGAAGGTTCAGTAGAAAGGCAGCGCAGGCTTAACCCAGCCACGAAGGAGGTTGTGAAGAAAGAAATCATTAAATGGCTCAACGCAGAGGTCATTTATCCAATCTCCGACAGTAGCTGGGTAAGCCCAGTTCAGTGTGTACCGAAGAAAGGGGGGATGACAGTGATTACAAACAGTAAAAATGAGTTGATACCAACACGAGGGGTCACTGGTTGGCGCATCTGTATGGACTATCGCAAGCTGAATGCGGCAACAAAGAAAGATCACTTCCCATTGCCATTCATCGACCAGATGCTAGACAGGTTAGCAGGAAATGAATTCTTCTGCTTCCTTGACAGATATTCCGACTATAATCAGATCATGATAACTTTGGAAGATCAAGAAAAGACAACGTTCACATGCCCATATGGCACATTTGCGTTCAGACGCATGCCATTTGGGCTATGTAACGCACCAGGAACGTTCCAAAGGTGTATAATGGAGATATTTTCCTAATATCTGGAACATTCAGTAGAGATGTTTATGGACGACTTCTCAGTATTTGAGTCTTTAAAGCAGGCCCTAATTTCAGCACCAATTTTAGTTGCACCAGACTGGTCTCTCCCATTTGAGCTGTTGTGCGATGCAAGCAACCATGTAGTGGGAGTAGTGCTGGGGCAAAGGAAAGAGAAAATAATGTACCCAATCTTTTATGCTAGTAAAACATTGAACACTGCTCAAGAGAACTACACTACTATTGAGAAGGAAATGTTAGCCGTAGTCTTTGCGGTTGACAAATTTATGGCATATTTGGTAGGGTCAAAGGTGACTATCTATATTGATCACTCTGCGATCAAGTATTTAATGGCAAAAAAGGATGCAAAGCCTAGACTCATTCGATGGATCTTATTATTACAAGAATTTGATTTGGAGATCAAAGATAGGAAAGGAACCAAGAATCAGGTTGCAAACCACCTATCTCGGTTGGAAAATAAAGAGGTCCAAGAGAGTTGGAGTGATAAAGAGGAATGGTTCCCAGACGAGCACATCATGAACGCAGAGAGTCAGGAACCATGGTATGCAGACAATGAATTATTTGGTATGCAACCAATAGCCTGAAGATTTCAAAGCTCAACAAAGGAAGAGGCTCCAACACGAAAGTAAGTTCTACTGCTGGGATGAGCCATATCTATACCAACTTGGCCCGGACCACATCCTACGTCGATGCGTTCCAAAATATGAAATGCATAGCATTCTGAGAAGCTGTCATGAAGCACCTTATGGAGGACACTTCGGGGGACAAAGAACAGCTACGAAGGTGTTGCAGAGTGGGTATTTCTGGCCCACATTATTCAAAGACGCAAGGACATATGCGGTAGCTTGCAATTGTTGTCAGAGAACAGGCAACATTTTCAACCGAAATGAGATGCCTTTGAACTCAATCTTGGAAGTTGAGTTGTTTGACGTATGGGGAATCGATTTTATGGGACCATTCCCTCCTTCTTGCGGTAATCAATACATCCTAGTAGCAATTGACTACGTATCAAAATGGGTAAAAGCAGCGGCCTGTGCGAAGAACGACGCAAACACGGTGTCCAAGTTTTTAAAGAGACAAATTTTTTCTCAATTTAGGACACCAAGGGCGATAATTAGTGATGAAGGTACACATTTTATAAACTGCATAATCACTAACTTATTGACAAAATTTAATGTCTCGCACAGGGTAACAATTGCCTATCACCCACATACAAACGGCCAAGCTGAGATAACAAACAGGGAGATTAAGTCCATACTTGAAAAGGTTGTAAGCACATCAAGGAAAGATAGGACGGAGAGATTAGATGAAGCTCTCTAGGCATACAGAACAACATTCAAAACACCCATAGGTATGTCACCCTATGCGTTGGTGTTTGGAAAAGCGTGCCATCTCCCGCTAGAGCTGGAACACAAGGCCATATGGGCCATGAAGAAGCTCAATCTAGACCAGGACGCAACTAGGAAGCAAGAAAGCTTCAATTAAATGAACTCATGGAGTGAACATGTTCAGCTTACGAAAATGCAAAGCTGTATAAAGAAAGGACCACAAAATGGCACGACAAAAATATCAGTAAGAAAACGCTATACGTCGACCCGAAGGTCCTATTATTTAACTCAAGGTTGCGTTTATTTCCAAGTAAGCTGAAGTCTTGCTGGTTTGGACCATTCATAATCAAGGAAGTGTTTTCGCATGGTGCGTCAAGCTAACAAATGAAGACGGAACCACCTCCTTCAAGGTCAATGGACAAAGGCTAAAACCCTACCACATTGGAGAGCTGGAAATCGACAAAACCTCCATTGACCTACGCGAGTGTAATAACTGAACCTGCGTTGAAAGGTCCCTGCATTGCTAAACGCCCAATTTTCCAGGGACGCTTCCTTTTACTCTTGCTTATTTTCTTTTTACTTTGTTTTTAGTATTTATTTTTCATTCTTTGAATTCAGTTTTAGGAGTAGTGTAAATTAAATAAGCATGAAATTATGCGTCGAGCTTCAATGCAAATTATTTGATTTCACCGCATACTCTGTCATTCGTGCATGCGTTCATCGATAAACGATCTTTGTGTTTATCAAGATAAGATTAGGGATGCGGTTAGGGCTGTATTTTTTTCAAACGCACAATACTTAACTTCCAACACATACTTTGAACTGAAACTATGCAATCATCAGTCATGCGTTAACTGTATGCGTTCATCTTTTCTTCACCTCATTGAAATTCTAATTACCTTTTTGCGTTTTCCTCGTGTTGTAAATTCATTCTGAGTACATTTAATTATTCCTAAATTTTATCTTTGTGTTGAAAAGTTAGTCACTATGATGATAACCATGCTTACACTTTTTGTACACTCTTAAGCTAGATTACTTTCAAAGCGTCTGCAAACTATTCCATAGAAACGCAAACCTACTTTGCATGCATGCAAGCTGTCAATTCAAATCTCTTTTACAAAAATTTTCAACATAATCTTTGTTTACAATTTAAGCAATGAGGACCTTGCTACTCTTAAGTTTGGGGGTGGAAGAGGTTTGAACTGTCAAAGATAAAAATATGAGGAACTTATTTCTAAAAAAAAAAAAAAAAAAATCTTTTAAATGCAAAACCCTGCTGACAATACTGATATATTTATCTTGTTAAGAGTTTAGCTGAAAACGACACCTGCTCGTAGTTGGCCGCCTTCATGTGGGTAATCGTAATCACGACGTATAGATAAATAACAAACTCCAATGTCTAGTGAGGAAACCGAACTTAGATAAGAGTTTAGTCAAGAAGGACACTTGCTCGTAGTTGGCTGCTTCCATACACCCCATCGTTGGTATGTCAGAACGAAGGTGGGTAACCCTACTTGATGCATGGTTACTTATAAACAATAAAACAAATGAAAGAAAAATGAACTTTATATCTTCATCTTTTCAGACTCAATGTTAAAAGAACAAACAAAAATTTTGTGAATAATGAGTAAAGAATTTTGAAAAGAAAGCTTGTTGCATACAAAATAGTCCCGTTCTAAAGAAAAGAATATAGAGGTAGAGAAGTAATATAACTGATGGGTGGCTGATTGAGTATAGCATTCTGAGAGACTAGTCAATGCGTTGATAAAATTTTAGGGTTGATTGAAGTCTTGGATAGAAGTTATGCTTGAGGACAAACGTTTCTCTAAGTTTGAGGGTGTGATAACTTGTAGAAATACAAGTTATTACAGCCTTTTTCTTAGAAAAATAGAGATTAAATAGAGAATCATGCGGCAGTTGATGTTAAATTCTATTGATAAATCTTCCTATGCGTTCTACTATTGTAAATTGATGAAGATAATTATTTTATAGCTTTTTGAGCCTAAAACACATGTTTTAATGAGGAACGCGAGCAACCTGTAGATTCTTAACGCAGGACTATGCGTTGACAACCTGTGACGCGTTGACATCCGCTCAACGCAGGATGATGCATTAGAACATATGGATGCGTCGATGCATGAACATAAATTCCTCATAGACGCATAACGACTAGAAATGCAAGGCAACAAAAAATCAGATCAGAATCTTGAGAGATTGTCAAAAGATTGACATGCATGATCTGTGGCTAAAGTGGTGGATATAAATTGAACCGAGAATTACGCAATTAGGTGAGATAGAAGCACGATATCAATTTCCTCCAATCACGCAGATTTGCCACTGATTATGACGCAACCTCTATAAAAGGGCAGACCTGCAAGCTGAAAAAGTGTTGTTGATTCTCGAAAGAATTCCTAAGTGACAGCAGAGTTCACTCCAGAAAACAACTGGAGACGAATAGCTTGAGAGAGAAGAGTCTTCCCTCCGCCTGACCACTTCACAGCAAAACCTCACGTGTCCATTCCGGCGACTCAAGACATTGACGTCTTTCCTGCTTTCTATCTCTTTTTCTAGCTTTGATTTTAGATTTGTGTCAAAACATTGAGCTGTCTAAAATTGTATTCCGTTCATTAATCTAAAATTCTTCCATGTTTATCCATTTCTTCACACTTTCCGCTTATTACTTTGAATCCAAGAGTAGCTAATCTTTCAAGGGTCACGGGTTGCGTTAGCATCTAAATAAGAATCATGGTGTAACTATTGCATCTTGTCAATTGTAATCTTAGTCTGATGCTTATGTCCATCTAGCTAATTGATATAAGTAGTAATAATTAGACTGCTCGAGAGGGTAAGTGATTGTGGAACTCAATTAACAAGGCCAAGAAGTGTTACCTGTCTATAGTAATAACCTTGGTACTTAACACTCTCCTATGCGGTATAGACATATAACGCATAGCGGCTGACAACCGGGAGAAGAGTCGCAAGTATGAATAGAATATCACCATGCGTTTTTGATTTTAGATGTTAACCAACCCGAACCCTGTTTTTATCCATTCATTTAATCCATTTAGCTGACTTTGCTGTGTCGCATACCTTACCATTTACTCTATTTTAATCTAGTGTACATGTTATTGCTTCCTTTAGTTAGACGCATCCTTCTCATCTATTTTTGGTTACCACTCCAACTATAATAATCCAACAAATTATAGAATCAGCATAGTTCCTGTGTTCGACCTCGGACTCGCCGAGTATACCTATTTCTTTGCTTATACTTGGGTTAAGAATAAGAAAACTTGACAGATCATAAACGCATAACATTAAGCATGTTCAACGCATAATACGTTAAGCGCATAGGAAGCTTAATAATAATAGACAAATGCAACAGCAAGTTTTTGCACTTCAGATCTGCACAACAAACGAGGACTTAGCTTCCCCTTCCTACCGAACCTCAAGACGCCCTTCAATGGGGCCACTTTTAAGAACACATGATCTTCCACATCGAACTCTAGATCCTTGCATCTAGTGTCGGCGTAACTCTTCTGCCTACTTTGCGCTGACTGCATGCGCAATCTGATTTTTTGGATAGCCTCGTTTGACACCTGCACCAACTTCAGCCCTAGCAATCTCCGCTTCCCCACTTCGTCCCAGCAAACTGGAGATCTGCAACATTTTCCGTACAATGCTTCGAATGGTGCCATGCCAATGGTAGCCTGGTAGCTGTTGTTGTAGGCAAATTCCATGAGGTGTAGGTAGGAGTCCCAACTTCCTTGGGAAAGCCAAGGCACAAGCACGCAGCATGTCCTCCAATGTTTGATTCAATCATTTCGTCTGGCCATCGGTCTGTGGGTGGAAGGCCGTACTGAAATCCAACCTAGTACCCAAAAAGCCGCTTGGAGGTTTTCCAAAATTTAGAAGTGAACCCCGGGTCCCTGTCTGATACTATGGAGATTGGCACCCCGAGCAACCTTACCACCTCCTTTAAGTAGATCTGTGCCCACTTACTTACTGAAAAGATGGGCTTGCCTGGGAAGAAGTGTGCGGACTTTGTGAATCTGTCAACTATGACCCAAATCAGGGTGTGGCCTAACACCGTCCTTGGTAAACCTCCTACAAAATTCATTGATACGTACTCCCACTTCCACTCTGGAATACTTAGGGCAGCAATAGCCTTGCTGGCTTCTGCCTCAGGGATTTCACTTATTGGCACACCAAGCATTTACTGACATAGTTCGCCACTTCCTTTGTCATGTTATGCCACCAATAGTAGCGTTTCAGGTCCTCATACATCTTAGTGTTTCCGGGGTGAATCGAGAAGGGAGAGTTGTGAGCTTCTAACAACAGTTCGTTCTTGAGTTTGCCGCTTGCCGGCACACATAAACGCCCTTAGAAAAATAGACCATTTTCTGACGATAATGAGAATTCGCTGCCTTGACCCGCCACTAACTGGTTAACCTTCTCAACGAGGTAGGGATCACTTTACTGAGCGTTGATGAGCCTGTGCCTTAGGGTTGGCTGGACGGTCAACTGTGACAATTGTGAAGCAACTTCCCCGATAGAGACAACAGTACCTACCTGCTCAAATTCCTTACAGAATGAAGATTGCCTAGTGATCAGAGCTGCCAAATGCACCGCTTTTCTACTAAGAGCATCTGCAACCACATTTGCCGTGCCAGGGTGGTACAAAATTTCCACGTCATATTCCTTTACCAGCTCCAACCATCTCCGCTGTCTCATGTTCAACTCCTTCTGAGTGAAGAAGTACTTTAGGCTCCTATGGTCCGCGAAGATCTATACCTTCTTGCCATATAAATAGTGTCGCCAAATTTTTAGAGCAAAAACCATCGCCGCCAACTCTAAGTCATGAGTGGGGTACTTTTTGTTCATGGGTTTTTAGCTGGTGGGAGGCATAGGCCACCACCTTACCATGTTGCATCAACACGTAACCCAATCCCTTCTTAGAGGCATAACTGTAAACCACAGAACCTCCCAGCCAGTCTGGTACGGTAAGTACTGGTGCAGAAACCAGCTTCTGTTTAAGATCTTGGAAACCCTCCTCACAAGCTTTACTCCACACAAAAGGAGCACCCTTCCTTGTCAACTGAGTTAGCGGTGCGGCGATGCGCGAAAAGTCCTTAACGAAAAGACGGTAATAGCCTGCCAAGCCCAGGAAAATGCGTACCTCGGTGATTGTTGTAGGACGGGGCCATGTAGTAACCGCCTCGATCTTTGCAAGGTCGACTAAGACTTCGCCCTTCGATACCACGTGTCCCAGAAAGGACACCTGCTTCAGCCAAAATTCACACTTCAAAAACTTGGCGTACAACTTGTTGGCTCGCAAAGTTTCGAACACTTGAAGCAAATGCACCTCATGCTCAGCTTTGGTCCGCGAGTACACCAAAATGTCGTCAATGAATACAATCATGAAGGTGTCAAGGAACACCTTAAACACCCGATTCATTAGGTCCATGAATGCTGCCGGGGATTTGTCAAGCCAAACGACATCACTACGAACTCGTAATGTCCGTATCTTGAACAGAAGGCTATTTTTGGGATATCGCTGTCCTTGATCCTTAGCTGGTGATAACCGGACCGAAGGTCAATTTTTGAGAAAACCGTGGATCCTTGCAACTGGTCGAATAAGTCGTCAATCCTCGGGAGCGAGTACCTGTTTTTGATAGTGACTTTATTCCACTTTCTGTAGTCAATGCAAAGGCGCATTGTTCCATCCTTCTTCTGCTGGAGCCATTCCATAAGGGGCCTTCGAGATAGGCGTCGTACCCGGCTCCAACTCAATTGCAAAGTCTATCTCCCAATGCGGAGGCAGACTTGGGAGATCCTCAGGAAAAACATCAGGGTAGTCTCTCACTACTGGCTCTAAAGTCAAGGAAACCTCCACTTCTCCGGTGTCCACTACATTGGCTAGAATGCTCCAGGTCCCTTGGTTCAGTAGTTTACTAGCCTTCAATGCCGAGATTACCTTCGGAAAGACCACGGCCCCTGACCCTTTAAATCTAAAGCTTGTCGTAGAAGGAGGGCTGAAAACCACCTTCTTACGGGAATAGTCGATGGTAGCGTGATTAGCAGCCAGCCAGTCCATACCCAAAATAACGTCGAAGTCCCGCATATTTAAAACTAGCAGGGTCACCTCAAGAGCACCATTCGCTATTTCTATCTGGCATGCCCTCACCTTCTCATTTGCTAACACGATCTCTCCGGACGGGGTGGACACTAATAATACGTCATGCAATGGCTCTACCTCTAACATGGCATGTTTTACAAATACTGACGATATAAATGAATGAGAAGAGTCAGAATCAAATAACACCAAAGCAAGGTGTCCTAAAATGGGGAGTGAACCTGTCACCACCGTACCTAACTTTTTTGCCTCCTGTCGGGTGGTAGAGAAGACCCGGCTTTGATGTTGTTGCCGGTTCGAGCCCCCAAGGTGAGGGCGCATGGGCTAGCGCTTACCTTTAGAAGGCTGTGTTCCTGGGCATTGCTCCGCAGTATGGCCCTTCTGCTTGCACCTGAAGCAAGTCCCCATGCCGATCAGACAGCGCCCTCAGTGGCGCTTCCCACAGTTCTTACATATGGGCCGGTCCCTCCAGACTCCTCCTGCCTGAGTGGCCAATTGCTTATAGTGACTGAAGGGCCTATCTGAATGCGAAGCCGCTCACGGGATCCCTGCCATCAAAGACCTCCGGTACTCCTCACCTTTTCGAGCATCTGCGTCAATTCTAACTGCTGCTATAAGTACTGCGTCATAAGTCTTGGGGTCCTGAGAATAAACCAAGCCTCGCAATCAGACCTTCAGGCCCTGAACAAACCTCTGCACTCTGGTTTTCTCCGTGGCCACCATCTTCGGTACAAAATGGGACAGTTTGTCGAATTCTTCCTCGTACTCTTCCACTGTCATCACTCCCTACTTCAGGCTCAGGAACTCCGCCTACTTGTTGAACCGTGTATTCGCGGAAAAATACTTCTCATAAAACCGCTCCTTGAGCTGGTCTCACATTGCTAGGCCATCTCGGGTGTCTATCATTCTCTCGGCTGAGCGCCACCATATCTCAACATTATCTGTCAGCATAAAAATGATACACTAGAGCTTCTGTTCATCTGGGCATCTCATGTAGCAAAAAATTGTCTCGATCGAGGACAGTCACATCTCTGCATTTGTAGGGTCCTTCAGCGACCCATCGAAGGTACGAGGGTTAAATTTTCGGAAGTCCCTCAGGTGCTTTGCTTCTATTGACCAATCATGAGCATTTTGGTTCTGAGGCTGAGGTGGAGGTACTGCTGCTGATAGGGTTGGTACTTGCTGAGACTGTGCAAACTGAGCAAAATGCTCATCCATCATATCATTCATCTGGCCCAGTACTGCGGTCCTAACTGCTTCTCCAATTGCTGCCGCCACAGCTGTAAACTCGGATGGGATGGCGGAAGGGTCGCTCTCTGGCTAGCCTCAGTCATGTTCCCTGCTCGACTCCTTGCTTGAGTCCTCTGCCACCCCATGCCGGAAGGGTCCCCAACCGGAGGGTCTTCGCCTAATGATACGTCATCTTGGACCTCGGGGCCCCGCTCCTCCAATGGCACTGCGAGGTTCTGAAGCCCGCTCGTTTCCTTTCTCTTTCCTTTTGTCCTTCGGTGCCATAACCTACCATACACACCGTTAGTCACGTCATGACCCATCCAAGAGACTTGACGATATTATATTTTTTTTTTCTTTCCACAAACCTATAAAAAATGTATAAATATTATTATTGTTATTATTATACATATGCAGGCCTAGGTTTTTTTTTTTTTTTTTTTTGTGTAAGGAGAGCATACCTGGCAATGACGAGGAATCCGTTACTACCAAGGAACATTCTTGACTTATATAATAAGTTAGTCTACAGAACCTACAATTGAGGCTCTGATACCAACTGTAACGACCTGACGCTTTAATAACTAACACGTCGCTACAACATGCATGATCAAAGTGAATGCGTTGGAAACTAAGAGACACGGTTTGACACACTTTGGATAAACTTGGTCAAATTTATAAAACGGCTGAACTTCTTGATAGTTTATTAAACAAAATGCTTTAGCGGGGTACCCCTTAAATAGTTAGGCAAAACCTCAAGAAAGAAAAAAAAATCCGAACATAACAATAAACAAAACAAATAATAAACGATCCAAGGTATCCAAATACTGCCACCCTACAACTCTAGTATGCTATACCCTAGGTACGATCACGGATTTCCTCGGCCATACGCCTGGCCATCATGCTCCTTACCTGAGAGAAAAACATAGAAAAGGGTGAGCAATTATACTTAGTAAGGGGCCCACTACTGGGCCTAGCTATCATCCTTTTTGTCATGTGCACCCGTGTACCTGGCATAGGCATAACCGTAGGCATAAGCATAAGAAGCGACCCAAGGGTATGCAATGATTACATTTGTAACATGAACATAGGTGGTGATCCTGAAGGACACCCTTCATAGCATAGTACATTAGGGGTACGGGGCACGACAAGTGAGGTGACCTATAACATGTCACAGCATATCTAGTTCATCGTAGAGTTTCATAGAGTCATAGGCACATAATTCTTATGTACTTTGCATATGAATTACAAACTTGGCATATCGAAACAATCATAACAATCAACACCAAGGCAAAAGTTACACAGCGACATTCAATAGTTCAATAACACAATTAGACATTAGGCGTCACTTAAAGCCCGGTAGTAAGTCCCTTACCTGCGAGACTTAGCGAGACAATGAGACTCAACGAGACTTAGCGAGACAACGAGACTCAGCGACTCCCACTGGGCTGTGAGCTACGAAAGCTGTGTTGATGCGTCGCGAAGAAGGCTGAGGCGACGCAGCGATGAAGACTATGATGATGCGGCGAAGTGCGGGCTGTGACGATGCGGTGATGGACTGATGATGCGGCAACATGCGGACTGTGATGATGCGACGATGGACTGATGATGAGGTGATATGTTGAAGATGGTGGCGATGAGTATCGCGATGACAGTGACAGTGAGGGCTGGAGATGATGGCGGCAATGAGGGTTGAAGATGATGGTGGCAATGAAGGCTGAAGATGATGGCGACAAGTGACAAGGAGTTATGCGAAAAATGGCTGCCAAAGGGGTGATTCGAGAGAGAGATTGACCATTTTTTCCTTCTTCCCCTTTCTTCCCTTCTCCTAAAAACTCCCCGCGGTTAAAACTCACTTGGAGATCTTTCCCCAACCGAACGCAGACTTCTCCTAATGACCAAGGATTTCCAAACCCCCCTTTACGCTCCCTCCGCCTGCATGATTTTTTTTCTATTTATATTATTATTATTATCATTATTATTTATTTATCTATTATTTACTTATTTATTATTTTTTTATTATTAAATAAGAGAAAAGTGGTTTACCTAAATTTTGGGCCGTTACATGCATCGTAGGATAAAAAAACACACAAAAGTACGAGTGACACCTCCCACCCCAAACTTAGAATCATGCATTGTTCTCAATGTATAAGAGCATCGAACAAAGAAAGAACAAGCTTGGGAGCAAGGAAGAAGCCACCAAACATGCTTGGTGTATGGAGTACTTTTTTTTTATGAACCAAGATCCTGAAAAATAAGAAAGCATATGAGTGACTCTATGATTATTTGAAAATAAAATAAAAGAAAAATAAAGAAAGCAATAAAATTTGGTTGCCTCCCAACAAGTGCTTGGTTTAAGGTCTCTTAACTAGAACGAACCAATTGATCATTCAATGAAAGCAAGGTTCTCAATTTGGCGTTCTTCATCACCGATATAGTGCTTCAAATGTTGACCATTCACTTTGAAGGTTGTTCCATCATTGCTTTGCAACTCCTCGGCTCCATATGGGGACACCTTCACAAGGATAAAAGGTCTTGACCATCGTATCCTAAGCTTATTTGGAAACAAACGTAAACGTGAGTTGAAAAGTAAAACTTTTTGTCCTGGAAGAAAGGTTCGTGGGGTGATCTTCTTGTCATGCCATCTAGCAATGCGCTCCTTGTAAAGTTTGGCATTCTCATAAGCTTGAGCGCAAAACTCCTCTATCTCATTGAGTTCCAAAAGGCGCTTCTCACAAGCTTTTGCAAAGTCCATGTTCAGCTTCTTAGTGGCCCAATAAGCTCTATGCTCGAGCTCTACCGGTAAGTGACAAGCTTTTCCAAACACCAACCTGTACGGTGAAGTAGCTATTAGGGTTTTCAAAGTTGTAAGGTAGGCCCACAGTGCATCATCAAGCTTAAGGGCCCAATTCTTCCTATTGATCTTGACGGTCTTTTCCAAAACATGCTTGATTTTCCTGTAAGATAACTCAGCAAGACCATTAGTTTGAGGATAATAAGTTGTAGCAATTTTATGATTAACAGTATACTTTTGCATCATGGATTCAAATAGTTTGTTACAAAAGTGAGACCCCTCATCACTAGCTCCAGGTGTACTAAAGCGTATAAATATATTCTTATGTAAGAATTTTAAAACAGTGTGAGCATCATTGGTCCTAGTAGCTATGACTTCTACCCAGTTAGATACATAAAAAATTGCAACTAAAATATATAGGTAACCATCAGAAGACATAGGAAAAGGTCCCATAAAGTCAAAACCCCAAACATCAAAGAGCTCTACCTCCAAGATATGTTTCATGGGAAGCTCATGATGTCTAGAAATACTGCTAGTAAGTTGGCACCTATCACATGATTTGACATAAGTATAATAGTCCTTAAAAGGAGAGAGCCAATAAAAACCTATCTGAAGTACCTTAGATGTAGTTCTAGTGGGTTCAAAGTGACCTCCATAAGGGGAGGCATGGCATGAGTTTAAAATATTTAACACTTCTTCTTGAGGCACACACTTCTTTATCATACTATCAGCACAAACCTTGTAGAGAAGTGGGTTCTCCCAATGGTAAGACTTAACATTGTGCAGAAATCTCTTTCTCTGTTGAGTGTTCATGTCAGGTGGCAAATGTCCTCCTGCAGGATAGTTAAATATGTCAGCAAACTGAGATAAACTATCTTTCACCTGATACAGTTGTTTATCAGGGAACATCTCAACAATGAGAGGGACATGAGTTAGCATCCCCACTATCAATCCTAGATAGGTGATCTATAACCACATTTTCACATCTTTTTCTGTCTTTGATTTCTAGGTTAAATTCCTGCAATAATAAGATCCATCTCATTAATCTAGGTTTGGAATCTAACTTGTCAAACAAATACTTCAAAGCAGCATAGTCAGTATGCACTACTATTTTAGAGCCAAGTGAGTATGATATAAATTTATCAAGGGCAAACACAAGAGCTAACAGTTCTTTTTCATTAGTAGTGTATTTTTGTTGAGTTATCAAGAGTTCTACTAGCATAGTAAATTGCCCTAAACATGTTATCTTTACGTTGGCATAAAATAACTCCTAAAGCATAGTCACTAGCATCACACATGATCTCAAAAGATTGACTCCATTCAAGTACAACAATAATAGGTGTAGAAATCAATCATTCTTTCAAAGTATTAAAAGCTAGTAGACATGCATCATCAAACACAAATTTTGCTTCCTTTTCTAACAAGTTACTCGAGGGTTTGCAATTTTTGAAAAATCCTTAATAAATCTCCAGTAAAACCCTGCTTGCCCTAGGAAGCTCCTTACTCCCTTCACATTAATGGGAGGTGGTAATTGATCAATAGTGGCGATTTTAGCCCTATCCACCTTCAATCCTCTTTGCGAGACTTTGTGCTCCAGAACGATGCCCTCCTTGACCATGAAATGGCACTTTTCCCAATTCAACACAAGGTTAGCATCTTGACACCTCTGCAAAACACGAGTGAGATTAGCAAGACAAGAATCAAATGAAGACCCAAATACAAAAAAATCATCCATGAAAACCTCCATTATGTATTTATTGAGCCCCTAAAACATAGACATCATACAACGGGAAAGTAGCAGGGGCATTATACAAACCAAAAGACATTCTCCTAAAAGAAAATGTCCCATAGGGACAAGTAAATGTAGTGTTTTCTTGATCCTCAGAAGCAATGACAATTTGATTGTATCTCGAATATCTATCTAGGAAGCAATAATGAGAATAACCTACAGGTGTATTAAGCATTTGATCTACAAAAGGAAGAGGAAAATGATCTTTTCTAGTAGCCTTATTCAACTTCCTATAATCAATACATACCCGCCATCCTGTCACAGTTCTAGTGGCAATCATTTCATTTTTTTCATTTTTAACAATAGTCATACCACCTTTCTTGGGTACTACTTGGACAAGACTTACCCATAAACTATCAAGTATGACAAATGATTCCTGCATTCAAAATCTTAAGCACTTCTTTCTTGACTACCTCTTTCATGGTGAGATTAAGTCTCATTTGGTGTTCCATTGAAAGAGTAAAGGTATTTTCCACCAAAATTCTGTGCATACAGATTGACTGACTAATACCTTCAAGATCCTCAATAGACCAACCAATGGCGGATTTATGCTCCCTTAACACTCTCAACAATTTTTCTTCTTCCACAGAATTTAAATCAGAAGATATGATAACAGGAAGAGAAGACAAATCATCTAAGAATGCATATTTCAAGTGAGAAGGCAACACCTTTAATTCAAGAGTAGGTTTCTCAACATTTATAACATGCAAAAGAGCTAGAGGCAGTGGTTTATACATTTTAGTGCATATAGGCATGTTAGCTAACCACTTAGCATACAAAGTAATTTCATCAAATATAGTGTCCACATTCTCAAAATCAAAATCTATCATGCTTTGTTCTAAATGATCAATAGCCAACATAACCTCAACATGCTCAGAAATAGTATGATCAATTATATCTATTGCATGACAAGTAATACCCTCATCATGATGACTTAAGGACTTATAAATATTAAATACAACATTCTCATCATTCATCCTTAAAGTCAACTTCCCTTGTTGGACATCAATGATGGCCTTCCTAGTTGCTAGGAATTGGTGCCCAAGAATGATAGGAATCTCAGAGTCCTCCATGTCCAAAACTACAAAATCTGCAGGGAAGATAAATTTGTACCTCAATATTGTGAACTAGGAAACTTGCTCTTTTGCATTGTTTGAAGAGTAGTGTTATTTGACTAATTTGTACCTCAATATTGTGAATAGCCTTGTCATGACTTTGCACTGTGCTCTCCAATGCGGTGGTCCTTCCTCTTGACTTCTTTATGAATTCCACCATTAAGCCTTCTAGGTTGGACTTCTTCCCGATGTGTGATGGACCTACATTGGAAAAACCAGGAGGACCTTGCAAAACATTTCTATTGTTAGCATAAGAAAAGTTTTCATGGTTCCTCAAGTTAGGATGGTAATGAGTTGGAAGTTGTTGTTGTTGTTGGTGGCCTCTATAATGTCGTCTATCCACATAATTAACCGTCTCATTGTCTCCTTGTTCCAACTCTTTTTGTGTAGACATCTCCGACGACATGGCAGCAAGGGATGCTATGGATGGTGGACTTATTTGAGCTTGGCTCCGCGTAGTTAATTTAGAAAGAGCATTAGTAAGGGAAGCCATTTGAGCTTTAAGAGAATTTACCTCATCCACCTCATACAATTAGACAGCTTTTGGGATGATAAGAGAAAACCGTTCATATGGCCAATTGTAAGATGTAATGGCCAAGTCTTCTAGTATGGTATAGGCCTCTTGAGCATTCTTGAAGAAAATTGAGCCTCCGACAGTAGCATCTAGAATGGATTTGGTTGAGCTTGACAACCCACTATAGAAGAGTTGAATTTGCTACCAATTCGGGTATCCATGTTGAGAACATCTTCAAAAAAGATCCTTAGCTCTCTAGCCATTTGAATCAACCCCAATTTTAGCTCAAAGTTGTTGACATTAATGGGCAAATTCATAATGCCGGGTTGATTTGTCGTTAATGTCGGTTGAAAGTAATCCCGAATTGCCTTTGGTATTTCCTCGGCCATCTCCTCGGTGTGATTGCGTTGAGCCCTTAGGTTTCTTCTATAAGTCCTATCAATCTCGGGATCAAGAAAGATGAGGTTAGTACTATCTCGAGGCATAAATCGACAAAATTTTCAACCAAAATAATATACACCTCAGATTAAGATCTACCAATTTTAATTAATATTAAGCAATAAAAATTGTTCTTTGCATCCCTAACAACGACGCCAAAAAATTGATGTGCACTTTGTGTGTTTACCGCAAGTTTACAAGTCAAGTTATAATATAAGATGGTGAAGTTCGAATATCGTTCCACTGAGGATCCAATTGTGAAGGTTAAAGTTACTTAGCTATTATAGAATCAAATCAATTTTATTTGAGGATTAGAATTGAAGTTGTGTTTAGAAAATAAAACTAAATAAGGAAAGCAATAAGATAAGAAACACAAGAGTCAAAGAGAGTTCTAGGGTAATGAACCCTTGTTTATTTCATCATGCAATATTCTAGGGTTCATGGATTTTATTGTAATTCATATTCCTAAGTCTAGAAACTTAAATCCAAGTTATTTTCTCTAAAAAACAACTTTTTCTCATGCAACTCAATGGATTACTAATCTCTTGAAGCTAATATGAATTACATGGCATTAAGCATAGTCTTTAGCAACTTTCATTGTTAACCTAGCTATTTTCATGATAGATTAACAACAATTCATTGTTGTAGATCTAGTTAAACGTACAATCTCTCAACCATACATCTAACTTGACATTCAAAGATATCCAATCCACAAGAATTAAGCACAATAACAATGAAAAACATAATCATTACAACAAAACCATGAATATTCTACAATATCAACATAACTTCATAAACAATTCATCAATACTCTAAAACTAAAGAGTTTAGCTACTCATAGCTTGAAGCAACATGTTCACAAACAAATTAAGCATAGAAAGAGTGTAAAGAAAAGAAACTCTATTAAGAAGAAGCCCTTGATTGAGGAGGACCCGCCACGATGTCCTTCAGTCTTCATGTCGGAAACTCGAACGGTACCAAACTCTCTCTCTCGAACTCTTCTCTTTTCCTTGCAGCTGACTCACTCTTTCGGACTCTTTTTGGTTTGTTAATTCGTGATTAGGGCTGCTGGAAACCCTTCAATTTATAGAGTTGGCCACCAAAATTCTTTCTAAAAATACAAAATCTATAAATATGGAAAGCTAGTGCGTATGGCGCTGGTCAATGGCGTCGCGGCGCTGACCAATATGAAAACTTGGCTTCGCCGTGCTGACCATCATGGAAAGCTAGCTTTGGCCTCCGTGCCGCAGCGTCAAGGCAATGGCGCTGTGCTGAAATGTCTTATGCCCTCGGGAAAAAGCGTCGCGACAGCACTGTTCCGGCGCCACCCTGTTTTTGACAGATTTGGAGTTTCCTTCACTTTTTCACTGTATTTTGACTTGGTTTTGATCTTTTGGTCTTCACTTCTAATTTTCTTTATTTTGACCTGAAAACCAATAGCAAACAAGTGACATCTAAATAAACTCCCTTAAGTTGAGAGAATAGAAAGCACTTTTCAAGCGCTTTTCACACCTTGTACCAACAGTTTTCTCGGTGTGCAAATCCTGAACCTGATAACCAATAGGAGGAAAACAAATAGTTAGGCCAAGATCACATAATTGACCGACAGAGGCAAGATTAAAATTCAAATTATGGACATGATAGGTATTTGGGAGATTTAATGCGGGTGAGACAAAAATACAAACATGGGAAATAAACATGCAATTTCCATCAGCAACATAAATAGGGGTTAATGATGAGACAGGAGTAGAGGAAGATAGAAATTAAATGTTAGAGGTCAAATGGTTGCAACAAACATAATCAATAAGCTAAGAATTAGCTGATTTGACCACAAGGGTAGAAGAATTAGAGAATATTACATGTTCTAGTAAATCCAGAACATTACTAATTGGAAATTTGAAAGAAGGGTCAGTGGAGGTGTAGCAACATCAGTAGATGGTGAACTGACTTTAGATAAGTTACTGGATTTGGTGGATCGACTTAGAGGTCGAGGTGGTCCAATAGGATAGTTGTCCAAAGTATGACCTTGTTTGTGACAAAACTTATATTCAAGTGTAAAGCAATTATTAGATTTATGATCATGAGATTTATTAGCATTTTACATCATTTAATGCTGACTTCGGAGTCAAATAAATCAAAATGGGCCAACTTGAACCGAATTAGGTTATCTGAACCGAACAAAATAGACCAAAGTGACTGAACCGAATCTATGTTGAATCGACCGGTTGAAATAACACTAAATCGAACTGATGAGCAAAAAAATCACAGGCTGATGGGAACCAATACGATAAACCATGAAGGGCTATGAGTTGTTTGATTCACGAACTGATGGAGAACGGAAAGGGTATATCTTGGACGACAAGGATGTGGGCAGTGGCTTAAACAAGGATTTGAACAGAGCAGATCTGGGCGTCGATGCGCCCGAATGGGCAGAGGCGGATTTGAGAGATGCGAGACAGAGATCCGGCACACGGGTAAGTTTGGGATCTGGGTATTGCTGGACTAGTCGAGAGACAGCGGTTCGACGATTTTTGGATGGTGTTGACGGCGCGATATTTTCTCTAAAAGGTGCAAACAGAAACTCGAATGGAGGAGATCTTTTAGTCATAACAATGACAAAAGCGGCCCGGACTGAGCAAAAAGGCAATAGCTAGGTTCAAAAATCGTATGCTTTCAGATCTGAAAACACTTAAACGAATCTGTAAAGAAAGTTGCACGCCAAACGAACTCTCAGATCTGTAAACAGAGGTATAAGTGCATATCTGTAACATGCCGATCTAAATGATTTGATCTGGACGATAGTGGCTGGTCGACGGTGAAACATGTTGATGGCGGAGCTGGTCGTCGATGGAACTAGTCGACGGCGGTAGGTAAGATGAAACCTTAAATGTGTGGCTCTGGTACCATGTGGTTAATTTGCTGGTATTTATTGAATCAATATTAGTTATTTTGTACAATTGAAGAACACATTATAAATACACACAAGGTGAATAACAAATAAGGAAAATCTCCTAAGTTTGGCCTAAATGGTTGCTCATTAATACATATATGGTAACAATCCAGATCAAACACAATGGTTTTCACCTCATCACCAAGATATTGTGAGCATTGATGGAAAGGATACTTTACAAACCGTCCCAGATAGCCTTACTTTGAGAACCTTAACCTTACTGCATCTAAGAACGAATTTATACTCCGAATACAAAAACGACCCAAGGGGTCCCAAAGCACCCAACCCAGACCACCCATATGCTTATCAATGTTCTCATTCATATTAAGTTTCCACAGATTCAACGAAGAAAGGGTCCAACAAATAGAAATAGGTTGAACTGTTGGCTTTTTGTCCCTTAATCTCGAGTTAATTAATCAATGTTTTGATGATACCAAACATACTTTATTTCGTGTTTTGAAGAATCCATTTTGTAGAGCTTGAAATAATGACTCTAATGCAATTTGAATAATTCAAACCAAAGCTCAAAGAAAGAAGATATGATCGAAATAAGCTTAACAGAAAAATACCCTAGGTATTTTTTCATCAAAGTTGATCAATTGAAAGAACACATGTAGTCTATAGCGCCGCGGCAGTGATGCCCAGACCTGCTCTCGGGTTTTAGCGCCGTCCCGGCGACGTGGGGCTGCCCCAATTTTGGCAACTTTGTTATTTTCTTCTCTTTTTCACCGTGTTCTTACTCGGTTTTGATCTTTTGGTCTTTTCTTCTAATTTTCCTCATTTTAACCTAAAAACCACTAGCAAACAAG
The DNA here is from genome assembly GCA_031780015.1 of Citrullus colocynthis. Taxonomy (NCBI): domain Eukaryota; kingdom Viridiplantae; phylum Streptophyta; class Magnoliopsida; order Cucurbitales; family Cucurbitaceae; genus Citrullus; species Citrullus colocynthis. Next base: position 2,341,195 of record QLSR01000119.1, on the reverse strand, counting down.
TGAAATCTAATATAAACTCCCTTAATATGAGAGAATAGAAAGCACACACGGCATGCCTCCATATCTTGCAATCTTCTAATAGATAAATCTCGAATAAGAGAGGTTAGCTCAGAGATTTGACTTTTAAGCTCACGAATTTCTCTCACCTCTCTTCTTGTTGTTGAGCTGCTTGCCCCGTAAGAAGTGCATAATAGAAGCTTAGATTCCCATCAGTCATGATGAAAACAAGCAGACACAAGAAAAAGGAAAATATTTTTGGGGTTTTTAAAGTTTACAAGACTAATTTAGCAAAGAGAGATTAATTGACTTCTCGACAATGGGGCCAATTTGATGGTTGTCTTAGAGAATGAGCGTCATAAACATCTCCCTGACAATCAAGTAAAATTTATAATTCACTAAACCAACAACTTATACCTGAGTAGCATAAGCACAAACGACAAGTCTAGGACCGAACCATTGGGAGCCTAATATACTATCTCTCTAAGCTAAATAAGTCTACAGAAAGTATAAAAACGAGGGGTTTTGCTTGAATGAAATGTGAAAAAATAAATTGCGAAATTTATAGTGTAGGAAAATAAAAATGCGAGAAAGGTAAAAGAAAACGCCTAGCGCAGGACTTAGGATCCACCCAATGTACAATTTATCGTAGGATTACTTAGGATTATCTCTCTTTATTTAATGTGCTTAGCCAACTTGCTCAGAAAGCCTAGAGCAAGCGCTCTAACTAATAGTTACTTTAATTAAAACAATTGCTTAATTGTTTGGGGTCGATAGCGTCTATAACAAGTAAGCAATCGCATTAAGTTTTAAGGGTTCCACTAAGACAATAAATAACTTGGAAAACCTAGAGTTACAAATCGATTTCATTATTGAAATAGTTAATCATGCAATGTTTGAGAATAGGTTATTATCATAAACCTAATTTCACAACGCAAGCATGCTTTAACCCTTACCTAATTGAGAATAAAAACACATTAAAACATTCCTAATCTTTAGTAACCAAAGAATGAATGATGGTTGATCAAGCGTATCATACATCTAAGCATAGAAATTGAATCACATTCAAGAACCACAGAAAATCAAAGAGAAATATATATTAAGAACAAAAATCCTCAAAATCAATACATGGGTTTTACCTAAACCTAAGCTAGCAACTCACCTTAGCCACGGAATTGGTCCAAGATGAGCTTTATAATCATCCAACACACCCAAAAATGAAGAAATATAGAGGGAAGGAGAAGAGGAGAAGAGGAAAAGAGGAAATTTGGATTTGGGGCTAAAAGCCCGAACTCCCTACCCTAATTTGGCAAAATTCCCTTTTATAAAAAGGGCAGAGCGTCGCTACAGTCCAAGTAGAAGTCATTGTGCTCTCGCGATTTTTGCTCTCGACCTTTGAGCCTAGAGCACAGTGTAACTGCGCTCTGCGCTGCGCTACTCCAGGGGTATTTTCGTAATTTCATGTCCTTGAGCTTCAGGTGCCCGATTTCACTTCCAATAGTTCCAAATCAACCCTGAATGGCCCGTAATGCTCTGTTATGCATGATTTTCTCAAATTTCTATAAGATAGCAGTTTTATGGTGCTATCAACTACGCTATCTTCCTTATTTTTCTTAAGACTCATAATAGTATCATAAGGTGTTCTTACAAGAGTGTAATCAAAACTATCAAATTTATTTAACAATTTTGAATGTGTGATTGACATAAAGAAAATCCATTTTCTGTAACACCAACTATCACATTAGCCTCACCTAAATCTTTCATTTCAAATTGTGAGGACATAAATAACTTAGTATCATTACTTACATCTATCTTTGTACTAAAGATCATTATATCATCAACATATAAACAAACAATCACACAAATAAATTTTGAGTAATTTTAAATATTTTAGTCATATAAGAATATGCATCAACATATTTGAAGATCCATTTAAACCTAATTGGTTTACTTCTTTTAAGAAAATCTACTAAATCCATGAAGTACAATTTCCATTTTCTCTTTTCAATATCCTAGATAGGCTCAATAAAATAAAGACTTTATACTTTTAATAAATTGAAGTTATATATATGTACACCTATGTACCTATGATAATCTCCTTATCTAACCAATGTGGGACTTTGGTCACATTCCCAAAGATCCTCCCCTAGAACAAAGAACCAACTGAACCTCCCTTCAATTAGTCATCCATCCATCCATCCATCTAACTCTTGTTGGGAATGACCCACATCACCTTAGGCTCAAGGCCCAAAAGCTACATGGGGAATTTCACTTTTCCATTTGTCCCACATTGGAGAATTAAGGAGTGGTGAAAGGGTATAAATAGAAGAGTCCTTGTGTGGATTTGTAAAAGTGGAGTGGGAGCAAAGAGCCTTTCCCCACACATGTGCTATTGCCATCCTTTATCCAGGTAGGCCTCCAAATTAATGGAGGAAAAAAATACATATTTCTATTGATTTTTTTAAAGCCATTTTTTGTTTTTCTTCTTTTTCTTCTTAAAAACAAGAGGCAAAGCCCTATAACCAATATAGCACATTTGAAGGTAGATGTTGTGTTTACCTTAGGGAACAACCGGCAAGAACAATTTGCACCACGGATGGGCCAAATTTACCTTCAAAGTAGTTGTCTCCACGACACAACACATTACATATGAATCTGATCGTTTTTTTAACAATTGAAAGCAAATTTTACCAATGTCAATCAAATCTGGAAAGGTTCTTCCAAATCTGTCTAAATTGGAGCCACTTGATGAACCTAACTACCACCGCTGGTCACAAAAATTACTCATCTTCATCAAGCAATCGGAGGTGGATCACGGAGCTTCCACGAATACTACTGTTGTCACTACTTCTGCAACTTTCAAGAATGTTGCTTTAGTAATGGTTCCTACCACGAACGTCAACAAGTTTGAGAACGACAATAAGATAGTTTGCGGCCACCTACTCATTCACATGATGGATTCCCTGTTTGATCTGTTCGTTGTCTAGAAATTTAGAAAGGTAATATGGAGCACACTAGAAATCCAAATATGGTGGTGACAATGCTGAAAGGGTGGTCGGTAAGTGGTTGTAGTTTCAGATGGCCAACGATAAACCTGTCATGGAGCAAGTCCATGAATATGAAAATCTGGTGGCGAACGTAATATTTGAGGGCAACAAAATGTGCGAGATTCTTCAAGCAATGTGTTGCTTGAAAATTTTCCACCGTCTTGGAGGGACTACCATAACCACTTGAAGCACAAAAAGAAAGATCTGACTTTGCAAGAGTTGATCGGTCACATGCGTACTGAGGAGGCAAACAGACAAAAGGATAAGCTAAACTCTCTATTTGTTAATTCAGTTAATATTAACCTTGAATCTTTAAATGTGAAAGACGGGTTCAAAAATAAAGGAAAACAAACAACAAAACTGTCACAAAAGAAGGGTAAGTTTAAGGCTGCTGGTGGACGAATTGAGAAGTCCAAGGTGATATGTTATGTCTGTGGGAAGCCAGGACATAAATTCAGTGCAATTAGAGAAAGGGAAGGCCAAACCAAAATTTAGTTGCTGCCAAACCAACTCCACAAGCTAACATAGTTGAAAATGACATAACAATTTATGACATAAATCATGCATAAACTTTGTCAACTATAACACACATGGAATATTTTTTCCATTAACGCTAACATGCTAATTATACATGCTCAAGTAGATCCAATAGCATCTCGAGGTAATACAATAACAATTTTCTTATTGCACTGATCATGAGACATTTTGTTACTCATTATATTGAATATCATGCTTAAATCTAATACTTAAATACAATTGTCAAACTCTCATGCCATATATAAAAATTTGAATATCATCGAGAAAAATATAGGAAAGCCAACCTATATTAAAGTTTATTCAAAGTAGTCAGAGAAAGTTCAACAATTTAAGTTATATTTGTAGAGCAAATTATCAAGGAAAATATTTTCTATATCTTTACTGTCATTGTATTTGGTGATCAACAATCACAAAATCCACCATACAAACATGCATGGCAATCAACATAAATCAATCCACCAATCAAAAGTTTTAACTCAATACGTTGAGTTGTCTCTCTTTAAATTTTTTAAATCATAAGTTTTAACTCAATACGTTGAGTTGTCTCTCTTTAAATTTTTTAAATCATGCTATTTTGAAAATAAGTGCATATTTATTTAGGACATTATTTCTTAAATTTATTTTGTTGAATTTCTTTTCATTTTTGCTAATTTAAATTCCCAAATTATAATGAAAACTCTTCCCTAATTTAAGATCAACTTTTAGCAATCTCAAGACTAGATAATCAGAATATAATCTCTCTCAAATTTATATCAAACCTAAGTTTATGCACAATATAAAATCAAAATTCTAAGTCTAAAAACATAACCATCAGTAAATAGACATACCAGTTAATTGAAGTATTTGCATTAATATATCCAAGTGAGTGCAAACAAAATCACCCAATGATGGCTCGAACACCTCATTTGCCAAGTATAGCCGGCCAAGAACGATTAATTAATATTAAAAAAAAAAAAAAACCTTTGATTCACTTGGGCTACAATTAGACCAAATCCTACAAAAGGCCACATAAGCCCCCACAGACAATTGTGCCTTCCACCCATTTTTCGACATCGATACATGATCCCTCTCCATAAGTCGGTCATTAACACACCCCTATTAGTTCAAAATTTTCCACATTTCAAAAAATTCTTGAATTCTGCAGCCTCCATATTTCTCTTAGTTCCAGATAACACATCCCCTATTATAATCAAGTATATGATCAAGCATTCGAGATTTGTAATCATGACACAAATTTGTGTAGTAGCTGAACCAATCAGGTCGAATGACTTCTTCATCACGTCGACGTAAGTCGTCAATATCGTCCTGGCACCCTTCCATTGCATTTATCGTGTCCCAAGAAGCTGCCACCAACCAATCGGCTGAATAAATCACCTCTGGAATCTTTCCAACAACGAAATCGATTGAATCAACGGTGAAATTGTTAGGGCACAGAGGAACAATCCAAAAAATGGAACCGATTGCAACATCGTCAAGTTGATTGGAGTTTGAAAAAGTTTAAGAATCAGAGAGGATGCTCAAAGTGTTGTATATCCGTAAGTGATGCCCAATAGCAAAGAGGGACAAGATATAAATAAAATGAGAAAAAAGCGCAAAGAGAGAACATTGACAAGACAATATAGAAGTGGTTGAACCACCACAACCTAACCAAACCAACTATAGATAAGACAATACAAGAAGACTTAAAAGCACAACAGCTAAGTATAAGTAGTAGGCGCTAACTGTGCTATAGCATCCCCCTAGTGTCGAAGAAGGAGAGGCCGAGTTTGTCATGAAGATAATGAAACCGAGAGATGTGTAGTAATTTGGTGAGGCAATCTGCTAGTTGATCAATAGAAGAAATATATCAAATTTCAAGTTGTTGGGCAAGCACTTAATCACGAATAAAATGAACATCGACAATGGAAGACTATCTGTAAGCACTGGCCTATAATACTAAGTGTTGGGCGAAGGCAAGTGCAATGGTGACTATGCGTTGCTAGAGGAAAAGTAGCCGAGGGTGGAAGAGCTAAGCATTGGCCAAGACTATGCGTCGATGAAAGCAGAGAAGGGTATTTTCTTTTGAGTGGCCATGCATTGAAGATGACATCACGAAGAGTTATGAGCTGAAGCAGTCACTTGCATTGGAAGAAGAAGTTGATCATTGGCGGGGAAAGAAATGTTTTGATCTACCATGCGTTGGTAAGGTTGCCATGCGTTAAAGTCCCCATGCGTTGAAGACGGGTATAGTTGATTGAGTTGTATGCGTTGTAGGTAGGAGGCGTTGAGGGCACCATGCGTTGAGGGTAGCTGTCTGCTAAGGGTGTTGATAGTAGGCTGCGCTGAATGCCTTACCTTGAATTGAGAAAGGAAAACCCCGTGCGCCAGCCTGGCTAAGAAAGTTAAGTCGGCAATATATATAGGTGAATAAATTGAATATTTTATCATTTTTAGACATTTTTTAGAGCTTAAGTCGGTTCCATTTTTCAGACGAACTACAAGAAAAAAAGAAGAAGGTGTTCTTGTGGATTTTGGATAGAAGTCTACTCGTTTTGGTATTGAAATCTAAGCTGGAACAGCACGTTATTTGTGGAAGTACAAGCTGGATAGTATCGGATGTTTGGAGTGAAACGAATCGAGGAGATTGAGTCTAAGGCTGAAATTTTAAGGTTAGTAAGTTAACTCAATTCTGAACAACTTTTATGAAGGATGTTTGAGTTGAAATGGAATAGAAACATGTAAACCTTTAGCTGGAAGTTACTGATAAGGAATTTCTATGCAATCTGTAGTAGTGCGGGGAAATCTTGCAATATCTGACGAACAAGGACGAGTTAAGCCACAAAAATTTGAGGTAAGCTAGAAACATATTTCTCTACAAGTTTGTAGAAGGAAAGAAGTTCTAAATTTGGCCAAAAATATGACTTTTAATTGACAGAAGTGAGAACAAAAGGAAAGGAGGAAACTCTGCTGTCGGGTGTCGCTAGGAAGTTAATATCCCAGAGAATTGGAGAGTAAGTAGCGAGATAAATCTTGCTGGGGGTACAGAGGAGCTTTTTGTCTCACAAATCTCGCTGACTCTCGCTAGGTATTGCTCGTCAAGTAAATCACGCTAGTCTCGCTTATCCTGGTGTCGCTAGTATCGTGTCCTGTTGGTAGTTCCGCTAGTAATCTCGCTGGAATGAGGGAGTTTCGTTAGTAGTCTTGCTTATTAAGTTTACTTTGGAAAAAGGGGAGGCTCAGTGATAAATCATGATTTGAGTTTAATTATGCGAACTAAATGATCAAGTAAAAGAAGCATAATGTAAGGAAAAATGTCTATTTCAGGCCAAGAGGAGATAGGGAAGGCGTATAATCCACTCAAGGCCTAGAAAGAGCTGTGAGTGACACTTTTCTTGTTTCATGATTTCGTTGTACATGTTAGTTTGATTTTCAAATTTATTTATGATTCTGTGATCAATCATTTTACAAAGCATAGTTTGTGTTTTGTTAAATGGTATTGAAAAGTATGTTAATGAAATGTTATTGATTTATGAATTGCCTGTTTTCTCATGAAAGATTGGTATATGAACTGTTTGTATAAAGATTGCTTTTCTTAAAGGCAAATGTTTTAGAGGAGACTCAGTGCTGATAGACATGGAGAAGGCACGTGAGTTTCCCCAGGACCCAGTACTGAAGGACATGGAGAAGGTATTTGGGCAACCCGCCATGTTCCTATGTGCACATAGAGGTTATATGCTGGTGCGTTGAGTTCTGCTCCGCATTGAGCCTTATTTGTTTTCGACGTTGGGATGTTGAGTCTTGCTCCGCCTCAACTAAGGAGAAGTATTGTAACCATACTGTTTTATTTATGAATTGCTGAAAAACCATATACGATTTGATAAGGGCATTTAAACATGATTTAATCAATGATTATGAGATGATTCTATGTTTTACTCATGCTGTCAGAATTTGTTTAAATCCTGATAATTTTCGAACTAAAATTAGTTTGTTAAAAATTAGTCACTCACTAGGTTGTTTGCTTATGTTTCCAAGTTTTCTTTCCCCTCCAAGTAGCAAGGATGTTCCTGGTGCTTTGCCCACTCCAACTTGCCCTGCTTAAGCTTCGAGTTTCCAGAAATTTGTCCTATTTTGAAGAGTTGTATGTATGTAAAACCTTATTTAGGTGGCATGTAGACCTAGTTGTACATTCACTGAGAGTTGAAATATGGTTTGTATAAGTGCCTTATGGATGAGTTGTAAATTTGAATTATCGATATGTATATAACTTCCTATATGTTATGGTTTGAAATGTATTAAGGAACAATATGTATGTTGTGAATAGTACAGGATCAGTGTGTAGAAATGGATGGTATGCGTCACAAGAGGGGTGATGTATGCTGTCCTCACATCTCCTTTCAAGTTATGTAGGCAATCTGGGAGGGGGTGTGACACTGTCGCACTGGACAATGGGAGATGCAAAGAGATGAATGGAGAGCTCGGCTAACAGAAAATGAATCCAAGTAAGTTCATAGGCCATATGAGCAAGAGCATGATACTCAGACTTCGTGCTAGAATGTGCAACAACCTACTGCTTTTTAAGAGACCAATAAATGAGACAAGAGCCAAAATAAACACATAAACCACCCACTAATTTGCAATCAACCGGGCAAATAACCCAATCAGCATCAGAATAACAGGTAAGAGTAAAAGAGTCTAATCGTTGCATAAGTAAACCAAGGTGAGAAATGTCCTAAATGTAACAAAGAATGCATTTAAGAGCCTGCCAATGACCAAGGGTAGATGCATAAGAGTGCTAACTTAGTTTGTTAACGAAGAAGGCAAGATTAGGGAGGGTAAGAAGGAGATAATGAAGGGTGTTGCTATATAATGAAGGGTCATGGAAAGCCTCAAAGGACGAAGCAGTGGAGAAGGTGTAAACCCTACTTTCATTTTCATCCATTCTTGGAGGTAGCCGAGAGCCCTTGACGTGGAGTATTCGGATGGTGTGTGGCCAGCAAGAAAGGTGGCTAAGTATGGGAGACCTTAAGTAGCCAAGCCCCAAGAGTGTGTGTGATGCGGGCTTAGCGTGTTAGAAGGATGGGTCGATGGGTGCGTCCATGGTGAGCTTGGTTAGAGGCCTTTAATGCGTTGCTTGATGGGGCAAGTTGGACTATGCGTCCATGAGCTTAGTGTAATGGTTGAGGTTAGTAAGAGGAGCTGACACATGGTGGCTATACTTCCAAGTTGGCGACCATCGGCAAAAAGGGGTTGTGTGCCATAGGTAGCCGAGAAGAGTACCCAACTAGCCTTAAAAGGAGTGCTTGACCATGTGTAGAAAGTTCTTACCCAAAGGATGCTTCCACCATTCCTTCTTGATTAAGCAAAGCCTAGACTTAAGTGTTAAGCAAGCAAGATTAGGTGTCAAATTGAGGTTAAGTGTGGCATGGGCTTGCATGCAAGCATGAGGTGTCAAGCTTGAAGTTTGCATGCAAATTTCTGTGAAGTCTATAAATAGAAAGGTCCGGCAAATGAGGTTGGTGTGAGCAAACCACTCGTGCTATTTGTGATTTTTTTCCTACCAAATTGTCTTAAATTGAGTCTAGTTTCACTGAGAGGGCTGCTGGAAAGAAACTCCATGAGGAAGAACTCGAATTTCATCACAAACTCAAGCTTTGGCTATCAGGTAAACTGGAGCAAAGCAGAAAGAATTAGTGATATCTGGTGGAGGAAGAGAAGTTAGAGGCTTAAATTTTGAGGTAAGTTAGCCAAGTCAAATATCTACAAGTATGTAAGAGGAACAAAAGTCTAATTTCGGCTAGAAATATTACTTTTGGCATCTGGAAGTGAAGACAGTGTTTTTGAGGCTACCAGGTGCGTTTTGAAGGAGTTGTGCGTGCAAGCAAGCTAGGCAGTGGCCAAAACCTCTTTTGAGTTTATTTCGGCAGTGTATGTGTGAAAACTACTGCCCACGAGGGGCATTGTGTGCGAAGTAGTGGTTGGGCGTGTGGGGCAGCGTGCTATGCGAGGTTTGCTGCTCATTTAAGGTTAGGTCGGCTGGGTGAGCGTGCTACAAGGCTGTTGGACAAGCCTAGGGGCAGTTTGCAACTTTTGGACATTTTTGTTAGTTTTTGCTTGTTGGTGAGCCTTTTTGAGCTAAAATTACTTAAATTATGCCAGGAAGGGAATTTTAAGGATATTGACAAATGAATTAATTTATTCTAGGCTGAGAAGAGCTAGGGGAAGCATATAACTCATTAAGAGCCCATGACAAGTTGTGAGTGACTTAATTTCGTTTAAAATGATTTATTCTCTTGATATTTCTAGAATGCTCGGTTTATTCGCAAAATACGAGATTTCTGGCATGAGTTGAATTTGATCAAGCATGTGTTTCTTTATATGATTTTGAACATGCTTTTACATGATTTTGAGCATGATGTTTTATGATATCGAGCTTTGTGAAAAACATACTATTTGAGAAATACTCTGAAAATTCTGAGGAATTATTTAACTCGTGTTTATAAATGATTTAGCATGCAATAAATGGTCCCCAATGCCAAAAGACATAGAGAAGGCATGTGGGCAACCAGAATACAATAGATGGTCCCCAATGCTGAAGGACGTAGAGAAGACATATGAGCAACCTTAATATCGGACCCCGATACTAAAGGACTAGAGAAGGTACACGGGTAGACTGGTTCATAATTCCTATGTGCATATAGAGGGAAATTCGACACTTTTGTGTTGAGATTTCTCCATATAGCTAAGGTTATTCGACGTTTGGTATGATGAGATTATTTCATCCCAACTAAGGTTGTTTTCGATGTTGGGCGTGTTGAGATTACTCCACCCTAACTAAGGTTGTTTTCAACCATGAGCAGTGTTGAGGTTATTCCACCTCAACTAAGGGAAAATCTTCCATATGCAATATTTATAAGCTTCCAAAAGCTTTACAATTTTTTTATCAAGCATGATTTCCTTGAGCCTTTAAGTCAAGCATGATTTTCTAAACTTGTCACTCATTGGATAACCGAGCTCATGTTTTCAAATATTTTCTACTTTCCAGTAGTGAGTGGAACCGGGGTTTAGCCTACTCGTCGAACTCGTCTGGATCTGCTACTTAGTTTTGAACATAGTAAATATTTATACTTAGACCTAGCATTGTATATATTGGGGTCTAAGTAGTGGTGGAAATGTGTAAAAACTCTATTGTTATTATTATAAATATTTAATTTTGAGATTATTGTGTATGGCCTGGATGTGAATATAAATTGTTATAAGGAACTTGAGGAAAGTAAAGTTGACAGTAGATGTCATAAAGGATCAATATTTGCTGTCGTCACACCTCTTTTCAGGTTAAGAGGATAGTTAAAGGGGCGTGTGAAAGAAGAATTTGTGTGGTTATAGGGGTAGGAGCAAGCTTGATGTGAGATAGGGATAAGCGCTTGAGAAGATCAGTGACATAAGTGGATTGAGATAAGTGAAAACCATGTGGAAAACGACAAATTTGAATTCCCAAGAAGTAATGCACATCCCCAAGATCATGAATGACAATTGCTTTATGGACGCAGGACACAAACTGATCAAGAAGTTGTGTGGAAGAGCTAGTAAGAAGAATGTTATCAACATAGACAAGAAGTAGGATAAAATGGTGCTTGGATCGATAATAAAACAAAAAGGAATCAGCTTTGGACTGAAGGAAGTGCCATTGAATTAAGGTAAGACGAAGCTAATCATACCAAGCTCGAGGGACTTGTTGAAGGCTATAGAGAGCTTTCTGCGAGTGACAAACATAATAAGGCTTAAGAGGATCAACAAAACCTTGAGGCTGGAGCATGTAGACAACCTTCTTCAATGGTCCATTAAAAAGGCTTGTTGACATCCAATTAACGAACTGACCAATTCCATGTAGCAGCAAGGGAAACAATCAGTTAAATGGTGACAAGCTTGATGACAGGGTTGTAGGTCTCATGAAAGTCAATGTCGAGAGTTTGAGGGAAGCCTCTAGCTACTAATCGTGCCTTATAACATTGGATAGAGTCATCAGCAGCCCATTTGAATTTGAAAACCCATTTTTTGCCAACAAGGTGTTGAGAAAGGTTAGAGGAATAAGATCGCAAGTGTGATTCCGTTTGAGAGCAATAATTTCATCAGTCATGGCTTGATGCGAAAAAGCAGTAGAGGCAACATCAGAAAATCGAAGAGGCTCAATCTGAGTCCAATCAATGGGAGAACTGAGATGAGAGATACACTCAAAGTGTTGGGTTGTATATCCTAAAACTCGTAGCTTTTGTAAATACTTGAATTTTAGTACATATGAAGTTATTCAAGTGAATTAATTATTTATTAACTCTAAATCCAATTAAACTACGAACCTTTGACTACTGTCATGAGTACTTGGACTTTATGTGGAGACATAAACAGGATCAAGTTCGAGTAAGTAGCCTCAATAGCCTATAGCATATGGATCAGGTTGGGTACCTCTTCCTCGTGACACTATTGAATACGACCCGCTTCATGATTGTTACAAATGTTGTAAAGTGTCATAAATGAAGTGATCCTGATTTGCTCATGTAGAGACATGTGAGCGGGGGTATTCTACATAATGAAATTGTGTAAGACTGACCCTGAAATAATCACTGTTACGTATTAACACCATTTACGATTAACATTGATTAATTTCACTTATCGATGACTTAGATAACATGATCTGAATCTTGAGCTATCCATGAACTCCTATTTATTCAGAATTATCCCTTGATCTGCATAGGTGAGAGTAAGCTCAATAGTGCTGATCAACATTCCTCCTATTTCAGGGATAAGACCGAGTAGATAGTTGGGGACATAGAATTTGCAAGACGGAATTCACTCCTACCTAACTTAGGAATAGAAGAGAGGTTGTTCTCTTATGTGTTGTTCCCAAGACTTGAACAAGGGGCCCCATCTTCTCACTGGCTCGATAGGGAATGGATTTAGTGATTAGATCCTAAATCAATTGTTCATTAAAGGGACAATGGTACTTAAGGAGAAGAGATGTAACTCAGAGGTAAATCGATATTTGACCTAGCTAAAGTTATGAACAACCTGTGAAGGATTGACTTATCGATGGCGGTTATATCAAATGGACACAAATATATCTACAGTGAGGAGAGTGCAGCTACGAGCTTCAGTGGAGTGTCTCGTTAGTTAACGAATGTTGTTTAACTAGGTTAAAGAGTTTGACCGGTTAATCTCGAATCGTTGGAGCTCATGATCTGTAGGTCCATTAGGTTCCTCTATTAGCTCATAAATGGACTAAAATCTTAGATATTGTGGTGAATAAGTTTGAATCGTAATCTTGGCTTAAGGAATGAAAGTCAGATATATACGATATATTGACATTTGATTATGAATTAAACGTACAAATAGAGTTAATTATAATATTTAAAAATGATTTAAATATTAATCATATGAATAGGGATTCATATCGATTTTTTAGAAAAATCGGGACAAGTGGGAAAAATAGTATTATTTTATTATTTAATATTAAAATAATATTTAATTAATTAAATATTAAATTATTTTTTATTCAATTATTTAATTATTTTTTGACACTTAAAATCAATTTTAATTCAATTTTGGAAATTTATTGAAAATTGATTTTAAAATTGATTTTTGAAGATTGGATTTTTCCACTAACTAAGCTAGGAGCTTGGTTGTCTTCTTCACAATTAACCAACAAATTAACCATTTTGTGTTGTCAAATTTTGATGCAATTGGATTGCATGTTATTCTTTAATAAATAGAGATGATTTTGAAATAAAAATGGTTAAGAATTTTGTGAAATAATTTTGCAAAATTCCATCTATTGTTCATCTTCTTCCCGACCTTCATTCTTTCTCAAATTCACCACAAATTTGGATCCCACCATCCAATCTAAGCCTAGTGAATAGTAGAGAAGACTCTTGTGATGGTCTACAACCAAGTGGTGTTGAAATTCATCAAGAATTGAAGGAGAATTTGGAGCTTCAAGGGTAAGTGTTCTTGAAACTTTGGTTTTTCTTCATAATTGCATGTTTAATCCTCTAAATTGAGCATCTTAGAGTGAAAATTGATCAAATTAACTTTCACTGCATGCTCATTTATCCATCACAAAGAATTAACAAGGTTTAGGGATGCCAGCTTTGCCTCTAGTAACCATGGAATGAGTATTTGAAGGGGGAACAATGGGAGTTGAAATGTCAGGACTGAAAGAGTTAGGAACACACATGCGGAAGCAATTTGGATCTAAATCACTCTAACTATATCAATTTAAAGGATTAAACTTGCTTGTTCAAGAACCCAAAAACAAATTTTTGATACTTACATTGTTGAAACTCAAAATTGAAGCAATTTCCTTGATAAGATCACGAACACTTCGTGGACCACCACTAGAGTCTTCCATATTGATCTCAGGCCTTAAAACGGATTGTGGGATCCAAATTATGATGAAATTAAAATGAATTTAAGTTTTGTTGAGAGTTATTGGAGAGATGAGAGTTCGAAAGAATTTTCCAGCCATTCCCACGGTTGTATTAACCAATTTTCATTCTTTCAATCCTCTATATATAGAGGAAATCATGCAAATTAACATCTCCAAATGATGCCAAAATGGTGATTAATTGAGTGGAAAAATAGGTATTTAAAGGAGATGAAAATGGGTTTTGATGAAGTTCTAAAAACACTCACCTCCTACTTAATTTTGCAAAATTGAAATTCCCAATTTCAATTTATAATGAATTTCTTTTTAAGATTAATTCAATCAATTAATTTAAAAAACAATAATTAATTAAAAATTTTAATTAATTATATTAATTTAATATTAAAATATTAAATAAAATTAATTCAAATAATTAATTTTAAACAATTAATTATATTATATTAATATTAAATTAATAATTTTTCACAAATCCCGACTTTTTCCAATCCAATGAATCTTTATTCATTCAATCAATATTTAAATCACATTTAAATATTTTTAACTCTCTAGCATCGTTTAATTCATAATTAAATGAGCATAATGTAATGCTTACTCTCTTAACCGAATTTAAACATTTTCGAATTCTCTCATCATAGAGGACCTAATGGACCTAGTCCGATACTTGCTAATAGGGGGACCTAGTGAACCTACAAATCATGAGCTTCAATGATCCAAAATTAATGAGCTAAACTCTTTAATCGAACTAATAAACATCGTTAACTACCAACACATTCCACTATAGCCTAATAGTTGAACTCTCCTCACTGTAGATATATTTTTGTCCCCTTGATATAACCATAATTAGCAAGTCAATCTTCACAAGTTGTTCGTAATTATAGTTGGGTCAAAATTACCGTTTCACCCCTGTAATTATATATTGTTCCTTAAATCCCATTGATCCTCTAATGAACAATTAGTTTGTGGTCCAACCATCAAACCAAGTCCTTCTCGGGCCAATGAGAAGGTGTGGCCCCTTGTCGAAGATCTGGAGTCAGTATTTAAGGGAACAACTTCCCTACTAACCTTGAATAAGATAGGAGCTTTTAGGTTTTATGCCCTAAAACTCGTAAATTGTAAATGTAATAGTTTAACAGTAATTTAATCATTAATAAAGAGTTATTGATGTGTTACTTCAATACGCGTTATTGATTGTTTTTGTTTGTTTTGTCTTAATAACCCTAAATTCAGTAAACTAACATCCTAGTTGTTTTATGAGTCTTGAACTGTATGTGGGAACATATGGAGATCAATGTTCAAGATACAGTCTAAAGGGTATATAGTATAGGGATAAGGCTGAGTATCTTATCCTGGTGACATTATGAATACGGCTCACTTTGTATTTGATACAAACGCAATGATCTAACTCGTTCGTGTAGGTGACATGCGAGTGGGGGTATCCTATACAATAAGTTTGCATAAGACTGGACCATGAAATAGCAATCACTAGATGTAACTTCATTGACTACTTAGGTTTCTATTTCAATAGGATGACCTAGGCAATTTAGTCTTAATCTTGAGTATATTATGAACTTCTATCCATGAGAAATTGTCCTTTGATTTGCATAGGTGAGAGTGGATGTTTGCCGACTCAATATGCCTACCGTCTTGGGGATAAGACCGAGTGGGGAGCTGGGGACATAATTATACAAGATGGAATTCACTCATTTCCATTTTTAGGGTAAATAGATAAATTTTTTCTTAAGTGGTATCTCCGGGACTTGAACAAAGGGCTCTACCCTCTTACTGGCCCCAGAGTGGTTTCTGTTTAATGGTTGGACCATAAATATGTTATTCATTAGAGGAGCATTGGTACTTAAGGATTTAGAAGTAACCCAGGTGTAAAATTGTAATTTGACCCAGCTGGTGTTACGAACACTTATGAATGACTAATTTGCTATTATTGGTATATATCTATGGCACATAAATATATTTGTAGTGAGAAGAGTGCAGTTGTGGGTCTTTAGTGGAGTGTACCCACAGTTAACGAATATTGATTAATATGATTAATGAATTTAGTCGATTAATCTCATATCGTTGGAGCTTCTGATATGTAGATCCATAAGGTCCCCTTTCTAGCTCACTATGGACCAACAAGAATCATCTACGT
Source organism: Citrullus colocynthis (assembly GCA_031780015.1). Classification (NCBI taxonomy): domain Eukaryota; kingdom Viridiplantae; phylum Streptophyta; class Magnoliopsida; order Cucurbitales; family Cucurbitaceae; genus Citrullus; species Citrullus colocynthis. The sequence goes on along the minus strand of QLSR01000119.1, from coordinate 2,325,054 downwards.
TGAACGAAAAATTTGAAATGTTAAAATTTATGAGGAAAAATATTAATTGTAGCGGATACAATTAATTGCATGATTTATTATAAATTTTATTTGAATGTGATTCAAATTATAACTTTATAATATGAATTAATTTATTTGAATATGATTCAAATAATTAATTATTTATTTGGATAAAATCCATATAAATAAAAAGATGGAGAATTAATTAATTAATTTGAATTAGATTCAAATAATTAATTATTTAATTTGGATGAGATCCAAATTAAAGATTCTACAGAAAATAAATAGAGTGAGAATTAATTAATTGATTTGAATTAGATTCAAATAATTAATTATTTAGTTTAGATAAGATCCAAATCAAAGATTTTGCAGAAAATAAATATTTAAATAAAATTTAAATATTTTAAACTATTTAATATGAGATATTATTTGGGTAGATATTTATTAATATTTGATATTATTAAATATTTGATTTAAAATCTCTTTAGAGAGAGTTTATAATACAATTAGAGTAACTGACTGAGTTCTATAAATAGGGTCCTTGGCCGGTTCCTTCATAGAACGAGAATAATTTCTACGATTACTCTAAAAATCTTCCTCTACTAATTTTCTCTATTTTCTTAGAAAAATTCTGAGAAAATTCTTCTTCCCACAAACCGGATATTTGTCAGAGTCATAACAAGGAAGATCTAGAAAAGGAAGACTACAAGGAGAAGATTATCGGTTCGAGAATTATAGATTGGCAAAGGTATGATACTTAACATTTTCTTTACTTTTTGTACTTTTAATTCTTTCAATAAATCAAAGAACGCGATCACACGCTTCCGCTGGGATACAATTCCCTTCAATTGGTATCAGAGCCAATCTTTGATTCTTTATTTGAATTAAAAATCTTTTATGGTGGGTGTTTTAATTGTTCATATAAGGTTTGTGAAATTGATTGTTTAGGCATATTTTGGCATTAAATTTTAAAGTTTGATTAGATCAATTGTAAAACCCTCAATGGTTAAGGTTTTTTTGTAATCTTTTTGATATAAAAGTGCTGTAAATTCTTGGTTTTCCCGAAATATTGAAAACCTAGAAATCTAAATTTTTTTTCAAATCTGGAAATTCTGTTGTGTGTCATCTTTTGTGCATTTCATCAAAACATGTGCGGCTGAAATATCAAAAGATTAAATTTAGGTGTTTCAAACCCTAAATTTTGATAGCCAAAGAAGAAATTGACGACCAAGATATGTCTTGGAAAACCAAATTATTGTAATTTTGATTTTTTTTTCTTTAATTTCTAGGATATGATAAATATGCCGGTAAATTTTGCTTTATTTAATTTAATTACGCATGTGATGTATGTTTTAAATTAAATTGAATGTTGCAATAAGTATATCATTTAGATTAAAATCCCACCATAGGTTAAGTATGTTCATGCATCTTAATATATGATAACTTGTAGATATACAAGTTATTATAGTCACTATTTGATTTGATTAGAGTAACTTTGGAGCTAAAACACATGATTTTGGTAGTTGAATGATGAAAAAATGTATCACCCATGCGTTGGCACTATTTACAAAAGAAAATACCTGAAAGATGATGAGCTTTTCTGTTCCTAACGTAGGATTAAGAAGAAAAGAAGTGCAAACAACCAAGTACGAAGAGACGAAGCAGCTGCAAGAACAAGTAGAAACCCATGCGTCGAGAAAGAAACAGACGCATGCTCAAACAACTGTCATGTCATTATGAAAAAGGACAACACCCAATCAGATCATGGCAGAACAAATAGGCTGACAATCTGAAAAGTCTATGCAGCGTGGCTGAAATTTAATGCAAAGATGTCAGGTCATCATGACATCAACTTTTTTACGCCTATAAATAGCCCAAAAGCTTCTCCAGAAACGAGGGGGAGAGAGACCAGTTCAAGAGGCGAAAGTTCTGCATTATTTCTCCCTCACCATAACCAGCCTCCATTTCGAGCTCTTATGAGAGAAGGATTCTGAACACCTTCAGAGTCGTCTCCCAGTAAGTGAGAATCTTCAACCTATGGAATCTATGTATCAGATAGCAACCATCTCAAGCCTCCATGAAGCAAGAAGTTGCCAATGGCGGCTTGACGTCTTCCATTTCTGTTTATTTTCCATTTCCATCCTTCTTGCTTATTTTGTTAATGACATTCGTGAGAACAATTTATTTTCTTAATATGAGTTTGATTGACTATTATCTTCCATCTATTTCCGTATTAAACACCTTACACCATGTTTGAATGCTAAATGAGTTAGATGTTAAAAGTTAGTTTTTCTTGAGCAATTCTGCATATATCACATCTTGATTAATGCATATCTTTAGCTTGCATAACTTCGTCTGACAAACAAAAGTAGTAAGCATGACTGTCGAGCTTGAGAGAGTGGACAGTAATCTTTAGCATTTATTAAGACTAGATGAGTTGCAGAGATGTAGTTCATCTTTAGCCAACGCAAACTTACCATGCGTCTTAGAGATAAAATTAATGTGGCGTCGAAACATCGAGAGATGGATTCACAAGCGCAGTTTATAGGTATGTAATTGTACTTAGAAAGCTTAGGTAACAACTAGCTTTTGCGTTAACTCTACGTCTATCGCATGGTTCCATTCATTCTCAACGCATGCTATCTGACACTAAATGACATATGACTAACCATCGCCGCATTCACCTCATTGTTAGTATAGGAAATTCTTTTCATTCTTTATGTATAGTTTTAGACACATACAAACAACAAATGCACATATTACATGTATAGTTCACTGCATAGTCAAGTATCTAATCTCAACGCCTAGTTATTACAATTCTCTGCGTTCGACCCTGGACTCACCAGGAAACCAATAAATGCTTATACTTGGGTTTTTATAGGAAAACTTGCTTAATCATGATCACTTAGAGTAATTCTCAACGCATCCTTGTACGGAAATGATAAATCTATTCTTATGCAAATGGCTAAGAAACTCAATTTAATTACTCGAATAGTATATTATAATATATGGATTTAATGCATGGTAATTTCATGAATTATTTAATGTATGTTGATATATTAAATATATGAAATTGGAAAAGTATGATGTATTACATTAATTAAATAAATATAAATAATTATATTTATTAATGTTTTGTTAATGTATGATTGATTTATTTAATATAAGTGTTATATTTTAAATGAAAATCAATTTGTATTGAGCATGATACATCCATAGATTAATATAATTGTTATATTATGTCATGAAATGCATGTAATATGGTTGGTTAATTAATTAGAATTTGATTGTTAATTAATTAAACCATAGAAAGCATGTTATAGGGCTAATCATTAAAATTCATAATAGTTATAAAATTTATGATTAGTAACCGTCAACCAATAATTAAGAAGCGCATGCAAACATAAGATCTTAGGAAATTGATTTTAAATTGTTTAAAATTAATTTAGACCTAAGATCACATTAACTCTAATATGATTAGAATTTTGTCTTACTTTGTTTTAAAATAGTTTTAAAGTATGACTAAGTAGGACAAATAGGACTTTAGGTTATAAGCGAACTCTACAACTTCAGTTCTGTCAAGATTGGGGGTATTTAAGTTGACGGTTTACGGAACACCTCCTAACTGGGAACTGAGTTGGAACCATAGTTAAATTAACCTAAGGCCTATTAATATGCATTGTCACTAGGTAAATTAAATGATTTAATTCACCTAGAACATTAGTGTAAAGACCTTTTATAAGAATTATAATAAGCATAGACTTAGATAGATTGACTTAGCCAAATTTATCTAAGTTAAATAACCCTAAGATAAGGTAGGACATTTTAGTAGGAGGAAAATTACAAAACGAGATGTTTATATCAAGTTTTGCTCCTACATCCCTGATTATTCACACCGTGAGATTCATACTCGGCTTCGTGTCGCCCTAGGAATGCCTCCCTTCGAAAAGTGTTTGTATGGTTCAATAACAAGGTGAATGGGAAAATGTCTATAGTAAGTGGGAGCAGGATGTGTGTCAACGTATCCTTCGGTCTCCAACCCTAGGTCGCACCGTAAGATTCTTATGATCAGCCTGCGTGTCGTCCTAAAGCGACCTTCCCTTTGGAAGGTCTGATCATAGTTTTCGAAACACCGCGAACTCCTAAAAAGGATAGGTTCACTTAGGTTAATTATCAACAATTGTCTTTCCTAACGGTAGCTTGTTGGTGCGTACCTCTGGGATTTGAAAGTGGGAGGGTTACACTTACAGGGTGAGTTAAGAGTTAACGAATCTTTGACCAAACAACAGTGTCTAATGTCTATAGGAATATAAGTTATTCTGGCATTAGAATTAGCTGAGAATTGTCTCATTTCAAAGGAGGAGTGGCTAATCACCCTTCAGTGGCTGTTACACTAAACCTTTGAAGTATTGTTGCAAAAACTAAATCAATAGTTTATTAGGGTTTCTTTGATTGCTTATTTTTGCTGAATTGATTGAAATACTTGCAATTTTGTTTGCTTGTGTAAGGGGCTAAGGCAAAGATAACTAAAAAGGTTACTTATTTATTTAACATGTCTTCCTCAATTGTTGCACTACTTAAAAATGAAAAACTAACTGGTGAAAACTACGCAATGTGGAAATCTAACTTGCATACAATTCTGGTCATAGATGATCTATGGTTTGTCTTAACGGAGGAGTGTCCTCCAATCCCTACTCGTAATGCATCCCAATCTATTACGGATGCATATGACCATTGGACAAAGGTCAATGACAAGGTCCGAGTCTATATCTTGGCGAGTTTGTCTGACATACTCAACAAGAAACATGAGGCCATGATGAATGCAAGCAGATCATGGAGTCCCTGATAAGCACTTGAAAAGTGCTTTCTATCCTCTCAAATTAAAGAAGTTTATATTAGATTTCACTTGTTTGCTAGTGGTTTTCAGGTTAAAATGAGGAAAATTAGAAGAAAAGACCAAAAGATCAAAACCGAGCAAGAATACGGTGAAAAATAGAAGAAAAAATGAATATGACAAAAATTGGGGCAATGCCGCGGCGCTAAAACCCGAGAGCAAATAATTCTGTATGCAACCCTAGCGCCGCGGCCCCATTTTCAAATTTTCAATAGCATCTTGGCGCCAGGTTACCATAAATGAAAAATGGGTATTTTTGTAAGTTTTTGGGCGGCCAACTCTATAAATTTGGGGTTTCCAACAGCCCTAATCATCAATCTACCATTAATCTACAGATCAAAAAAGCCACAAGAATGAGAGAATTGAGTGAGAGTTCATAAAAGAGTTCAAAGAGTGAGTTAGTTGCGAGGAAAAGGAAAAGAGTTCGAGATAGTCATGGTACTCTTCAAATTCCGACGTGAGAGCCAAAGAGATCGTGACGGTGCTACCTCAATCAAGAGCCTCTTTTCAGTAGAGTTTTCCTTTCTTTACACTCTTTCTTTGTTTATTTTGCTTAAACATGTTGCTTCAAGCTATGAGTAGCTAAACTCTTTAGTTTTAGGGTTTTGATGAATTGTTTATGAATTCATGTTGATATTGTAGACATTGATGGTTTGGTTGGAATGATTATGCTTTTCATTGTTATTGTGTTTAATTCTTGTGGATTGGCCATCTTCACGTGTTAGGTTGGATGTATGATTGAGAGATTGTATGAATAACTTGATATATAACAATGAATTGTTGTTAATCTATCAGGAGAGTAGTTAGGTTGACAATAAAAGTTGCTAAAGACTATTCTTAATGCCATGTAATTTGTATTGGTTTCAAGAGATTAGTAATCAATCGAGTTACATGAGAAATGGTTGTTTGTTAGAGAAAATAACTTGGAATTAAGTTTCTAGACTTAGGCATATGAATGACAATAAAATCCATGAAATCTATAATATTGCATGATGAAATAAACAAGGATTCATTACCCTAGAACTCTCTTTGACTCTTGTGTTTCTCACTTTATTACTTTCCTTATATGGTTTATATTTTTCATAATTAACAATATTAATTCCAATCCTCAAATAAAATTGATTCAACTCTAGAATAGCTAATAACTTAAACCTTCACAATTGGATCTCTAATGAAACGATATTCGGACTTCACCGTCTTATATTATAACTTGACCCGTACACTTGTGGTTAACACTAAAAGTGCACATCAGTCCCCCCAGGAAATGTTTGGACAACCATCTTCACAGATCTGGCATGAGGCCCTCAAGTACGTTTATAATGCACGTATGAAGGAAGGTCAATCCATGAGAGAACATGTTATCGACCTGATGGTCCAATTCAATGTTGTCGAAATGAACGGTACGGTCATTGACGAGCAGAGTCAAATGTCTTTTATTCTAGAATCTCTTTCGAAGAGTTTTCTTCAATTCCGCAGCATTACAGTTATGAATAAAATTATGTACACCATGACAACCCTCCTGAATGAGTTATAGACTTATTAGTCTCTAATGAAAAATAAGGGACCGATTGATGGAGAGGCAAATGTTGCTCATTTCAAGATGTTCCACAAGGGTTCATACTCTGGAACTAAGTCTGTTTCCTCATCTTCTGATTCTAAGAAGATCCAGAAAGGAGAAAAAAAAAGGAAGGAGGGTGAAATGACGCTCAAGGTTGGGACGGGAGACGCCATTTGAGCTCATGCAATGGAAGGTGCAAAGTTGTTTTTTGGAAATAGATTTTTATTTTTAAAAAATTTGTATATAGTTCCTGAAATAAAAAGGAACTTGGTATCTATTTCCTGTTTAATTGAATAATTGTACTCTGTTATTTTTTCTGTTAATGAAGCGATCATTTTGAAAAATGGTGTAAATATTTGTTCTGCTAAATTAGAAAACAACTTATATGTGTTAAGACCAACTGAAGCAAAAGCACTTTTAAATCATGAGATGTTTAAAAATGCTAATACTCAAACTAAAAGGCAAAGAATTTCTTCCAGTAACAATGGTACTTATCTTTGGCATTTGAGATTAGGTCACATAAATCTCGATAAGATCGGGAGATTGGTAAAGAATGAACTTCTAAATGAGTTAGAAGATAATTCATTACCTCCATGTGAATCTTGTCTTGAAGGTAAAATGACTAAAATACCTTGTAGTGGAAAAGGTTATGGAGCCAAAGAACCTTTAGAACTCATACATTCAGATCCCTGTGGTCTAATGAATATAAAAGCTCGAGGAGGGTACAAATACTTCATCTCCTTTGTAGATGATTATTCGAGGTATGGTTACTTATACCTAATGGAACATAAGTCTGAAGCACGTGAAAAGTTCAAGGTGTATAAGGCAGAAGTTGAAAACCGATTAGGTAAAACAATTAAAACACTTCGATATGATCGAGATGGAGAGTGCATGGATTTAAGATTCCAGGACTATTTGATAGAACATAGAATCCAATCCCAACTCTCAACACTTGGTACACTTCAGCAGAACAATGTATCAGAAAGGAGAAATAGAACCTTGTTAGACATGGTTCGGTCTATGATGAGCTATGCTCAATTGCCTAGCTTATTTTGGGGGTATGCAGTAGAGACTGCAATTCATATCGTGAACTATGATGAGCTATGCTCAATTGCCTAGCTCATTTTGGGGGTATGCAGTAGAGACTGCAATTCATATATTGAACAATGTTCCCTCGAAGAGTGTTTCTGAAACGCCTTTCAAGTTATGGAGGGGACGTAAACCTAGTTGGCGCTACTTCAAAATCTTGGGTTGTCCTGCACATGTGCTAATGACAAATCCTAAGAAATTGGAACCTCGTTCAAGATTATGTCAATTTCTTGGTTACCTTAAGGAAACGAGAGGTGGTCTCTTCTTCGACCTACAAGAAAACAAAGTGTTTGTATCGACAAATGCTATATTCTTGGAAGAAGACCAGATGAAAGATCATAAACCACGAAGCAAAATGGTATAAATGAAGCTACTGAAGAGTCAACAAGAGTTGTTGATGTGATTAGTCCTTCATCAAAAGTTAATGAAGAAGCCAGTACTTCTGGTCAGTCTCGTCCTTCTCAATCATCGGGAATGCCACGACGCAGTGGGACGGTTGTATCACAACCTAACCATTACTTGGGTTTAACTAAAACTCAGGTCGTCGTGCCAGACGATGGTGTTGAGGATCCATTGTCCTATAAACAAGCGATGAATGTTGTAGACAAGGACCAATGGATCAAAGCCATGGATCTTGAAATGGAGTCTATGTACTTCAATTCAGTATGGGAACTTGTAGATCCACCTAAAAGGGTTAAACCCATAGGGTGTAAATGGATCTATAAACAAAAGAGAGATGTAGCTGGGAAGGTACAGACCTTCAAAATTAGACTTGTAGCAAAGGGTTACACCCAAAAGGAAGGGGTTGACTATGAGGAAACGTTTTCCCCTGTTGCTATGCTTAAGTCTATAAGAATTCTCTTATCTATAGCCTCATATTATGACTTTGAAATTTGGCAAATGGATGTTAAGATTGCTTTCCTGAATGGCAATCTTAAAGAGAGTATCTTCATGTCTTAGGTCGAGGGGTTCATAGCCCAAGGTCAGGAGCAAAAAGTTTGCAAGCTAAATCGATCCATTTATGGGTTGAAACAAGCATCTAGATCTTGGAATATTAGGATTGGTACTACGATCAAATCTTTTGGTTTAGAACAAAATGTTGATTAGCCTTGTGTATACAAGAAAATCATAAAAAATAAAGTAGCTTTTTTAGTAATTTATATGAACGACATCCTACTCATTGGGAATGATGTAAGATATCTTACTGATGTTAAAAAATGGCTGGCAACCCAATTCCAAATGAAAGATTTGGGAGAGGGGCAGCATGTACTTGGGATCTAAATTATTAGGGATCGCAAAAACAGAACGTTGACCCTGTCTCAAGCAACTTATATCGACAAAATGTTGACTCGATATTCGATGCAAAACTCTAAAAAGGGTTTCTTACTTTTCAGGCACAGGGTTCATTTGTCTAAGGAACAGTCGATGCACTTTAAGTGTTAACCGCAAGTGTACAGGTCAAGTTATAATATAAGACGGTGAAGTCCAAATATCATTCCACTAAGGATCCAATTGTGAAGATTTAAGTTACTTAGCTATTATAGAATCAAATCAATTTTATTTAAGGATTGGAATTAAAGTTGTGTTTAGAAAATAAAACTAAATAAGGAAACCAATAAGATAAGAAACACAAGAGTTAAAGAGAGTTCGAGGGTAATGAATCCTTGTTTACTCCATTATGCAATATTCTAGGGTTCATGGATTTTATTACAATTCTTATGCTTAAGTCTAGAAACATAAATCCAAGTTATTTTCTCTCAAAAACAACTTTTTCTCATGCATCTCAATTGATTACTAATTTCTTGTAATCAATACAAATCACATGGCATTAAGAATAGTTTTTAGCAACTTTAATTGTTAACCTAACTATTTCATGATAGATTAACAACAGTTCATTGTTATAGATCTAGTTAAACATACAATCTCTCAACCAACATTCGAAGATGGTCAATCAACAAGAATTAAGCACAATAACAATGAAAAGCATAATCATTACAACAAAACCACGAATATTCTACAATATCAACATAACTTCATAAACAATTCATCAATGCCCTAAAACTAAAGAGTTAGTCACTCATAGCTTTAAGCAACATGTTCATAGACAAATTAAGCATAAAAAGAGTGTAAAGAAAGAGAAACTCTACTAGGAAGAAACCCTTGATTGAGGAGAACTGCCAAGATGTCCTTTGGTTTTCACATCGAGAACTCGAACGGCATTAAACTCTCTCTCTCGAACTCTTCTCTTTTCCTTGCAGCTAACTCACTCTTTGAATTCTCTAACAAACTTTCACTCAATGCTCTCCTTCTTGTATCTCTTTTTCTCTGTATATTAGTGATTAAAGCTATTGAAAACCCTCCAATTTATAGAGCCGGCCACCCAAAATTCTTTTCAAAAATAAAAAATCTTCAAATTAGGTGCTGACCGATATGGAAAGGTGCCGCCGCGATGCCGAAACAACTGCTGCTCTCAGGAAAAAGCACTGCGGCAGTGCCATACCGGTGCCGCAGCATTGCCCTGTTTTTGGCAGATTTTGATGTTTCTCTTCTTTTTCACTGCATTCTGGCTCAGTTTTGATCTTTTTGGCTTTCACTTCTAATTTTCTTCATTTTGACCTGAAAACCACTAGGAAACAGGTGAATTCTAATATAAAGTCCCTTAATTTGAAAGAATAGAAAGTACTTTTCAAGCACTTTTCACCACCCCAAACTTAAAGATTTATTAGTCTCGAGCAAAAAATAGAATCAAATAGAGGAAGTTTAGATGAAGAAGTGTGCAATCAACTCATGTCTTAGAGAATAGCATTTAAGAGCTTAAGTAGAAACATGCAAGCATATATGTATTTTTATAGTCATTCAAGGTCAAATCTTACTATCTCCCATGTTTGTGTGTGCAAGCTCATTCAATTTAAAATGTTAGAACTCAAATTGGGAATTAAGAGAGTTTCCTTAGTTTTTCTCCTACTCTAGCTCATGCACCAGTCTTCAAGCATCCACACATTTCAAGTAGGTAATATGTCCACTAAGGTGCAATGAATTGTTGTTAATCTATCAGGAGAGTAGTTAGGTTGACAATAAAAGTTGCTAAAGACTATTCTTAATGCCATGAAATTTGTATTGGTTTCAAGAGATTAGTAATCAATCGAGTTGCATGAGACATGGTTGTTTTTTAGAGGAAATAACTTGGAATTAAGTTTCTAGACTTAGGCATATGAATGACAATAAAATCCATGAAATCTATAAGATTGCATGATGAAATAAACAAGGATTCATTACCTTAGAACTCTCTTTGACTCCTGTGTTTCTCACTTTATTACTTTCCTTATTTGGTTTATATTTTCCATAATTAACAATATTAATTCCAATCCTCAAATAAAATTGATTCAACTCTAGAATAGCTAATAACTTAAACCTTCACAATTGGATCTCCAGTGGAACGATATTCGGACTTCACCATCTTATATTATAACTTGAGTCATACACTTGCAGTTAACACTCAAAGTACGCATCAGTTGATTGAAACAAGGGAGGAGAATAAAGGTGGTAAAGAATAAAGGGAATTGAATCCCGGTGGAAGCGTGTGATTATGTTCTTTGATTTCTTGAAAGAATTAAAAATACAAATAATTAAGAAAATATTAAGCAACATACCTTTTCCAATCCATAATTTTAGCAAAATTTCTCCTTGAACAGATAGTCTTTTCCTTGTAGTCTTCCTTTTCCAAGAGAGCTTCTTTCCTATGACTCTGACAAGGATCTAGTTTGTGGGAACTACTTCTTGAAAAAATAGAGGGAATGGGAAGAAGAATTTTCTTAGAACTTTTCTAAGAAATTGGGAGAATTTCTAGAGGGGAAGTTTCAAAGTAATCATTGAGATTATTTTTGTAGAGAGTATGTGTTCTAGGGGTGTTCATTCAAACCGCAAAAACCGAACCGAATTTGAAACCGAACCGAAACTGAACCGAAACCGATTGTATATGGTTCGGTTCAGTTTATACAATGTTGAAACCGTTTTTTATACGGTTCGGTTCGGTTTCTAGTTGTGAAACCGAAACCAAAACCGAACCAAACCGATTTATATTAAAAAAAATTATTTCATTTTTTTATTTTTCTTTTTCTTTCTTTTCTCCCTTCCCAGTTTCGACTTCCCGCCTCTCGGTGCAGCTTTTTCTTTTTCTTTTTCTTTTTCTTTTTCTTTTTCTTTTTCTTTCTTTTCTCCCTTCCCAGTTTCGACTTCCCGCCTCTCGGTGCGGCTTTTTCTTTTTCTTTTTCTTTTTCTTTCTTTTCTCCCTTCCCAGTTTCGACTTCCCGCCTCTCGGTGCGGCTTTTTCTTTTTCTTTTTCTTTTTCTTTCTTTTCTCCCTTCCCAGTTTCGACTTCCCGCCTCTCGGTGCGGCTTTTTCTTTTTCTTTTTCTTTTTCTTTCTTTTCTCCCTTCCCAGTTTCGACTTCCCGCCTCTCGGTGCGGCTTTTTCTTTTTCTTTTTCTTTTTCTTTCTTTTCTCCCTTCCCAGTTTCGACTTCCCGCCTCTCGGTGCGGCTTTTTCTTTTTCTTTTTCTTTTTCTTTCTTTTCTCCCTTCCCAGTTTCGACTTCCCGCCTCTCGGTGCGGCTTTTTCTTTTTCTTTTTCTTTTTCTTTCTTTTCTCCCTTCCCAGTTTCGACTTCCCGCCTCTCGGTGCGGCTTTTTCTTTTTCTTTTTCTTTTTCTTTCTTTTCTCCCTTCCCAGTTTCGACTTCCCGCCTCTCGGTGCGGCTTTTTCTTTTTCTTTTTCTTTTTCTTTCTTTTCTCCCTTCCCAGTTTCGACTTCCTGCAGCTGCGCCGCACCTAGGGTTTACGTTCAGCTTCAGCTTTAGACGCATCCCGCCACTACGTCGCCATCACTGCGTTGCCGTCGGCATTTCCCTTCCCTTCGAGTTTCGAATCCGACGCATAGGTACAGCCGCGAGCCGCACAGCCACAGACGCATTTCCCTTCGAGTATCGACGCATTTCCCTTCCCTTCGGCCTTCAGACTTCAGAGTTCAGCACCTTCCCTTCGGCCTTCACAGACGCTGAAACTCTCCATCTCTCCCCGCAGTGCGCCTAAAGGTATTCAATACTCGCCGTTCTATTTACCTGCCGTTCAATACTCCTTGCGGCGCGCCTTCCTTCACCATTTTCTCTGTTTACAAGACTTGATTTTGTTTCCTTGAAATTACTCTGTTTATTTGTTTGATTGTTTCCTTGATTTTGTTTCCTAAAGGTATTTAGTTTATGCTCGGTGGGCCTAATTATGTATGCTTAATGCTTAGTTCTATTGCTCTATTTATTTGTTACAAGAGAGAAGGGGAAGTTGTTGAAATTGCTCTGTTTATTTACTAAGCAATGAATTTTGAATATTAATTTATGATTTAAAGTTTGAACTTTGAACTATCAATTTTACTTTGTTCTTAGTTAATAACTTAATAGTTATCTTTTTCATATTGTAGACGGCACACGGTAGCAGTCCAGTAGCACCATGTCTCAAAGCATGAGCTTGAGCTTGACCAATGACATTGACAATAGTAAGAGCAATAGCAACAACAACAAGAGCAACAATTGTTCTAGTGTGAACGAAAATGATGATGTTGTTGAGATGTCTCCATCGACACTTGAAGCACAAGTTTGAAAAAAGAGGAAAAACACGTCTATGGTATGGGATCACTTTACTAAATGCTCTGAATATAGTAATGACGATCCACATGCTAAATGTAATTATTGTGGTATGGTATATGCATGTCATCCAAGAAGAAATGGAAATTCAACTATGAGAATGCATCTTGAACATTATTGTAAAAAAAATCCTTATCAGATGAAAAATTCTAAGTTGGATTTAACTCAATCTAAGTTAATATTTAATAATAAAGAGGGTGGGGGTGGTAATACAACATCGGTTCAGTATAAGAAGTTTACTATTGAGAATGCTCGAAGACTAATTGCTGAGATGATCATAATTGATGAGTTGTCATTTAAATTTGTGGAGAATGAGGGATTTAAGAGGTTTGTAGAAGGGACTTTGACGTTAGTAGAACCAAATTTTGTTATTCCTTCTCGAACTACCATTGCTAGGGATATTTTGGGAATATATGGTACCCTAAAAGAACAGTTGAAAGATATTTTTGTGAGGGAAGGATATAGAGTGTCGCTTACAACTGATACTTGGACATCAATTCAAAATGTGAATTACATGGTTTTGACTGCACACTTTATTGATAGAGATTGGAAGCTACATAAGAGAATTATTAATTTCTCTCAGATTAAAAATCATAGAGGGGAGACAATAGGAAAAGAGATTGAGAAATGTTTGAAACAATGGGGTATTGAAAGGGTTTTGACACTAACTGTTGATAATGCTTCATCAAATGATACTGCCATTGCTTACCTAAAGAAGCGTTTTAAACATGGGTTGGTGTTGAATGGTGATTTCTTGCATGTTAGATGTTGTGCACATATATTGAATTTAATTGTCTGTGATGGACTAAAAGATGTGAATGATTCATTGAATTGAATTCGAAATGCTGTGAGGTTCGTTAGATCTTCTCCTGCTAGACTTGCTAAATTTAAGAAGTGCATCGAAGAGGAGAATATATCTAGTAAGAGTATGTTGTGTCTTGATGTTCAAACTAGATGGAATTCTACATACTTGATGCTTGATGCAGCAGAAAAGTTTGAAAAGGCATTTGAGAGGTTGGAAGACTACGACACAGTGTACATGAATGAGGAGATTAAACCAACCACACAAGACTGGGAAATTGCTAGAATATTTACGAAATTTTTGTCTGTATTCTATGAAGTAACTATTAGGCTTTCAGGGTCTCTTTATGTTACTTCCAATACGGTCTTCCATGAGATTAGTACTATTCAGAATTGCATAAGAAAATATTCAAGTGTAACTGGTCCGGAAAATTTGTTATTGCATGAAATGGCAACGAAAATGCAAGAGAAATATGATAAGTATTGGGGGAACAGTGAGAAAACAAATTTATTCTTGTATGTTACTTTTGTTTTGGACCCTCGTTACAAGATGAAATCTCTTATGTATTGTCTGAATCAGTTATTTGATATGAATGTGACAAAAGAAATAGGAAATAAGGTGGAGGAAGTTTTGAGACGATTGTTTAATGAATATAGTTTGTCAGTTATCAATGATGGTTCAACTTTAAGTTCATCAGCTCAAAAGTCCAAGAGATATGCAGGTATGAGTCAATCTTCAAGTTGTACTACTAGTACAAGTACTAGTACTACTACAGCTCCTGCTTCAGAGGTTTTTCGTTTGGATTTTGAAGATATGGAGGACGAGGATGCCAACAGTGTGGATACAGAAGTTGATATTTACTTATTGGAGCCTCGTATTAAACGTGAGGAGAATTTTGATATCTTAGATTGGTGGAAAGGAAATTCTTCTAGATATAAGGTTCTTAGCAAGGTTGCACGAGATCTTTTAGCAATTCCAGTATCCACAGTTGCTTCTGAGTCTGCATTCAGTACCAGTGGAAGAGTAATTGATCCTTTTCGTTCTATGTTAGCTCCAACCACAGTTGAGGCACTTGTGTGTGCATAAAATTGGTTACGTTCGAAAGCAATTAGCATTGATCTTCAAAGCTACTTGGAGGATATTGCAAATGTTGAAGAAGGTAGTTTCTTTGAAACATTTTTTTAAGTATCCGAAATTCAAATATGTTATTTATATAATTATTATGTTAATATTTCCACTTTTTTTTCTTTTAGACTTTAAAGCATATTCAGAGGCAAAAAACAAGGAGAAGAATGAGAAGGAGATGGCGGCTTGAACTTGAAGTTTGTAGAACTTTTTAAAGTGGTGGTTTGGATTGGACTTTGAACTTTTCTATTATTGACTTAATGTAATATTGTTTGTAAAACAAGAACTTTTATGTTCGTAGTACTTTTATCATTTTATGTACGGATTGGACTTTGAACTATTAGACTTTAGTTGCTTGAAAAATGCATTGTTTTTTTTAGTTGCTTGGATTTGATTCATATTGGATGAATAGTTTTTTCTAAATAATCTTCCATGGATATATAATTACCAATTAGTTATATAATTACCGGACATGCGGTTCGGTTCGGTTTCATATAATTTATAAACCGATTTATGCAGTTCGGTCCTAACAGGACATGCGGTTCGGTTCGGTTTCATATAATTTCTAAACCGATTTATGCGGTTCGATTCGGTTTTAGACCAAAACCGAACCAAACCGAACCGCGAACACCCCTAATGTGTTCCATGAGGGCTCCCAAGGTCCCTATTTATAGAATTATATGGGTTACTCCTAATCCTATTAGAATAACTCCTCAGAGATTTTAAATAATATATTTAATAATATCCAATATTAATAAATATCTATCCAAATAATATCTCATATTAAATAGTTTAAAATATTTAATCTTATTTAAATATTTATCTTCTGCATAATCTTTAATTTGGATCTCATCCAAATTAAATAATTAATTATTTAAATCCAATTAAAATTAATTAATTAATTCTCCCTCTATTTATTTATATGGATTTCATCCAAAAAAAAATAATTAGTTATTCAAATCATATTCAAATAAATTAATTCTCTGTGTTATAAAGTTATATTTGAATCTTATTCAAATAAACTATATAATAAATCATGTAATTAATTGTATCCAATATAATTAATATTTTTCCTCATAAATTTGATCATTTCAAATTTTTCTTTCAACATAATTGATCTTTGTTGGTCTATGGTGAGCTGGCAAAGAGACCTTATGAATCTACAAATTATAAGCTCCAATGATCCAAGATTAATTAACTAAACTCTTTAATTAAATTAATCTCCATTCATTAACTACAGGGCAAACCACTATAGACCCATAGTTGAACTCTTATACACTATAGGACAAGTGTCCATGGATATAATCAATTTAAGTAAGTTGATCCTTCACGAGTTGTTCATAATTACAACTGGGTCAAATGTCTATTTTCCCTCTGTAATTACCACTTTTCCTTAAGTACCACTGATTTCTCTAATGAACAATTTGTTTATGGTTCAACCATAAACTAAGCCTCTCTCAGACCAATGAGGGGGTGAGGCCCCTTGTTTAAGACCCAAAATCAGCACTTAAGGGAACTACTCATCTACTTACCCTATCTAGGAAGGAGTGAATTCCATCTTATGAAGTTATGTTCGCAGCTCTCCATTTAGTCAAATCCCCAAAATGGTAGGCTTATTGAGTCGGCAACTCGAGTCACTCTCACCCATGCAAATCAAAGGACCAACCTCACAGACATGAGTTCATAAGTCACTCAAGATTAAGATCAAGTCGCACATGATCATCCTATGAAATATTAATCTCATCAATTAACAGATTTACAAAGAGAGATTAAATATTTTGCGGTCCGGTCTTATACAAACTCTTTGTATAGGATACCCCACTCACATGTCTCCAACGGTTTGGATCAAACCATTTGTAACTATTACAAAGTGGATCATATCCATAGTGTCACAAGGATAAGGCACCTAACCTTTTCTATATACTATAGACCTTTAGGTTATTTCTTGAACATGATCCACCCGTATGTCAACTACATACATGTTCAAGACTTCATGTAATAACCTTCGATTTTTCCGTTAATGGATAAATTAATATTGCATAATTGATAATTAAATTAATTAACTAATCAATTACGAGGTTTTAGGACACAAATCCCAACAAAGAAGGTGTAAGAGGGTTTTGCAAAGTTGGAGGCATAGTATATGATATGGGGGAAGATTCAGTAGGTGGAGGAGAATGGACAGGCAACCAAGATAATATAAAGACTGACATACTGTCAGAGGGACTCGATTTTTTAAGGAAGCCACTCAAAAAAGGGAAGTCATCTTCATTGAAGCATACATGTCGAGAAGTATACACCCGACCAAATGAACTGAGACAAGGATACCCTTTATGACTACCACTATACCCTAAAAGCACACATTTTTCAATGTGAAAAATCAAATTTGTGAGATTGATATGGTCTGAGACATGGGAAACAAGTTGAGCCAAAAACTCTGAAATCATGATAGTTAGAAGAAGACTTATGCAACAAGGTGAAAGGTACTTTACCTTTAAGGGTGGCAGTAGGCTTTCAGTTGATGAGGTAAGCAGCAGTGTGAAAAGCCTCCCACCAAAATTTCAATGGCATTTTGGCTTGAGCAAGAAGAGAAAGACCGGTCTCCACAATGTGTGTATGTTTCCTCTCAGCACGACCATTTTGAGCCAAGGTATAGGGACATGTAAGCTGGATTTTTATCCCAATTTTAGAAACTAATTGAATTCGAGGCTGAAATCTCCACCTTCATCACAACGAGCAACTTTGATGTTTTTGATCATAAAGATTCTCCACTTGCTATGGATATGTTAAAAAAAATGTAATAGATTCACTTTTGAATTTTAATGGATAAATCCATGTATATCTACTAAAGTCATCCACAAAACTGATATAATATGAGTAGCCATTAACTAACTTGAGAGGAGCTAGACCCCATAAATCAGTATAAATCAAATTCAAAGGTTGAGAAGCATTAGACAAGGAGTGAGAGAAGGAAAGTTTATGATATTTTCCATACTGACAAGTCTCACAAAAATTAACTTTTTCATTCATCTTTCTTTTTCAAATTACAAGAGCTACCAATATATTTAATAGGCAATTGATTTCCATTTCCAATAGTAATAGTTTCATTACCTCCATATTTAGATTTGATGCTGAGATTTACCAAGTTAGAGGTCAAATGATTGGTGGCTCCACTATTGAGATACCACGAAGAGTCATGAAGATGTTCAGAGTTTTGAGAAGCATTAAAGTTTTTTCTCAAATCGAATAACAGACAGTTGTTGTATGTCCAACCTTACCACATACTTGACAAATTAATCTGGGAGATCCTCCACCACGGCTCTTGCCTCGACCTCTAGTGTTTCTTGAGTTGAAGGATTGAACCTGATTGTTGGAAGATGATCCTTGGCTAGGATTTGTGGTAGCCACATTCACTAAGGGTTGGTTGATAGAAACTAACCCGTTATAGGCTTGCAATTGTTCTTGACAATTTTCATAGGACGATTTTGCATAGCAGTCCAGCTCAAGTCTTGGTTTAGTAAGACAACTAAAATGGGAGTGTACACCTCATCAAGTTGTCCAATCACATATGAAATTAGATCCCTGGTACTAACCAAATGTAAATTATCAGCAAAGCCTTTCACTAAAGCTAGATATTCTGCCATCTTAGTACTTCCTTTCCTTGTCTATTGGAGCATCCTTTTGAGATAGTCCTCCTGAGTGTTGGAATTTGTGTCCTAAATTCTCGTAATTTATTAGTTAATTAATTTACTTATTAAATATGCAATATTAAATTCCATTAATTGTAAAAATCCAAGGTTATTATATATAGTCTTGAACAGTATGTAGTTGACATAGAAGGTGGATTATGTTCAAGAACTAACCTAGAGGTCTATGGTATATAGATAAGGTTGGGTGCCTTATCCTGGTAACACCATGGATACGGCCCATTTTATAATAGTTACAAATGGTTTGATCCAAAACATACATGTGGAACATGTGAGTGGGGGTATCTTATACAAAGAGTTTGTATATGACCGGACCGAGAAATATTTAATCTCACTTTGTAAATCCGTTAATTGATGAGATTAATATTTCATAGGATGATCATATGCAACTCGATCTTAATCCTAATGGAATTCGCTCCTCTCACTGGCCTGAGAGGGACTTAGTTTATGGTTTGACCATAAACAAATTGTTCACTAAAGGAATCAGTAGTACTTAAGGAAAAGATGTAATTACCGGGGTGAAACGGACATTTTTGACCCAGCTGTACTTATGAACAACTCGTGAAGGATTGACTTATTTATATTGATCATAATCATGGACACAACTTGTCCTACAATGTATAATATTTCAACTATGGGTCTATAGTGGTCTGCCCCGTAGTTAATGAATTAAGATTAATTTAATTAAAGAGTTTAATTAATTAATCTTGGATCATCATTAGAGCTTATAATCTGTAGGTCCATGAGGTTCTCTTACTAGCTCACCATAGACAAATAAGGATCAATTATGATTGAAAGGAAATTTGAAGTGTTCAAATTTTGAGGGAAAAATGTTTATTGTATTGAATACAATTCCATAATGTTTTATTATAAAATTTATTTGAATTAGATTCAAATTATAACTTTATAATATGAATAATTAATTTATTTGAATGAGATTCAAGTAAATAAATTATTTTATTTGAATAAGATTCAAATTAAATAGATTATGGGGGAGTTAATTTATTTGTATGTGATTCAAACAATTAATTATATATATTTGGATGAGATCCATATAGATAAATTAAATAATTAGAGGAAGAATTGCTTCATTTATTCTATTTTAAATGAATTATTATAATTAATTATTTAATTTTGATGATATTCAAATTAAAGATTCTGCGCAAGAGATAATATTTAAATATAATTTAAATATTTTAAACTATGAGATATTATTTGGGTAAATATTTATTAATATTGGATATTATTAAATATTTAATTTAAAATCTCTGCAAAAGGGTTATCCAATAGGATCCGGGGTAATCCATAAAATTCTATAAATAGGGCCGTTGGGAGTCCTCATAGAACACACTCTACTACATAGCAAGGAAGATTTCGTAGAAAAGGAAGACTTCGAGGAGGAACTACCCGTTCAAGGAGGAGATTTCGTTGTAGTTACGATCACACGCTTCCACTGAGATTCAATTCCCAACAATAGAAAACTTGAAGTTCATAGAACTCTTGTAATGCTTCCTATTGGTCCTTTGTTGTATCATACTCGGTGACTTGGGATGCCACCTTTACTGTCATTGAGTTATACAACCATCCAACAAGTAGTTGATCAGCTACTTTCAAGATATCATATTCTGGATTTGGGAGTAACAACCCTGGGGTTCATCCTTTGAGGGAGGAAGAATAATAGACATTTCAGGACAGACATCCTTACTAGTGAGATGTCCTTCGAGTTTGTAGCTACGAAGGATTGGGAGAGCAATGTTCTACCACAACAAGAAGTTGTTGTGATCCATCTTTATAGAAGTCACCTGATTCAACGGATTTGCAAACGCAGGAGTACCGACTGGGCAAGTTCCAAATCTAACTTCATATGCATGAGGATTCTTCTTCA
The DNA here is from genome assembly GCA_031780015.1 of Citrullus colocynthis. Lineage (NCBI taxonomy): Eukaryota > Viridiplantae > Streptophyta > Magnoliopsida > Cucurbitales > Cucurbitaceae > Citrullus > Citrullus colocynthis. Next base: position 2,304,307 of record QLSR01000119.1, on the reverse strand, counting down.
CATAAGCAGACTAAGTTGTTGCTTTCATACGAGAGGGATTAGGAATGGGAGATTCCAAACTAGGTTGAGGACCGTCATTGACGTTAGCCATTCTTGCTCTGATACCAAACTGGAGTTTGAACAAGTTTAAGAATCATAGAGAATGCTCAAAGTGTTGTATATTCGTAAGTGATGCCTGAGAGCAAAGAAGGGCAAGATATAAAAACAATGAGAAAGGAGAGAAAAAAGAGAACATCGACAAGACAATAGAGAAGTGGTTGAACCACCACAACCTAACCAAACCAACTGCAGATAAGACAATACAAGAAGACTCAAACGCAGCAGCTAAGTACAAGTAGTAACGCAGCAGCTAAGTACAAGTAGTAGGTGTCGACTGTACTATAACAAGGTTCGCCAAATCTTCTTCTCTTTGATTTCCCCTTTGATTTATTGATTGATTGATTGATTCTTCGTCTTCTTTGAAATTTGGATAGATCTGGGAGCAAAAAATCGACATTTGATGAGATTTTTGTTTTCAAATTGTAAGTAGCAAATGTCGATCATTGTTGTGTCGTGGATGAACCACTGTCTTGAAAGCAAAAATCGGCCGACCTCGATGCTAAATCGCAATTGTCGATTGCTCCCCAAGGTTTACACAACTTCCAATCTCAAATGTGAACTTGTTGGAGAAAGGAATGGAATCAAAGAAAACTTGGTTAGAGAAAATCAAAATAGATAGGAAACAGAGAGGAAAGAGAATTTTTTTGTCTATATTAAAACTGAAATCTTTGTCCTCAACTAATTTTAGATCTATGACGGTTAAGTGTATTGAAATATTAAATTTGTAACCATGAAACGATTACAAAGTTATTCCCAACAGGTAGGTGGATTTGTTGGGGTTATGTCTATCACTCTACCCCATTAGGGGACACTGCAGCTCATTTGCTCGCAAACTGGATTGTTTGTTTGGGTTCTAATTCATGGTTTTTAGATTTTCCTGCTTAGCTTCGGTCTGTTGTGTTGTGTATTTGGATAAAATGAATGATGAATTGAAAACAAATATAGCGTACTCCTAAAATCTTGCTAAGGATTTGGAAATCAAATGAAGCGATAGAGAATGTAGATTCTACTTCCCAATGTAAGCGTAGTAGCCCTTCTCCCATTACTTTAAATAGGAATAAAAGAATAATCTAAAAATACAAAGTTTGTTTAGTACAAAGTTTAAGGGATTATTTTAATAATACCAATGGATGGGAGAGAGAGGTTGTTCATTAAATTAGGATTCGAGGGAGTAAAAGGGTGTAAGATTGAAATAATCTTTGGACATTGAATTAATTTATTCTTAATTATCTTTTACAAAATATAATAGATTATTTATAAAGTTTTATTTTAAAATCTAGTATGATTTTAGAACACAATATCTCATTTCAATCACATGTCTAGAAAAAAAAAAAAAAAAAAACATGGGCCTTCAAATTATCTATATTTCTAAGAAAACATTGCAATTATTCAAGAGTATAATTATATTGTAGCCGTGCTACAAAAATATGTTTGTTTAGTTAGGAATCTGAAAATAGAAATTTCAAGACTAATAGATTCACTGAAAACCGAGTTATATTTCATGATATATGTGTTTGGTTGCAAATTTAGAAATTGAATTCNCATTTCAATCACATGTCTAAAAAAAAAAAAAAAAAAAAACATGGGCCTTCAAATTATCTATATTTCTAAGAAAACATTGCAATTATTCAAGAGTATAATTATATTGTAGCCGTGCTACAAAAATATGTTTGTTTAGTTAGGAATCTGAAAATAGAAATTTCAAGACTAATAGATTCACTGAAAACCGAGTTATATTTCATGATATATGTGTTTGGTTGCAAATTTAGAAATTGAATTCTAATTTAAACATTTGTTTAAATATGTTTGATACTATATTTATATATCATAAAATTAGTTGTAGTTAACCATTAAACATTAGTGAACAATAAACTATTATTAATTAATTAACTTAGGAATATGTTTTATGTTAAAAAAAACCTTGTATAATTATTATTAATTTATAATACATTACATAATTCATATTTTGATTTTAAAAAAATGAATTTAGTTTATGTATTTTCAAATATTTTTATCTTTATTTAATATACTTTTGAATTTTAAATTTTAAATTTTAAAATTTAAAATTTAAATACCGTAATAACATAAAAATATTTTTTTCTTTGTCTGGATGTTGGAATCGTAAAGCAATTTTCATAAACAAAATTTATTGACTTTCAAATATATATTTGTTGAATCAATCAAATCCAAAAACATAAAACATAATTTAAACCTATTACATGTTCGTGCCTTCATCACCTAAATGATGGAAAACTAGGCCCGTTACTTCTTTCAAGCCCATCTAGTTTGGGCTTTCACCATTGATGGGAGAAATGGCACAATTTAAATGTAAAATTAAGAAAAAGAAGGAAAGAAAGATTTAAACAATCAACCTACTTCACCGATATTTCATAAATAGTCTAAATTTGAATAATATTTCATAATTAGATTTTTATAATTTTTTTTTGGATAAATTTAACTTTGTAGTACATTCTCTCTAATTTAATTTTTGTAGTATTTTATCATTAAAATATTAAAGGAACAAAATGTATTTAATATTAATTATCTATAGAGTTTTTTTAATTTTATCAATCATTAATTATGAAATATATCATTAATTAGTATTTTTCATTTATTTGTTTATTATGTTATTCGTAACCATATATGTTATATGTCCTTAAATCTTATGAATATGTTATAGCGGTTATGTTCCCAAAATTATTCACTAGATTATTATTATATAATATGGGGCATATATTTTGATATACTTGGATAGATGTGGCAAAGTAAGTGGAATATATATCTTACTAGAAATGAGACCAAAATTATAATATAGGGTATACATTATATAAATATATTTAAAATAAACATTGTATATATATTTGAAACGACGTTGTATATAATTGATTAACCTGGCAACAAAATGTAGATGAAAACCAGGATTTTGAACTATAATTATGTATTAAATGAATAAATGCAAGCTACTGAATTTGAAGATTCTTAATTTTAAATCAAAATTGAAAATATGTAAAAAGAAAAAATAGTAAGACAGATTAGGGAAGAAACAAAATCTCCTATATTTAATGGAAATAGAAATTTCCTTTGGTATGGGTTTGAAAATTTTGGAAAAGAACTAGTTTGGCACAAGATTTCCTTATATATGTGTGTATATATATATATAGATTCCATATTTGTGTCTTTTCTAATTTTTTTAAATAAAAAGGCTATAAATTGATGGAGTATTATGAACTTTTGGGTTTGATTTTTATGTAATAATAGAACATACTAGGTTAGTCATTAAAAAAATAGTATATTTATGTTATTCTTGTAATTTGACCTATTTATGCTAGGTTATTCATTAAAAAAAATAGTATATTTATGTTATTCTTGTAATTTGACCTATTGAATTCGACTATTAGCATAGAAAGTCAAAAAAACAGCATGCTCAAGGTTAAATGGGACAATCTTATTTTTTATTTTTTTTTTTTAGAAATAAGACCAAATGTCTATATATTTTGTCCTTTATGTTTAATTTTGCCCTCAACCTTTTAATTAGTAGTGATGAAAACTTTTCTATACCAATTTCCATTATAGTTAATTGTTAAGATGTAATGGATAAAGTTGAAATGAAGTATCTACATACAGAGAGAAATTGAAACCGAATAAATTCTATAAAATATTCTTAATGTATATCGTCAACTTTACTTTTCAAGTAGGAAATGCAATTTTATTTGAAAAGTTTCAATTTTATAAACTTTTAATTTTATCATATTTATGAAATTCAATAGATAAATGTTATTGCGTATGTATACATCGTTTAACAGCATGTACAGGGTGAACTCGAACTTCTAGTCTCTTAGTTGATAAGATATGTCCAAATTAGTTGAATTATTATGTCCAAATTGACCAAAATCAAAATAGTGATCAAAGTCAAAAGAAATGCCAACTATATTTAAATTTGAGTGAATTAATTACGAATAGATATTGTTATGATTAATTTCCATACATGCATATTCTAAAATATTTATTTTTATTTTAACTTAGTCCCAAATTCATCATTTTTATGTATGTATATCCCTTTCGTTAGTTAGCGAATTAAACTACGGAAGAATAATAGTTTTTTTTTTTTTTTTTTTTTTTTTTTTTT
>QLSR01000119.1:2274690-2299589 GCA_031780015.1 Citrullus colocynthis | reverse complement strand
TAAACCTTCTAATTTAACCTCGGATTTAAAATTGTCCCTTAAGCTATTTGGAGGGGGAAAAAACTTATTGGTGGAAGATTTGTATTTAGGTATATAATTATTTTATTAGTATATTTGAACATGTGATGTGATATTACTTGAAAGAAATAAATTTTGTTGATGAACCAATTGAATTTAATAGTTAGGTAGCATCAAAATACGTGCTCGAGTGTTTAAACTATGTCAATAAAACAATTATTCAATAATTCAATAACTTTTTTTTTCCTTTTAACAAAATAATTTAATTGAGAATTTTGTCCAAAAAAAAAAAAAAGAAGAAAAACCTTAATTGAGAATTACAAGGTATTATTTCCCTTTTTTTTCTCTCTCTTTCTTTTCTAAAAAGCCTATATTTAAAGCCCAACTAGATATGATAAAGTGGCCCAATCTGTAAACGGTATCTAATCTAGTGCATGCAGAGCATATGTGAAATTTGTTTGTCACACGTCATATAAATCAATCAATATTATTCTAACAAGCTGTGTCTAAGTTTAGTTTATTTTCATTAAAAATTTGATTCAGCTCAACAATAATTGGTATAACCTTCTTCCTCGAAGTCAAAAGTTCAATTTCTCATCTCCATTGTTATTGTACTAAAAAAAATCTAGTTCATCTTTTAAAAAATAATAGTGTATCACTCATGATAATAAGAATTCAAATTTACAAGTTTTTATAAAAGGAAGATTATTGAATGGTTGATATAGCATTGAAATTTTATAATAACCGTTGGATATGAATTCAGAATTTATATACGCCTTAATGTCCATTGGTTATATATTTGGAACCTGTTTTACAATTTCTCTCATACATTTAATTATGAAAACTACAAATCAAATTATGGCAATCCATTTTACAGTTATTCATCCTCTTTTAAGAGAGAAGGTACTTTTTAACTGCTATACCATGTCTCTAATTGTAACAAATTATTTATATATAAAATAAATAAATAAATAATTGCTGCAACAAATCATTACTTACTAAATAGTGTTAACACTCAAAGGCTATGAATATTATCAATGAGCTTAGAAGTCGTTAGAAGTCCATGAGTATAGCTTTATTGATATAAGTTATTGTTGAAATAAAAAATAAAAATAAAAATGAAAATAATAAAGTTCAACATTTAAGAATTAAATTAGAAAGATTTAGAAAATTAGTCTAATATTTCACAAATGTCTTAAAATTTAGTAATATTTCATAGAAATTTTCAATCTTGGGATAGATTCTCTCTCATACTTTAGTTTCGTTATATTTTAAAATAAAAAAATATATATCATTTATGATTTAATATTAAATATAAAAGGATTTAATTTTTTAAAATATTATTAATTATATTCTCTCTCCTCAATAAATTTTTTTAATATTTAATTTTTCCCTTATCCGCATCATTTTCAATTTTTTACTTTGATTTTGTTATTTATTAACTCCAATTAATATCATTTATGATTTAATATTAAATATAAAAGGATTTAATTTTTTAAAATATTATTAATTATATTCTCTCTCGTCAATAAATTTTTTTAATATTTAATTTTTCCCTTATCCGCATCATTTTCAATTTTTTACTTTGATTTTGTTATTTATTAACTCCAATTAATATTCATTTAATCCATAATATTTCAACTTATGTTGAAGTCATTTTAGGAGATTTCATTTATTTTTTTCTATATTCTTGGCTAAAAATCAATCACCTATTTATTGAGATCTCAAATATATGTCGAATATATTGGTAATATACTGAAAAATGTAAATATACATCTAATATACCATGGTTTTTTGGTGTGTGTGCTTACAAATATATTAGAAAATGTAAGTATACATCTCATATATTATTTTATATATAAAACGATATATTGTACAAATTGGCTTGTTCATGCACTTATCAAACATGAGAAAATTCAAATATATAGATTGTTTTCTCCTTTGAAACTTCTTGTCAATTCTTTCTTTCATTTATAAGGGCAACAATTTTTAGATTTTTTAAGAAACTTTGTTTACTTGTATAGGTTTTGAAAAGAAAACTATTTTGGAAAGTTCATAACCTCAAGAAACTTCACTTACATGTTTCTTTTGGTATTAATATTATTATTAAAAAATAATTAAAAAAGAATTGAATAGTAAGGAGGACTGAAAAGATAAATTGGGCTGAAATTTTGTGTAAAATAATAGCCTATTAGCTTATTCATGTAAAAAATAGAAAAGTTTAGACAATTGTGTAATTAGATCTATTTATTTGAGCTACATGTGTAGAAAAGCCCATTAAATTATAGTTTAACATTTTATTTATCTATAATATATCTAAAAGGGACAAAGTGGGAAGAACCTTTATGTTTCCATTTTCCCATCATTTTTAAATATGTATCTAATATACGCTTAGTTAGTTATTTACACGTGAACTCTCATTCTTTCCAACAAAGCATCCTTTGATTATGTGAAACACAGGCTTACACCTTTTCTATATCCTTGGTTAGTTATTTAAACTTGCGTATCAAAACCATCATGTAAGGATATTTTTCTAAGAATGAGCAGTTACAAATATAGAATTTGGAAATATAGCAAATTTAAATTTTACTTTCAAAGTCTATTAGTGTGTGTGCATGCATGCGCGGGTGGATGTGTGCTTAGGAAAATTAAAATCAACTTCTTCTTCTCCAAGTCGTGCGGCCCACCCCACCAAAGAGCTCTCTCTCTCTCCCTCCCTCCCGTGTGTTTGTTTCTGCCAATGGCCTCAACTCACCATTTGTCCGCTCGTTCCCCCCACATGTGTCGTTGTTCGACATCGTGCATGGGGACCTAGCCGCCGATTGCAGCCACTGTTGTTTGTGCTGCCGCCTGCAAGTGGAGCTGAGAAGTCCCAGATCGCTATCGTTCACGCCACTTCAAGCCAACGTTGACCGATTTCTCGCTCCCTCACCCGTCCGGCTGTTGTTCTACTCGTTGTCTTCATCCAACGCCGGAAGCTGCCGTTTTCTCGTCGAAAATTTGTTGGGTAAGTGATTTTGGTGTTTTCTTGTGAGTTTTTTCTTTTTATTATCTTCGATACCCACTAAGTTTCGAGTTAAATTTGGTTTGTTCATAGCGTTTGGAGCATAGATTCAGATTTTTTGGAAGTTGTTCGGGTGGTTGTTCAACAATATCAATGAGTGTTTTTGGTGAATTTTGGTAAGTTGTAAGGTGTTGCGACTTGGGAAGATTGGGAATAATTGTTATAAATTAAATTTATAATGTTTGGCTCTTGTTTATGATTAGGTTGGAGGACTTGGTGGAATTTTGGAGTGGTTTTGGATTAAACCATGTGTTGGATAAGTAGTTTATTACCAGTTCGCCTTCGAGTCGGGTACCCTAACCAAATTGTGTATATCAAGTCAATTATGTACTTTAGAAGCAAGCTATTAACATATTAGAATGAATTGCTATGCCCCATGAATTTATGAATTGTTATGGGTGTGTTGGATGCTTATAGGCTATATCGATATGAACATGACACAAAATCTTATGTTTGCATTTTGCATGCTTAATATATTGACTAAGATAATGTGATTATGAGATTTATGGTATGAGGCCTATTGGTTGTTTGATGCATGTCAGATTAGATGGTGACTGTTAGCTTTCCTGTCGGGGTGTGTACATTATGTCATGATTTGTGTTCCTTCGAGACCACCACAACTGCCATGATTTGTGTCTTTTTAGGAACCACTATTGCCATGATTTATGGGCCTTTTGGTTCACTATTTTTGCCCATGTTATAAGGTGTACACCTGTCTCGGATAGGAAGGTTAACAAGATCACTTAGTGGGCCCAATAGTGGGTCACGTACTACTCATCCTTTTCTCTGATTTGTTTTTCAAGTAAAGGCAAGGACAAATCGACGAATGACAAGAAGAATATGTGACTCTGCCTACGGGACTAGACTGATACTTATACGTATGTTTTCAAACTTATGTCTAAGAGTACCCTAAACAAAGGTTTTATGCATTTTAAACTTTTAGTTTGTTGAAATTCTTTACTTTAAATAAAAAGGGTCGATTCTTTTGTTTAAGTTGCAAAAGGCTAAATTTCAAGTGTATACACACATATAGTAACGTCCTTTTAGTAAATGTTAGAAAGTCAGGTTGTTACAATTCTAATCACTAGTACTTTCACCGAGCCACCGCCAGCATCTTCATGAAAAACAAATATTTTCAATAAGACACCGTAAGTGCTTACTTTGGTAATACTTTAATTGCATGACTTTTTTTCTTTTAGCCGAATAGAATTCCTTTGTTTTTAGTATTGAATTCAACTATTGAAAAGAAAATAGAAAGAATAGAGAAGAGAGAACAACAGCGAGAAATATTCTCAATAAAACAATGCAAGGGCTTATTTTTTATTTTTTATTTATTTATTTGCCCGATTGAGGGATCCTTCGTGTGTATAGACAATAGAAAAGAGTGAGAAATAGAGGGAAAATTCTAGGAAATGTGGGAAAAAGAAATAGATGCAGAGGGAGAGGTTAAAAAATAGAGAGATACTTTCCGTTTAAATTTTCTAATTTTAGCAGGACAATCATTCATCTCCTTCATTTTTCAAGTCTTATTGTTAATTAAATTTTGATATCCACTATCCTCTCATTTCTGTGAGTTTTTGTTTATTTATTATTATTCTTTTTGCTATTCTCCTCTTATTCCAATAAAAGCAACATATTTAGGAAAATAAAATATTATCATAAAAAACAAAAGTGGTTATTTGGTCATATAAATTAATTAGAATTTTTTTTTTTAAATCAGTGAAAGCTTAACCAGAGGAAGTAGGTTGAGAGAAAAACGTGAAAGGAAGAATATGGAGATATAGATGAAGTTTGAGAAAATTAGGGAATAAAGAGATATGGGAAGAGTTAGAATATAATTTTCCTCATTTAAATTTTTAAGATCTTTAGTGTGATAAATTATATTATATTCATTCTTTTGTAAAAAAATATACTATAATTATGTTGTATTGATTTTTCCTATATTTTTATTTAGGGGAAAATACATTTTTGGTCTCTGAAATTTGAAATTAGTGTCTATTTAGTCCATAAAATTTTGAAAGAAACACTTTAGTCCAAAAGATTGGAGAATTGCTTCTAAATGCTACTACATGTTGATATGACAAATTTTAAATGAGGTGGCAATTTATATTAGTTTTATATTATTTTTCTCGATTGCAGGATCTTTTCTTTTTCCTTCTCTTTTTCCCTCTCTCTCCTCCCTTCTTATTTTATCCCACCTCCATCCCTCTCGAAATGATTTCTTCCCAAGAATACCACCATTAACTACATCTCAAGGAAGCAAGCTCATGTTAAATTTGTAAATTTTGAACGTTTGAAGGAAAATTTGGTGGCAACCCAACCCAACGTCTTAATCTTTTTAATCAATAGTTACCCAATTTTCTCTTGTGAATTTCGTCAATATGCTTCAAAATCCCATCTAAACTCAGCCCCAAAATTAGGCCCCCTTCTACAATATCAACCCCCATTTGAACCGATACTAATTTCACATTAACTAGAGTCGTAATTGACTTTAACTCTAATCTTCGGCGCTGGAGTTGATTCCTGGTCAGAATCAAGCGTTCTCTTCTGAACAAGCATTTCACCTAGCCATAATTCCCAATCCATCGATCAGTGGGTCACCGACGATGGAACTACCCTTCATCTATGACAACCCTATTGTTTTCGTCTTCAATTTTATCTCTTTATTGGGTGAATATTTTATTGATATTTTTCTATGTATCATATACAATTGAATACATGGATTAAATATACAAAAGAAAAGCTAAATTAAGGAAATTAAGGGGAGAGAATCAAATCAAAATCAAATGAAATAATATCTCATAAATTACGTTGACATCCTCCCTCAAACTCAAGGTGGTAGAGTATGAACCAAAGCAACTAATGGAAGTGACTGGAGGACAAAGCTTTGGTGAAGATGTCAGCTGGTTGCTCAATAGTGGAGATGGATCTTAAGAGAAGCGTGTTACCCGTAAGATGATGGCGAACAAAATGACAGTCATCCTCAATATGTTTAGTGCGCTCATGGAAGACGTCATTGTGGGCAATCTGTATTGCACTGCAATTATCACAATGAAGTATAGTGGCAGAAGTTTGAGGTACGCCCATATCAAGAAGAAGCCATCGGAGCCATAATAGTTATGAGGTGGCATCAGCAAGAGGATGATATTCGGATTTAATGCTGAAATGAGAAACAACACTCTGTTTCTTACTCTGCCAAGAGATAAGAGAGTCGCCAAGATAGAAGCAGTAACCTATGGTGGAGCATCGATCAATGGGATCACTAGCCCAATCAACATAGGAGTAGCTCGACAATACAAGGGATGACTGAGAAGAGAACTGAAAACCATGTCCCAAGGTACCTTTGATATAACAAAGGATACGAGAACTATAGTAAAGTGTATGGTCCGTTGAGAAGCCATGAGTTAACTAACAATATGAACAACATATGCAATGTTGAGAGGAACACCATTGAACGAAGTTAAGTGAACATTTGGATCAAGTGGTGTTGGGGCCGTGGCAGAGTCAGTGATGGCCGAACGAGCCAACAGATCAGAGGTATATTTAGCTTGGAATATCAAAGTGTGTTGAAACCTCAAGACTAAAAAAGTAGTTTAGTGATCCTAAGTCTTTCATCTCAAAATGTTCTCCAAGATAATGTTGTAAATGAGCTATAACCTGAGGATCATTACTCGTAATAATCGTATCATCAACAAATAGAAGAAGGAGAACAATACCATGAGGTGTTGTACTGAAAAGCGCGTGAAAAGTGCTTTTTATTCTCTTAAATTAAGGGAGTTTATATTAGATTTCACTTGTTTGTTAGTGGTTTTCAGGTCAATATAAAGAACGAGAATCAAAGGCCAAAATAACCAAACCAAGCCAAAATCGAGTAAAAAAGAGGAAAGAAATCACAAAATTGTCAAAAACAGGGCAGCACCACGGTGTTTTTTCCCGAGAGCATCAATCAAGCACAACGCAGCAGCGCTAGCGCAGCATCGCGGCTCGGCACCGAGGGTAAGTTTTAATGATGCACAGCGTCGCGGCGCCATCTCACAGCACGACGGTGCCACCATTTTATGTCGGTTAGCGCAGCAGCGCCATTAACCAGCATCGTGGCGCCAACTTTCCTTATTTGAAAAATCAACAATTTTGGAAAGAATTTTGGGCGACCAACTCTATAAATTTTAGGGTTTCCAGCAATCCTAAGCACAAGAGAAAGAAGAGCAATCAGAGAACAACACAGTATAGAGCCTCAAAGAGTGAGTTGGCTGTAAGGAAAGAGAAAAAAGTTAGAGAGAGAATTTTGGTACCATTCGAGTTCTCGACGTAAAGACTAAGGACATCTTAGCGGTTCTTCCTCGACCACGAACTTCTTTACAGTAGAGTTTTTCTTTCTTTACACTCTTGCTATGCTGAAATTGGTTTTGAACATGTTGCCTAAAGCTATGAGTGGCTAAACTCTTTAACAAGTTTCACTATTAACCTAACTATTCGCATGATAGATTAACAACAATTCATTGTTATATATTCAGTTAGACATACAATTACTTCAATCATACATCTAATCTAACATTCAATCATGGTCAATCAACAAGAGTTAAGCACAATAACAATGAAATGCATATTCATTGCAACAAAACCATGAAAAGTCTACAATATTAACATAACTTCATAAACAATTCATCAATACCCTAAAACTAAAGAGTCTAGCCACTCTTAGTTTTAGGCAACATGTTCAAAGCTAATTTCAGCATAGAAAGAGTGTAAAAAAGGAAAACTCTATTGTAAGAAGCTCTTGATTGAGGAAGAACCACCAAGATGTCCTTGGTTTTCACGTTGGGAACTCGAACGGCACCAACTCTCTCTCAAACTCTCTTCTCTCCTCCTTGCAGCCAACTCACTCTTTGAGGCTTTGTATTGTGTTGTTCTCTATGCCTTAGGGTTGCTAGAAACCCTTTAATTTATAGACTTGGCTGCCCAACTTTCTTTCCAAAATTGTAGATTTTTCAAAAAAGAAAAGCTGGCATCACGGCGCTCTGAGATGTTATCGCTACACTAACCGACATAAAAGGGTGGTGTCGCCGCACTATGCATCAGTAAATCCTACCCTCAGCGTCACACCCCTTCCCAGATTGCCTACTTAACCTGAAAGGAGATGTGAGGACAGCATACATCACCCATCTTGTGACGTATACCATCCATTTCACTTAAACTGATCCTATGAGTTCATAACATACATATTGCTCCTTCATACATTCAAAACCATAACATATAAAAAGTTATATACATATCGATAATTCAAACCTCAACTCATCGACAAGGCACTTATACAAAACCATATTTCAACTCCCAGAAAAATGTACAACTAGGTCTACATGCCACCTACATAAGGTTTTACATACATACAACTCTTCAAACAGGACAAATTCCTGGAAACTCGAAGCTTAAGCAGGGCGAGTTGGAGTAGGCAAAGCACCAGGAATGTCTTTGCTACCTAGAGGGAAAAGAAAATTTGAAAACATGAGCTAATAGCCCAGTGAGTGACTAATTTTTAACAAACTAATTTAGATCGAAAAATTATCAGGATTTAAACAAATTCCGACGGCATGAGTAAAACATAGAATCATCTCATATTCATTGATTAAATCATGTTTAATTGCCCTTATCAAATCAGACATGGTTTTTCAGCAATTCATAAATAAAACAGTATGGTTACAATACTTCTCCTTAGTTGAGGCGGAGTAAAACTCAACACCCCAACGTCGAAAACAAATAAGGCTCGATGCGGAGCAGAATTCAATGCACCAGCATATAACCTTTATGTGCACATAGGAACATGGCGGGTTGCCTAAGTACCTTCTCCATGTCCTTCAGTATTGAGTCCCGGGAAAACTCACATGCCTTCTCCATGTCCATCAGCACTGAGTCTCCTCTAAGACATTTTCCTTTAAAGAAAACAATACTTTATACAAACAGTTCATATGCAAATCTTTCATGAGAAAACAGGGCAATTCTTAAATCAATAACATTTCATAAACATACTTTTCAATACCATTTAACAAAACATAAACTATGCTTTGTAAATTGATTGATTACAAAATCATAAATAAATTAGAAAACCAAACTAACATGTACAATGAAATCATTGAAACAAGAAAAGTGTCACTCACAGTTCTTTCTAGGCCTTGAGTGGATTATACATCTTCCCTATCTCCTCTTGGCCTGAAATAAACATTTTTCCTTACACTACGCTTCTTTTACTTGATCATTTAGTTTGCATAATTAAACACAAATCATGATTCATCACCGAGCCTCCCCTTTTCCCAAAGTAAACCTAATAAGCAAGATTGCCAACGAGAATCCCACCTTCGCAGCGAGATTATTAGCGGAACTACCCAACAGGACAACGATACTAGCAACACTAGGATAAGCGAGACTAGCGAGATTACCTGACGAGCGATACCTAGCGAGAGTCAGCGAGATTTGTGAGACAAAAAGCTCCTCTGTACCCCCAGCGAGATTTGTCTCGCTACTCACTCTCCAATTCTCCGGGATATCAGCTTCTTAGCGACACTCGACAGCAGAGTTTCCTCCTTTCCTTTTGTTCTAACTTTTGTCAATTAAAAGTCATATTTCCAGGCAAATTTAGAACTTCTTTCCTTCTACAAACTTGTAGAGAAATATTATTTCTAGCTTACCTCAAATTTTCGTGGCTTAACTCGTCCTTGTGTAACACCTCTATCCTAGATATATATATATATACATCTATATTTATATCTAGGAGTGGGTGTTAAAGCTATTCTTTCTTCTACTCTTAACTGTTATGAACACATTTGTACATCATAACCTGCTTAAAAGTGACTTAGCTTTACAATAGTTATGCAAGGATCTACTGCTAATATAGCATCATGAGAAATACTTAAGAGACCATGTGTAGAAACTACAAGTATGCCTGATGATTCTCACTATGCCACTCAAATAAAAGCAATATCTACATAGGGATGAGATTTACAAGTTCCCAAGTACAAAATCCTAAATAAGCTCAAATGAGTCTTGATGGTAGGCTAAGCACCCCGAACACGCTCGCTACTTGGAAAGAAAACATCAAGAAACAAGAATTTTATGACCTACAATGCTCAGTGAGTGACTATCTAAAATATAACTCAATAAGGCATAACTACAAACAAAAGTGCAAACTGCTTAGTCTTGCCCTGTAAACTTGTAACTATAATAATTACACAACTAAGTTTTTTTTCATTAAACCTTAGTTGAGGCGGAGCGAACTCAACGCACCCAACGTCAATAAACCTTGGCTGTGTGGAGTAATCTCAACACATCAGTGTCATATGTCTTTTAATAAGCTTATATGTTTGACTGAACTCGGGCTGCCCATATACCTTCTCATGTCCTTTGGTATTAGGGTCCCAGGTCATATTCGATCACCTTCTCTATGTCCTTTGGTGAGAGCTTCATTGAAATACTAGGGCTGCCCATATGCCTTCTCAGGTCCTTCAGCATTGGGTCCCAATTCAATATTTCTAGGGTTTTGATATGTGCGTTACATTAATCATAAATTAACATAAATCATGATACCTTAAAGTTTTTAGAGCATTCAGCTAACACTAACTTAGGAGCATTAACTAGTACATCTCAAGCTCCAACTTACATATAAGACATGCACTTGTTTCATGCATAAGAGTATACTTCAGTCATGACTCATAAATATTACTAAGTATATAGAAAATAATAATCAACTGACTTATCACAAACTATAATGTCACTCACAACTTATTCCAAGCTCCGAGAGGGTTATACGCTTCCTCTAGCTCCTCTTGACCTGTAAATACACCTTTTTTTGTGTTAGATATTACTAATATTCCTCTTTACATTTACTATATGTACTTAAACATCTCAACATGTATTTCATCGCCAATCCCTCTCTTATTAGCAACTTTCATGTGAGCGTTATTCGCAAACATCAGCGATATTAATAATGAGACTGACTTATAACCATGCGGTACTAACGAGACTAGGCTTAGCGAGACTAGCAAGATCACCTCAAGGAGCGACACCCAGCGATACTTCAGCGAGAGTTGTGAGCTTTGCGTTACTAGCGACACCCGTTTCACTGCTCACTCTCCTGCTCTTTAGCGATACTTCACCTTAACGATCCCAGACAATAACTATTTTCTTCTTTGCCTTCCGATTTGTTCTTCAACCTACTAAACATTGAATTCCAGCCAAATTCAAAACTTCCTCCCTTTTACAAACTTGTAAAGAAGTGAGCTTTCTAACTTATCTCCAGCTGCTTTGAATCATCTAACAGCTCAACTCTGATTACTTCGTCCTAGAATTTAACAAATTTCCGTTCAAATTCAGCTTAAACATTCTACATGAAAATTGCTAAGAATTGAGTTAACTTACCAACCTTAAACTTTCAACCCTAGCTTCAACTTCCTCAGCTCACTCTTCTTCCAATACCGAATGATGTCCAGATTTATCATCAACAGTCAAGCTCCTGGTTCCAACTTCAATTTCTCCATGAAAATGGTTCGAATTCTACTTAAATTCGATATAACCACCTTCTTCCACCTCTCCTCGTTGTTCGTCTGCGATATGGGATCAATTATGAGTTCGAAATATGTCTAAAATGTGTATTTATTCGATGTACTTACTTACATATAAATATAGACCACCGACTCACCAGCATCACCATCACCTTCCTACTTAGGTTGGCCAACGCAACCTTCCGCGCATGGGTTCAGCAACACAGTCAACTTTCTATGTTTAAATTGCTCGACGCCCCATCGCCGGATAGCCGACTAACGCATGGTCCTTTCAGCCACTCTTCTATGCTCGAACCTTCAACGCATATTTGCGTTCAACGCATAGTGACCTTCAACGCCTAGTGGCCTTTGATGCATAGTAGCCTTCGCATCCGTATTCATGTCGAGCTCCTTTCTTCTATGCGTAGCTACCAATGGTCTTCTTGTCAAACCTTAGACGTGCCTTAACGCATAGTTCCACCAACGCGTGGCCAATACTTAGCCACTTTTGCTGTCTACTTTCTCTATTCAAGTTCATCTCATAGTCTCTTCTTAACTTGCCATTCCCAACGCCAGGTAGGGGCTTACACCTTGTTCGTCAAAAGTTGCAAGATTTCTCTGCACTACTCCAGATTGCACAGAAATTCCTTATCAGTAACTTCCAGCTAAAGGTTTACATGTTTCTATTCCATTTCAACTCAAACATCCTTCATAAAAGTTGTTCAAAATTGAGTTAACTTACTAACCTTAAAATTTCAACCTTAGACTCAATCTCCTCGATTCATTTTACTCCAAAAATCAGATACTGTTCAGTTTGTGCATCTACAAACAACGTTCTGTTCCAGCTTAGATTTCAACACCAAAACGAGTAGGCTTCTATCCAAAATTCACAAGAACACCTTCTTCTACCTTTCTTTGTAGTTCGTCTGAAAAATGGAATCGACTTAAGCTTCTCGAAAATGTCTAAAAATGATTAAATATTTAATTCACTTACCTATATATATATACTGCCGACTTAACTCTCTTAGGCAGGCTGGCACGTAAGGTTCCCTTTCTTAATTCACGTAAGACACTCAACGCATCCTACCATCAACACCCTCAGCAGATAACCACCCTCAACGCATGGTGCCCTCAACACCTCTTACCTTCAACGCATACAACTCAATCAGTTATACCCGTCTTCAATGCATGGGGACTTTAACGCATGGCAACCTCACCAACACATGGTAGGTCAAAACATTTCTTTCCCCGCCAATGATCAACTTATCTTCCAACGCAAGTGACTACTTCAGCTCATAACTCTTCGTGATTTCACCTTCAACGCATGGCCACTCAAAAGAAAAATGTTCTCTTCTCTGCTTTCATCGACGCATAGTCTTGGCCAATGCTTAGCTCTTCCAATCTCGGCCACTTTTCCTCTAGCAACGCACAGTCACCATTCACTTGCCTTCTCCCAACACTTAGTATTATAAGCCAATGCTTACACTCAGCACCAAGCAGCAACACCACGCCAACGATGTTGCGCTTGTTTGACTGATGCTCTTGAGAAAATGTGTCATGGTAGCGCCGAGCTGGCGACGCGGCGCTGGCCTGTTTTTGGGATTTTTGTGATTCTTTTCCCTTTTTTACCTGATTTTGGCTTGGTTTGGTTCCTTCGGTTTTCGATTCTTGTTTTCTTTATATTGACCTAAAAACCACTAACAAACAAGTGAAACCTAATATAAATTCTCTTGATTTAAGAGAATAAAAAGCACTTTTCAAGCGCTTTTCACCACCCCAAACTTAGAGATTTGCTAGTCTCAAACAAAGAGTAGAATCAAATAAAGGGAGTTTAAACGAAAAGTGTGCTAAAGACTCATATCTCAGAGAATGGCATTTAAGAGGTTAAGCGGAAATATGCAAGCATATCTATATTGGATGATCATTCAATGCCAAATCTTGCTATCTCCCATGTGTGTGTGTGTGTGCAAGCCTCCTTTAGTTCAAAATGTTAAAACTCAAATTGGGACGTAAGAGAGCTTCCTAGTTTTCCACCTACTATAGCTCATGCACCAATTTTCAAGCATCCACACATTTCAAGCGAGTAATATGTCCACTAAGGTGCCATTCAATCACCTTTTTCATGGGCCCTAAACTTGCATTCTTTTACCTAGAGGTACTAGCTTTCACACATTCACTGTAGGGACTCGTACCTAGTCAATTCTCAGGCGTCCTTACTAATCACAGCAAAAGCAGCTCTTTTTATCCCTATCCATGCAACAAGTTTATCATTTACAAGGATAGACATGTAAAACTCATATATTTTGTGCACTCTTTTCTCAAAGGCAGGTACTCTTTTCTTTTTCCTTAGTCTAAGATTACAAACCATCATGCATTTCAACTCTCTAACCGGTGAGGCCTTTCGGAGTGATGACCAAATACACCCAACTTAATCCCTTTTTTTCAATTAAAGATTCCAAGTTAAAATGGCTATGTGCTCAAGAATATGTGATAGATTTTAAGAAGGACTTAAATGAATTTTACTCAAGATAATGTTATCCTATTTCCACAATAAGTCATCTATCATGCAAATTCAAATCCTATCATGGGCAATCAACATCAAAAGCATCCAACCATAAAAAAAATTCTCATTGTCTTTAAAAGCTCCAAAATTTTCAAAAAATTTCAAAATGTCATTAACATGCATATGATCATTGAAACCTCACAAACATGCATAACAGAATTAGAAAACACACAAAAGTACGAGTGACACCTCCCACCCCAAACTTAGAATCATGCATTGTCCTCAATGCATTAGATCATTGAACAAAGAAAGAACAAGCCTGGGAGCAAGCGGGAAGCCACCATACAGGCTTGGTGGAAATAGTACTTTTTTAGATCAACCATAATCCTGAAAAAGAAGAAAGCATATGAGTGACTATGATTTTTGAAAATAAAATAAAGAAAAATAAAGAAAGCAATAGAATTGAGTTGCCTCCCAACAAGCGCTTGCTTTAAAGTCTCTTAGCTAGACCGAACCAATTGATCATTTAATGAAAGCAAGGTTCTCAATTCGAGGTTCTTCATCACCGATGTTGCTTCAATCATTGACCATTCACTTTGAAGGTTGTTCCATTATTGCCTTGTAACTCCATGGCTCCATGTGGGGACACCTTCACAATGACAATGGGGCGACCAACGTGTTCTAAGCTTACCCTGAAACAAAGGTACACGTGAATTGAAAAGTAAAACTCTTTGTCCAGGAAGAAAGGTCCGTGGGGTGATCTTTTTGTCATGTCATCTAGTAGTGCATTCCTTGTAGAGTTTGGCATTCTCATAAGCTTGAGCACGAAACTCCTTCATCTCATTGAGTTCTAAGTGAAGCTTCTTACTGGCTTTTTCAAAATCCATGTTCAGCTTCTTAATGGTCCAATAAGCTCTATGCTGGAGATGTATCAGTAAGTGACAAGCTTTTCTAAACACCAACCTATATAGTGAAGTACCTATTGAGGTTTTGAAAGTTGTACGATAGGCCCATAGTGCATCATCAAGCTTTAGAGCCCAATCCTTTCTATTGATCTTGACAGTCTTTTCCAAAACCTACTTGACTTCCCTATTAGATAGTTCAGCAAGACCATTAGTTTGAGGATGATAAGTTGTGGAAATTTTATGATTAACGCCATACTTTTGCAAAAGTAAGAACCCTCATCATTAATAAGAGCTTTAGGTGTGCCAAAACATGTAAATATGTTCTTATGCAAGAATTTTAAAACAGTGCGAGCATCATTGATCCTAGTAGCTATGACTTCTACCCACTTAGATACATAATCAATTGCAACTAGAATATATAGGTATCCATCATAAGATATAGGAAAGGGTCCCATAAAGTCAATACCCCAGACAACAAAGAGCTCCACCTCCAAGATAGGTTTCATGGGAAGCTCATGATTTCTAGAAATATTGCCAATACGTTGGCACCAATCATATAATTTTACAAAAGTATAACAATCGTTAAAAAGAGAAGGCCAATAAAAACCTGACTGAAGTACCTTAGATGCAGTTCTAGTGGGTCCAAAATGACCTCCATAAGGGGAGGCATGGCATGAGTTTGGAATACTTACCACCTCTTCTTGAGGCACACACTTCCTTATCATACTATCAGCATAAACCTTATATAGAAGTAAGTCCTCCCAATGGTAAGACTTGACATTATGTAGAAATCTCTTTCTTTGTTGAGTGTTCATGTTAGGTGGCAAATGTCCTCCTACAAGATAGTTAATTATATCAGCAAACCAAGGTAAACTATCTTTCACCTGATACAGTTGTTCATCAGGGAACATCTCAACAATGGGGGGACATGAGTTAGCATCCCCATTCTCAATCCTAGCAAGATGGTCTGCAACCATATTTTCACATCATTTTCTGTCTTTGATTTCAAGATCAAATTCCTGCAACAATAGAATCCATCTCATCAATCTAGGTTTGGGGTCTTTCTTGTCAAACAAATAGTTCAAAACAGTATGGTCAATATGCGCTATAATTTTAGAGCCAAGCAAGTATGAACTGAATTTATTAAGGGCAAACACAACAGCTAGCAGTTCCTTTTCAGTAGTAGTATATTTCTGTTGAATACTATTAAGAGTCCTACTAGCATAGTAAATTGCCCTAAACATGTTATCCTATGTTGGCCTAAAACAGCTCCTAAAGCATAGTCACTAGCATCACACATGATCTCAAAAGACTGACTCCATTCAGGTATAACAATAATTGGTGTAGAAATCAATCTTTCTTTCAAAGTATTAAAAGCTAGTAGACATGCATCATCAAATACAAATTTAGCTTCCTTTTCTAACAAGCTACTCAAGAGTTTTGCAATTTTTGAAAAATCCTTAATAAATCTCCTGTAAAACCTTGCATGCCCTAGGAAGCTTCTAACTCCTTTCACATTAGTGGGAGGTGACAATTGCTCAATGACGGTGAGTTTAGCCCTATCCACCTCCAATCCTCTCTCTGAGACTTTATGCCCAAGAACGATGCCCTCCTTGACCATGAAGTGGCGCTTCTTCCAATTCAACACAAGGTTAGCATCTTGGCACCTCTGCAAAACAAGAGCAAGATTAACAAGACGAGAATCAAATGAAAACCCAAACACAAAAAAATCATCCATGAAAACCTCCATGTCTTCAATGAGCCCCTAAAAAATAGACATCATACAACGTTGGAAAGTAGCAGGGGCATTGCACAAACCAAAAGGCATGCTCCTAAAAGCAGATGTCCCATAAGGACAAGTAAATGTGATCTTTCTTGATCCTCATGAGCAATGACAATTTGATTGTACCCAGAATATCCATCTAAAAAACAATAGTGAGAATAACCTGCAAGTCTATCAAGCATTTGTTCTACAAAAGGAAGAGAAAAATGATATTTTTTAGTAGCCTTATTCAACTTCCTATAGTCAATACACACATGCCATCCTGTCACTGTTCTGGTGGCAATCATTTCATCTTTTTCATTTTTGACAACAGTCATACCACCTTTCTTAGGTACTACTTGAAAAGGACTTACCCATGGACTGTCAGAGATGACATAAATGATACCAGCATTTAAAAGCTTGAGCATTTATTTCTTGACTACCTCCTTGAAGGCAGGATTAAATCTCCTTTTGTGTTCTACTAAAGGATTAAAGGTATCTTCCATCAGTGCATACAGACTGATAGACTAATACCTTTAATATCCTCAATAGACCAACCAATAGCATACTTATGTTCCCTTAGCGCTCTCAACAATTTTTCTTCTTTCTGTCTTCTTCCACAAAATTTAAATCAGAAGATATTATAACAGAAAAAGAAGACAATTCATCCAAGAATGTATATTTCAAATGAGAAGGTAATACTTTTAATTCTAAAGTAGGCTTCTCAACATTAACATTATTTATAACATGTAAAGGAGCTAGAGGCATTGATTTATACATTTTAGTGCATACCGGCATGTTATCTAACCACTTAACATACAAAGCAATTTCATCAAATATAGTATCCATTCTCAAAATCATAGTCTATTATGCTTTGTTCTAAATGATCAGTAGCCAGCACAACCTCAACATGCTCAGAAATAGTTGGATCAATTATATCTATTGCATGGCAAGTACTAGTCGCATCATGATGCTCAAGGACTTATAGATATTAAAAACAACATTATCCTCATTCACCCTTAGAGTCAAATTTCTTTGTTGGACATCAATGATGGTCTTCTCAGTTACTAGGAATGGGCGCCCAAGGATAATAGGAATCTTAGAGTCCTCCTCCATGTCCAAGACTACAAAATCTGCAGGGAAGATAAATTTGTCAACTTTAACTAACACATCCTCAACAATACCTCTAAGATAGGCCAAGGATCTATCAGCTAACTGCAAAGTGATAGTGGTAGGTTGCACTTCTCCAATGTCAAGCTTCCTGTAGACAAATAACGACATTAAATTAATAGAAGCACCAAGATCACAAAGAGCTTTAGTAACATTTAAAGACCCAATAGTGCAAGGTATAGTAAAACTCCCTAGATCTTTAAGTTTTTATGGCAGCTTCTTTTGCAGCACAGTACTGCACTCTTCTGTCATGTTAATCATCTCATATTGCCCAAATTTCTTCTTTTTAGACAAGACATCTTTCATAAATTTAGCACAATTGGGCATTTGCTCTAAAGCCTCAATAAAATGGATATTAATGTGAAGCTTCTTGAATAATTCTAAGAATTTGGAAAAATGGGAGTTTATTTCTTTCTTTCTAAATCGTTGAGGATAAAGCAAAGTGGTAGGTACAAAAAGTAGAGGGTTAGATGACTTACTTGAAAATGCCGACTCTTTTACCTTTTCCTTCTTTTCTATGACCTCATTGAGTTCATCTTCTATGATAAGCTCATGGATGTTCTCATTTACTTCTAGCTCTTTATCCTCGTCATCAATCAAAGCAGTGGACAATTTTTTCCCACTCCTCAAAGTCAAGGCTATGAACTCCTCCTTTGGATAGGAAACTTGCCCTTTTGCATTGTTTGAAGTGAAGTGGCTATTTGACTAATTTGTACATCAATATTATGAATAGCCATGACTTTGCATCGTGTTCTTTAATGCGATGGTTCTTCTTCTAGACTCTTTGATGAACTCTACTATTAAATCTTCTACGTTGGACTTCTTCTCAGTGTGGGATGAACCTATATTAGAAAAACTAGGAGGACCTTTCAAAACATTCATATTGTTAGCATAAGAAAAGTTTTCATGGTTCCTCTATTGGGTTTTATGCCCTAAAACTCGTAGATTGTAAATGTAATAATTTTGGCCGTAATTAAATCATTAATAAAGAGTTATTGATGTGTTACTTCAATAAGCGTTATTGATTGTTTTTGTTTGTTTTGTCTTAATAACCCTAAATCTAATAAACTAACATCCTAAGATGTTTTATGAGTCTTGAACTGTATGTAAGGACATATGGAGATCAATGTTCAAGACACAGTCTAAAGGGTCTATAGTATAGAGATAAGGCGGGGTACCTTATCCTGGTGACACTTTGGATACGATCCACTTTGTATTTTACAAAAGCAATGATCTAACGCGTTCGTGTAGGTGATATACAAGTAGGGGTATCTTATGCAATGAGTTTGTATAAGACCGGACCACGAAATAGTAATCACTAGATGTAACTCCGTTGACTAGTTAAGTTTCTATTTCAATAGAATGACCTAGGCAACTCAGTTTTAATTCTTAGTATATTGTAAACTCCTGTCCACGAGGGATTGTCCTTTGATTTGTATGGGTGAGAGTGGTTGTTTGCCAACTCAGTATGCTAATCATCTAGGGGACAAGATCGAGTGGGGAGCTGGACACATAATTATACAAGATGGAATTCACTCATTCCCATTTGTAGGGTAAGTAGATAAATGTTCCCTTAAGTGGTGTCTCCGGGACTTGAACAAAAAGCCCTATCCTCTCACTAGTCCCAAAGGGGTTTCTGTTTAATGGTTGGACCATAAATAGGTTATTCATTAGAGGAGCACGGGTACTTAAAGATTTAAAAGTAACCCAGGGGTAAAACGATAATTTGACCCAGCTGGTGTTACAAACACTTGTGAATGACTAATTTGCTATTATTGGTCTATATCCATGCACAGAGAAATATATCTACAGCGAGAAGAGTGCAGCTGTGGGTCTTTAGTGGAGTGTACCCACAGTTAACAAATATTGATTAATGTGGTTAATGAGTTTAGCCGATTAATCTCATATCGTTGAAGCTTCTAATTTATAGATTATAAGCTCCCCTTGCTAGCTCACTACGGATCAACAAGGATCAACTATGTTGAAAGAAAAATTTGAAATGTTCAAATTTATGAGGGAAAATATTATTTGTATTGGATACAATTAATTGCATGATTTATTATAAATTTTATTTGAATGTGATTCAAATTATAATTTTATAATATGAAGAATTAATTTATTTGAGTATGATTCAAATAATTAATTATTTATTTGGATAAAATCCATATAAATAAATAGAGGGAGAATTAATTAATTAATATGAATTGGACTCAAATAATTAATTATTTAATTTGGATGAGATCCAAATTAAAGATTCTGCAAAAAAAAAAAATAAATAAATAGATGGAGAATTAATTAATTAATTTGAATTGGACTTGAATAATCAATTATTTAATTTGGATGAGATCCAAATTAAAGATTCTGCAAAAAAAAATAGAGGAAGAATTAATTAATTGATTTGAATTGGATTCAAATAATTTATTTAATTTGGATGAGATCCAAATCAAAGATTCTGCAGAAAATAAATAGAGGGAGAATTAATTAATTTATTTGAATTGGATTCAAATAATTAATTATTTGGATCCAAATCAAAAATTCTGCAGAAAATAAATATTTAAATAAGATTTAAATATTTTAAACCATTTAATATGAGATATTATTTTGGTAGATATTTAATAATATTGGATATTATTAAATATTTGATTTAAAATCTCTGCAAGGTTTATCCTAACCTAACTCATAGAACACACTCAGAATAATCTCTATGATTACTTTTAAAATCTTCCTCTACTAATTAAAGAAGCGGTTCCCACAAACCGGATCCTTGTCAAAGTCATAGCGAGGAAGATCTCTTGGAAAATGAAGACTACAAGTAGAAGACTATTGGTTCGAGAATTATAGATAGGCAAATGTATGATGCTTAACCTTTTCTTTATTTTTGTATTTTTAATTCTTTCAATAAATCAAAGAACGCGATCACACGCTTCTGCTGGGATTCAATTCCCTTCAATCTCAAATTAGGATGGTAATGAGTTAGAAGTTGTTGTTGTTTATGGCCTCTATATTGTCCTCTATCAACATAATTGGTCATATCAACATAATTGGTCGTCTCTTATGTAGACATCTCCGAAGCCATGGCAGCAAAAGATGCTATAGATGGTGTATTTACTTGAGCTTGGCCCCCTGCAGTCAATTTAGAAAGAGTATTAGTAAGGGAAGCCATTTGTGCTTTAAGAGAATTTACCTCATCCACCTCATACAATCCAGCGACCTTTTGAATAATTGTAGAAGATCTTTCACATGGCCAATTGTAAGATGTAGTGGCCAAGTTTTCTAGTATGGTATAAGCCTCTTGTGCATTCTTAGAGAAAATTGAGCCTTTGGCGGTAACATCTAGAATGGATTTCGTTTAACTTGACAACCCATTGTAGAATAGTTGAATTTGCAACCAATCCGGGTAGCCATGTTGAGACAGTACCTTATACCTTTCCCAAGCCTCATATAATTACTTAGCTATTCCATAATTGAATCAATTTTATTTGAGGATTCGATTTCAAGTTGTATTTTAAGAAAAGCTAATAAGGAAAGCAAGTGAATTTGAAATACAAGAGTCAAAAAGAGTTCTAGGGTATTGAACACTTGTTTAATTCATTATGCAACATTCTAGGGTTCATAGATTTTATTGCAATTCATATGCTTAAGTCTAGAAACATAAATTCGGGTTATTTTCTGTCAAAAACAACTTTTTCTCATGCAACCTAATTAATTACTAACATCTTAAAACCAATATAAGTTACATGGCATTGGGAGTAATCTTTAGCAACTTTCATTGTTCACCTAACAATTCACATGATAGATTAACAACAATTCATTGTTATAGATCCAATTAAACATACAATTACTTCAATCATACATCTAGTCTAACATTCAATCACGGTCAATTAACAAGAGTTAAGCATAATAACAATGAAAAGCATATTTTGTAAGCCCCGCACTTGTTATTGAGAGAAGGTAAGTAAAAAGAAATTCTGGGGCAAACGAGTAAAGAAAATTGGCCGAGTTGTGTGAGAGCAAAAATGGTTAAGTGTTGGCCATGTGATGGGTGACCATGCGTTGATGTCTAAGCTTGACAAGAGTTGCCGCTGATAAACATGTGTTGAAGAGGGCAACTCGGCGTGGAAATACATGTAAAGGAAGAATGGTGCAATATGCGTTAGTAGAAGTATGCGTTAAAGGCTATTATGTGCTAGAAGTTGGCATTGCTATGCGTTGAGATGGCCTATGTGTTGAAGGATGGTATGCATCGGGCATAGAAAAGTAGCCGAGAGGGCCATGCAGTAGTCGGCTATTCGGCATTGGGCAATCAGTGGCATAGTAAGTTGAGACTATGCGTTGCCGAAGCCATGTGCGGAAGGTTGCGTTGGCTAATTCAAGAAGGAAGATGATGTTAGAGCTGGTAAGTACGTGATTTATATTGACATATAAAGGAGGGCATCGAATAATTAAGCCTTTTTGGACATATTTTCGAACTCAGATTAACTTCATTACGCAGATGAACAACGAGGAGAAGTGGAAGAAGGTGCTTATATCAAATTCAGGTAGAAACCAGATCATTTTCATGGTGATTTTGAAGCTGGAACCAGAAGCTTGATTGTTGCTGATAAATCTGAACACCAATCGGTATTTGAAGGAGAGTGAGCTGAGGAAGTTAAAGCTAGAACTGAAATTTTGAGGAGGAAGTAAGTGGAGTTGAACTGCTTAGCAAATCAAGGCAGCCGAAGTTATTTGGGAATAATTCTCAAACGAAGACGAGTCATGGTCTGAAATTTTAAGGATAAAGAAAGAGTTAGAAGGGAAGGAAGGAAACCGTGATATCAAGTGTCGCTAGACAGTGGTATCACTAAGGAGCTGGAGAGTGAGTAGTGGAACAAGTGTCGCTGATAACGCAAAGAGCTCTGCGTCTCACAACTCTCGCTGAAGTCTCGCTAGGTATCGTTCCTTAAGGTGATATCTCTAGTCTAGTTCACTCCGGTTTCGCTAGTGCAGTACCCAGTAGTATGAATTTCACTGGTAGTCTAGCTAGTGACATAGAGTATCGCTAGTTATTAATATGCATACGTAAGGATTATGAAAAAGGAGTTCAAAGAAAACCTAATGTGAGAAATGTGTTTTTACAGGCCAAGAAGAGCTCGGAAAAGCATATAATCCGCTCGGTGCTTAAGACAAATCGTGAGTGACTTTCTAATTATCCAAAGATTATTTTTAACATTGTGCATGTGGAAACGTGTATAACATATGAACTCCTGTATGCATGTTATCTAAATGCAAACCACGGCCGAAGGACCATGTGTGAAAGCCTATGAGGATATGATATATGGAACTCAGTGTCAAAGGACCATGAGTGAAGGCACTTGAGAAATTGATTGAGATAGTTTCCAATGCCAAAGGACCTTGTGAGACGGCATATGGAAAACTAGTACATGATGGCTCGGTGCTGAGGGACCATGAGTGAAGGCATTTGAGCAGTGAATTAATAATGAAACTTAGTGCTGAGGGACAATACAAGAAAGCACTTGAGAGTTGAAACGCCGAGGGACGAAATGTGAAGGTGTATGAATATATGAATAATAGGAATTGAATTATGAGGTTAATAGCGTTGAGCTTTGCTCCGCTGCTTCTTAGAAAGATATTTTTGCTATATTGTTAAATGGCATGAGTGACCCAGTAATCTGTACTAATAAGATATATAATAGTTTTATGATCAGCATTAACTCAAGGATTAAATTTTAATAGATAACTTAGTCACTCACTGGGCTTTAGACTCACTCTTTCTTGTTTATTGTTGTACGTTTCACGTAGCGAGCGTGTCCGGGACGCCTAGCCTACAGAAGATCCTCGTCTAGGCTTACTCAGCATTAGTTCTCTGGGATAGTTGTAAATACTCAGTCTAAGTACATGTTTTGTCATACATGATCCTTGTGGCATAACGAGAGTGAGTTTTGTACTGTATGCTGAACAAATACTTGTTATGATAAATTATGAGCTGAGAAATTTTATGTAAAACTTATGTTTAACTTATAATGTTTCATTAGCATAAAGTGTTTCAAGATATAAGATGATGTGTGTGTGTGTAGGTCACACCTACTCCTAGGTTAGAAAGGAAATCTGGGAGGGGGTGTGACATATTCATGGCAACAAAACCATAAAAAGTCTACTATATTACCATAACTTCATAAACAATTCATTAATACCCTAAAACTAAAGAGTCTAGCTACTCATAACTTTAGGCAACATGTTCAAAATTAATTTCAGCATAGAAAGAGTGTAAAGAAAGAAAAACTTTACTGTAAGAAGCTCTTGATTAAGAAGGAACCGCTAAGATGTCCTTGATCTTCACGTTGAAAACTCGAAGGGCACCAACTCTCTCTCAAACTCTCTTCTCTCTTCCTTGCAGCTAACTCACTCTTTGAAACTCTGTATTGTGTTATTCTCTATGCCTTAGGGTTGCTGGAAACCCTTCAATTTATAGATTTGGTAGCCCAAATTTCTTTCCAAAATTGTTTTTCAAAAAAGGAAAACTGGAGCCGTTGCGCTGACCGACATAAAAAGGTGGCGCCGCCGCGTTGTGAGATGGCGTCACGGTGCTATGTGTCATTCAATCCTACCCTCAGTGCCGAGACGCAATGCGGTGCCAGCACTACTGTGGTTGCTTGACTAATGCTCTCGGGAAAATGCACTAAGCTAAAGATGCGGTGTTGCCCTGTTTTTGGGATTTTTGTGATTCTTTTCTCTTTTTTACCTGATTTCGGCTTGATTTGGTTCCTTTGGCTTTCGATTCTTGTTTTTTTTATATTGACCTAAAAACCACTAACAAACAATTGAAATCTAAAAGAAACTCCCTTGATTTAAGAGAACAAAAAACACTTTTCTAGCACTTTTCACCTATTTTAGATCATATAATGCACGACGAAGGAGACAAACTTTCGGGGGGGGGGGGGGGGGGGGGGGG
>QLSR01000119.1:2256874-2274492 GCA_031780015.1 Citrullus colocynthis | reverse complement strand
GGGGGGGGGGGGGGGGGGGGGGGGGGGGGGGGGGAGGAGTACCCAGTGGTGGTTTCATATAGACTGCTTTTGGTAAAGTTCCATTAAGGAATGCATTTTTTACATCCATCTGAAGAAGAAGTCATTATTTGGCAACGTCAACTGCTAAGAAAGTTCGAACAGATTCATCTGAACCACAGGAGCAAAGATCTCTTCATAATTTAGGCCATGTTCCTAAGAATATCATTTTGCCACAAGTCACGCTTCATAACGTTCAATAGAGCCATCAGAGTGAGTTTTTATTTTGTAGATTCACTTGCAACCGATGGGTTTTTTACCAAGGGGTAGATCAACATAGCCCCATGTGTGTGTCTTTTCTAAAACCTAGAGTTCTTCATTCATTGCATGTTGTTGCCACAGGGGTTTAGTACTTGGCTCATGATAGGAGGTAGGTCCAATCAGATAAGCTATAGTAGAAAAACAATCATAATCATGGAGGTGATTAGGAGGTTCTCTTACCCGAGAGGAGCGACAGGCAGGAGAGACAGGTCAGGTGCAGGTTCAGGTTCAATAATAGGTTCAGAAGACTGATTCAAATCGCAGAGATTGGTGTAGATTGATTAAGCTCAGCATTAGAAATAGTGTCAGAAGAAGGAAAGAGATTAATGGAAGCATTAGTGAAGAAGGAATGGGACTCGAGAGAGAGAAATGAAATTGAGGAGAGATTAGATAACATAATATATTCCTAAAAGGTAACATGGCAAGAAATACAGGGCCTATTAGAGAGAGGATCCCACCAACGAAAACCTTTGTGTTTGGTTTCGTAGCCAAGAAAACAACATAGGTGTGCACGAGGTTCTAATTTTGTATGTTCATGTAGTGGAAGAAGAACAAAACATGCATAGCCAAATACTTTAAGATTAGAATAGTTAGGAGAGGTACCATATAATTTTTCAAAGGGGGAGGTATGCTGAAGAACCCAGGAAGGGATATGATTGATTGTGTAAACCGAGGTAAGGGCAGCCTCACCCTAAAATTTTTCTAGGCACGAGGCAGAAAGGAGTTGAGCACAAACATAATCTAGAATGTGCCGATGTTTACGTCCTGTTCACCCATTTTGTTGAGAAGTGTGAGGGTAAGATCGTTGAATGAGAGTGCCCTGTTGGGTGAGAAAAGTGAGGAGATTGGAGTCCATATATTCCATGACACTGTCTGTTCTAAGGATTTTAATGGTACGGAAGAGCTGAGTTTTAACCATATTAGTAAAGTCAATATAAATTTGAGGTAGTATAAAACGATTTTTAAGAAAATATATCAACGTAAATCAAGAATACTCATCAATGAATAGAACAAAATAGCAATAATCATTAACAGTAGTAGTAGGGGCAGGGCCCCAAATGTCAGAGTGAATAAGTCAAAAGGTTGAGCACATATAGAAGAAGATTGTGAAAAGGACAATGCAGGTTGTGTTAGCAAGTTTGCAATTCAAACAATGAAAAGGGACAAATTTGGTAACATTATTTAGAGTATCAACAGAAATTAAATGACAAAGTTTTTCAGGAGAAGCATGACCCAAATGGAGATGCCACTGATAAGTAGTAGAGTCAATGACAAACGCAAGAATGGATGAACAGACAAGAAAGAAGAAATGTAAGCTCAAACAATCTTCCCACTTTGTGACCCAAACCAATCATTTGTCCCGTCTATGGATCCTAAACCTAACGACCATTAGGAGAAAAGGAAACAATTAAGCCAATATCACATAACTGTCCCACGAATACAAGATTAAAGGTTAAGTTTAGAACACAATAAATTTTGGGAAAACTCAAGGTGGGAGTGTTAACTGTGCCAACATGAGAAATGGTCATACAATTACCATTAGCAGCATAAATGGGGGGAAGTGATGTTGTAGGAATAAGTGCAAACATGAGAGAGAGGTCAGATGTCATATGATTGCAACTAGCAGAATCAAGAAGCCATCGATTACCTGAGGATGTGGCAAGAGTAGAAGAAGTGGATGGAATTAGTTGTTTTAACAAGTCCTGAAGGTCACTTATCTAAGGACTGAGAGGGGAGGGATCTTCAGAGGAGGTAGCAGTAACAATTGAGGACGACCCCAATTTAGTAGAATTTTGGACTTGTAGGATAGCCTGGAGGATAAGGTGGTCGTGTGGGACAATTGTCTAAAATATGACCCTGTTTGTGGCAATACCTGCACTCAATTTTAGGACAGTCACTGAACTTATGGCTAGAGAGCTTACAGCTTTTACAGAAAGTAGTCCCAAACATATTAGAAGAGTGAGTGCTTGCAAGAACGACTTCAGATTGCTTGGAGGGGATGATACCCAAGCGTTTTTCCTTAAACAAGATTGCTTGAATTGTAGCATCCAATGACTGTAAAGGATTGCGATATAGTAAGGCAACAGAACAGATTCATATCAGGACAAAATCCCATAAGGACCTTAATAAGTCATAGATGATCTGGACTAATTTTGGCTTAGTCCAACGGGGTTCAAATAGAATGCAAAGCTGCGAAATACTCTTAACAGATTGATCGATTTCTTGATTGAGACTAATAAGTGTTTAACGCAATTTGTTGGAGATTTGTGTCGGTTCTCTATTCGTTTAAAAAACAGTTGTGAAAAGTTTCGCTGATGTCACTAAATTAGCCTTAACATCTGGTTGTGACAGTAGGAATGTCTACATAATATTTTCTTTAGTTATCTAGTTATTTCCTGCTGATATTGTTTACCTGAAATCTTTCCTTATTGAAGTGATGGCCTTTATTTCTAATTTAGTGAATGTTTTCCTTTATTGGCATCGCATTATAAAAAAGTGGTTTATGGTGATTATTAAGGTAGTCGCATTCTGTATTTTGAAGAGGAAGATTATGTTGATCATTTGTGTGATTTGTTAGTTGCCCTTGTATTTCCGTTGTGCATCCTAGCTGCTCTGTGAGAGTAAGTTTTTAAAGTTACTCGCTGTCTTAGGGGGATCCTAAGGCATTTCTACAGGGAAAAGTTTCTCAGTCTTAGAGGGAGCCTAAAACGATATTCATTGAGAAGGGAGTTCTTACTACTTAGGGAGACTTAAGTTCTCACATGAAAGGAGTTCACTGAGTTGAGTGAAAGATAATCAAAGTGAGAGGGAGCCTCACATACTGTTGAATACATAAGCTTTTGTAACTAATATTATTACACTTAGGAGGAGTTTAAGTAATCTTGATAGGGCGTCTCACATCTAGGGGGAGCTTAGGTGACTATCACTATTAAGCTAAGCAAGAGTCACTATAGAAATGGTTAGTTCTTAGATAAGTATTTTGTTGGAATCGCTTAACAACTTAATATTAGTGTTGCCTTTCTTTTAGGTGTTATAATTTTAGTACAAAGTATGCGTTGAAAATTACTCAAGTATGTTCATTAATCAGCAAATTTTCCTATAAAAACCCAGGTGTAAACTTCTATAAGTTTCCTGGTGAGTCTAAGGTAGAACACAAGGATTTGTGATAAATTCGGCGTTGAGACTAAATACATAATCTATGTGGTGACTGTACAAGTATTATGTTCAAGGAGTTTATGCATCTAAGTCTATACATAAAGAACAAATAAAATTTCCTACAATTAACATAGTGAGGTGGACGCGGAGAATGTAAGTCAAATGTCATCTATAGTCAGATAGCATGCGTTGAGAAAGATGATGGAACCCTGTGATACAATAGAATTAACGCAGAAGCTAGTCGTTACTTAGGCTTATCTAAGTACATTTACATACCTACAAACTTTGGGTTTGAGAATCCATCTTTTGATGTTTCAATGCCACAATAATCTTATCTCTAAGATGCACGGTAAGTTTGTTTTGGCAAAAGATGAACTACATCTCTGAAACTCATCTAATCTTGATAAATGCTAAAGATTAATCATCTACTCTCTCAAGCTAGACAATCGTGCTTGTTTAAACTTGTTTGTCAGACAAATCTATGTAAGCTAATGATAGGCATTAATCAAGATGTAAACACACTTAATATTGCTTAAGAAAAACTAACTTCTAACATATGACTCATTCAACATACAAGCATCATGGTGTAAAGTATTAAATATGGAAATGAGTGGAAGATAATCGTCAATCAAACTTATATTAAGTAAATAAACCATTCTCTCGAATGTCATTAACAAAGCATAAGTAAGAAGGAGGGAAATGAAGAAAGAACAGAAATGGAAGACGCCAAGCCGCTACTGGCAATGTCTTGCTTCATGGAGGCTTGAGATGGTTGCTACTTGATACATAAATGGCATAGGATGAAGGTTCTCACTCACTGGGAGATGACTCTAAAAATTCTCAAAATCCTTCTCACAGAAGAGCTTGAAATAGAGGCTGGTTAGGGTGAGGGAGAATTTGTGCAAAACTTTTGCCTCTTGAACTCATTTCTCTCTCCCTACAATTGAGAAGCTTTTGGCTATTTATAGGTGCTGCGCAAACTTTTCACACCGTCAACCCATTGGTTCTACCATGTTCTGGTAACGTGTAATCCGTTCGTATACTGACATGAGAGCTACTGACAGCTACTACCCAGGCGTTTGTATCTGCTTTTTTTCTCAACGCATGGTCTTGACGCATGAGTTTTCACTTCTTTTGTTCTCGCAACAGCTTCTGCTCTGGTACTTGGGTTATTAATGCTTCTTTTCTACTTAATCTTGCGTTAAGAACAGAAAAGCTAATATTTTCTCAAATATATTCTTTTGTAAATGATGCCAACCCATGATAATACATATTACACAATTCAACTGCCAAAATCATGCGTTTAGCCCTAAAGTTACTCTAATTATTCCAAATAGTGAATATAATAACTTGTATTTTTATAAGTTATCAATTAGTACATTGTCTTTCCTAGGCACACTACCCCCCAGACATAGGTGTTTATCACTGAACTAGGTTACCAACTCTTGTGTGCAATTATTCTTCACTCTGTGTTGGTTTCTTTAAATGTTAGAGTATTTGTTTGTGTTTTCTATTTAACATCTGTAATTAAGTGACGAGTCATCTCATAGCTTTTTCACAATTGATAATTGTTGGGACTAATGTCCTAAATCTCTTGGATCTCGTAGTTTTGTAAATTATAAATACATTTTATTTATTGAATAAAATAAGAAGGTATTTTATCTATCTTTTGCATTAACTCAATCCAATAAACTAAGATTCCATGGTTATTTTATGTAAACTTAAACATGTATGTGGTTGACATACGAGGTTGGATCATGTTTAAGTAATAACCAAAAGGTCTATAATATAGGAATAAGGTTGGGTGCCTTATTTTGGTAACACTATGGATACGACCCACTTTGTAATTGTTACAAAAAGTTGTATAAAGTGTTACAAACGACTTGATCCCAATCGTTCATGTGGAGTCATGTGAGTGGGGTATCCTACAAAGAGGATGTATAAGACCGGACTGCAAAATATTTAATTTCTTTTAGTAACGTCGTTAATTAAAGAAGTTGACATTTCATAGGATGACTATAGGTGACTCGACCTTAATCCTAAGAGAGTTATGAACTCCTCTCTATGAGGACAATCCTTTGATCTGTATGGGTGAGAATGGTTAGGTTGCCGACTCAATATGCCTACCATTTTGGGTATTTGGCTGAATAGGGAGCTAGGAACATATCTTCACAAGATGGAATTCACTCCTTCCCTTGTTTAGGGTAAGTAGATAATTTACTCCCTTAAGGGCTGATTCCAAATCTTAAACAATGAGACTTCACCCTCTCATTGGCCTGAGAGGGGTTAGTTTATAGTTGTTATAAATAGTTTGTTCATTAGAGGGATTAGTAGAACTTAAGAAGCTAAATGTAACTACAAGAGTAAAATGGTAATTTGACCCAACTATAGTTATGGGTAATTTGTGAAGGGTCGACTTACTGTTGATTAGTTAATTTCGTGGACATAGAAATATATCTATAGTGCGAAGAGTGAAGTTGTAAGTCTTTAGTGGAGTGACCTACAGTTAAATGAATATTGATTAATCTAATTAAAGAGTTTAATTGAATAATCTCATATCAATGGAGCTTCTAATCTATATGTACATAAGGTCCCCTTGCTAGCTCATTAAGGCTTTGTATAAGAATTAAACATTTTGGTTTAATTTGAAATGTTCAAATTAATAAGGGAGTTAATTGTATATGATACAATTAGTATAATGTATACAGATACATTATAATATAAAGTTTATTTTGAATGAGATTCAAAATTTATACTTTATGATATAAGAGAGATAAATATTTAAATAAGATTTAAATATGAATTATATGAATGAAATTCATATAAAAACTATTGGTTAAAATTAATATGAATGACATTCATATTAAAACTATAGGTTATGTGAGAGAAGGTTATTTGAATATGATTCAAATTTAAATTAAATATGAGATATTTAATTTATTAATTAATCAAATTTATTTAATTATATATATTAAATATGATTTAATATATATTAAATTTAAGTAAATTAATATTATTATATTATTTTTAGTTAAAGAAATAACTCTCCACGTTTAAAGGGAGCTATTCCCTCTCTCACACCAGTTTTACGTTAAAAGAAAGAGGGAAAAGAGAGAGGGTAGTAGTTGCAATTTTCACAAAAAAGTTTTGTGAGAACAAAAAAGTTCTTCCCTCTCAAAATTCTCTCTTCCTCTCAAGAATTATTGTCCTTCAAAATCAATAGAGAGCCTACTACTCCTCTTTTGATTCTTCCTAGAGAATAGCGAGGAAGAATTCTTGGTGGTGTCCTAAGAAAAAGTTATGTACTTGTTGGAGGTTATTTCTTTGGTTCGTGATTTGAAGGAGAATAGGACATCCTAAATCGAAGACGGTCTTCAAAGGTAGGATTATTTCCAACTCTTAATCTTCTCAACAGCATGCTAATTATTTGTTGTTTATCCAAGTTCTCCATTCTCTATATTTTGTGTTTTTCAAAAAAAAAGTTATTGGCACATGAGGATCACTCGCTTCCACTAAGGATTCAATTCCTTCAATAATAATGAGCCAGTTAGATTTAAAGCGTGTAGATAAGAAATCTCATAAACTCTTCATATTATCAATGACATCAAATTATGAATAGTAGGAATGGATATATTACCTAGCCATGTGATAATTTGATGATTCTTACTGTCTTAATCTTCTAGTCGTTCAATAAATTTAATTTCATTGTCGGATTTGATTGGTTTAGTATGTCACCTGTGACAATGCGTCATAGTTTGAGCCCTATTAGAAAACTTTTCATTTGATGAGCCTCAAGTAAGGTAATTGGTCCCATCAAGAATAGTGCTAATAGGTCAAAAAAATATGGTCGTTTTCCATTAGAGCCGAAAAACCACAAGTAATGCTGCAAAAGCTACTAATAGCACACTACGAATAGCACAGAAATACCACAGAAACTACACAATAGCACACACGACAGATATGAGCAGAAAACTACGGATACAACGTGAATCTGGGCAAAAACTCGTCAGATCTAGGCAACGGGCTTCAGATCTGGGCTGCGTTTAACGGATTTGAGCAGCAGATGGATGTCTTCTACGAACCAAAGATTTAAGCTGCATATCAGATCTTCAAACTAGATGACGTCTTCTTCGAACTACGGATGTCGTTGGAGCCACAAAACCCAGATATGAGCCCTGGGCGTCTTCTCGAATCTAAGCCACAGACGTCGTCGGAGCGAACAGAAGCAGACATCTTCTTCAAACATATGGTGTTGTTGCGGATCTGAGCCACGGACATCGTCGAACAGGTGCGAATTGAGCAAATCTGGAACGTTGGTCGGGCAGGTCAAGAGTAGATCTGGAAGGTTTGACCAGATTTAAGCAGTGGGACGGTGGCGGAACGACTAGTCAGTCCTTCAAACGACAAAACAATGGAGAGCAAACGGCGACCGGAGCGGCAGTGCTAGAGTCGACGGAGCAACAATGTTGGCAGCGATTGGCAGATCGGTAAAGGGTTAATAGCTTGAAAACCCTAGAGATATGACTTTGATACCATATTGGGTGAATATTTTATTGATATTTTTATATGTATCATATACAATAGACATGGATTAAATATACGTGAGGAGGAACCCAAAAGGAAAGCTAGAGTAAAGAAATTAAGAGGATAGAATCAAACCAAAATCAAATAAAATAATATCCCATAAATTACATTTACAATCTTTGATTCAAGGACCAATATTGAACAAGCTAGAAGAATCGAAGATGAAGAAAGTTGTGTGGTAAAATCTCAAGGGCCCACCTTTGGAAGCTTAGGCTACGAGAGGGGGAGAAGCTAGTAAAAAAGGAGAAAGGAGAAAAATCTCATAATCTAGAAAATAATATAAAACTAGCCCTCTCACTTAAAATTTGCCAATTCAACATGTCACATTACTTTTCCGTTAATACATAACGATCAAATTTAACTCATGGACCGTTTAGAAGCATTTACCAAACCTCAGGGCTAAAGTGTTTCTTTTAAAACTTTAAGGACCAAATAGACACTAATTTCAAACCTTAAAGACCAATATTTTTATTCTCTAATATAAATTTTCTTGCATTTGTTATTAATAGCATAAATTTATGGCTATATTTACCAGGTGTGTTAAAAATAAAACCTCTTTTTAACTTTTCTTAAATTAATAAAATTAAATAACTTTATAATTCTATTAATTTTAGGTATTGTGTTACTTGATTTAAGATAGAGGTATTAAATAATAAATGAATGTTTTGATGGAATATATCATTAACAAATGAATATAACAAACAAACACTTTTTTTTTCTTTCTTTCAAAAAGTAATAAAATATTCATTTTAAATGAACATAGCTTAATTAACATATACAATTAATCTTGAAGTAAGTTTGATTTTCCCACCTACATATTGTTCAAAACAAAAATATTCATTTAAAAAAAAAATAGAGGAGGAGAAATTGGTTTTTCCTAGACAATAAACAAAATTTTATATAATTTTAACATATAAAACAAACAAAATCTTTGAAAAGAAAAAATATACAAAAATATAAAAAGAAAAAAAAACAAAATATTTATCAAATATATAACATGTTAGAGGCATGATTTGGTTCCTAAAATATTAGGAAGCAATTATTTATTTATGAGGTTTGTGAAAAAGTGTAATATTTTTATAATTTATGAGTAGAGTTCCAAAATAATCTTTAGCCTATGAAATTTCACCTGCACGTGTTCTTTTAACTCATTTAATTTTAAAACAATATATGCCAAAATTGTTATCCGGTTGCACCTGTATCGAAAATAATAATGATAATAATAACAAAGCAACAAATGGGTGAGAATTTATAAACGTATAAACAAAATATAAGGTTAAATTACAATAATTTAGTATAAACAAAATATAAGATTAAATTACAATAATTTAGTATTACAACTTTTGGTCCTCAAGTTCTTAAAAATATCAAATGGACATAAACATTGAATTCTATATAAAATATATCAATTCATTCCTAAAATTTTAGAATAGATAAGATCTATTATTAAAAAAAAAAAATTAAGAGTTGAATGACCCATTAACTATATATTAAAGTGTATAGACTTTTTATACACACAAACTTAAAAAATAGACTAAACTTGTAATAAAAAAAAAAAAATTAATTGGAACTCATGAATTTGTCAAATAGTATCAATTTTTAATTTTATTAGGATCCACTTGTAATCTCAAGCTTTAAAAATTGTTGCAATTTTATCTTTCTACTAAATCTTCATTCTAAATATCATGAACTTCTAATAAATTTCGATCCAAATATCATTAAAATAAAACAGAAAGAAAAATGTTTACTCTTACACGTTCAATCAATTATAAATCATTTGAATGAGATGAAATTGATAGAATTTTAGAGAAAAACGACGTGGTAGCTAATTTCTTTTTGAATTTATGAACTTTAACAAAGTTATTTAACTGTTATTTTGTGCATTTGTTAAACATGTCTTTCTATCCTACTTTAATTTATTGAAATTAACAAGTTTACGAAGATTTATATACCATTTTAATTGTTTTTGTTAAAATTATTAGACGAATTAGTAGAATTGAACTTAAGGTCTAAATTAAGAGATCTATATCTATACTATATTAAAAGGGGCGGGAGGAGGAGAATTTTTAACTTTCCTCTTTGTCCCAACCTTTTCAATAAAGACAATTTTACCCTCAGATTCACATGCCTCATGTACCATCCATCCATTTTCTTTTTTTTTCTTTTTTCTTTTTCCATTTAATTCTACATCCATTTTTGTCATTTGATTTTTCAATAAATCCTAATTTGCCTTCATATTCTTTCATATATATATATATATTTTTTGTACCTTTCATACTTTTTTTCCATTTAATTTTACATAACCTCTTTTCTATTTGATCTTTCAACAATTTTATTTTGTTTTAATACCCTTTATTTTTTTTTCTCTTTTTTAATAAAGCAATTTATACACCTCTTTTAATGAATACAAATTCATTGACACAATAACTACACATTATTTTATTTTTTTATTTTAAAAAGAAATAATTGTTTACTGATATCTTATTTAAAAGAACATACGAGTATAATTTACCAATTCCTTCTAGTGCATATTTATATTATTCTAAAATTATATTTTTACTATTGTTTTGCTCCTTTCATTTGAATTTAATGTTTATGATTAACATTTTGAAGAGGTAAAATATATCATTAAAGTGAATTTCAAAATAATTGAATATTAGTCTCTTTGTTCCTGTTAAGTTTTTTTATTGAAAAAGATCAAATATAATAGCTAATCTATAAAATTCCACAATGTTTTTAGTAGATAACATAGTTTTATATTAAAAAGAATATCCAATGTATATCATTACTAAAGTAATTGACAATTAAGACCATTTTAAATTATAAATGGAAATATCTTACTTCAATTTATCACTTTAATTTTCTTTAAACGTCATGTCTCATATTTACAAAAATTATATTTGTTCAACATTTTATATTTCACTCTATGAAATTATGGTTCAGACATTTTTAACTGCATTTAACACATTCTATATTCATTATAAATTAACTAAATAAAAGATATATATAGTTTCAGTCGTCATCTCATTCCTTACTTAAAATTTCATGTTAGATATTTACTAGTTAATATATAAAGTACATTTGTTGAACATTTTATGTTCTAAAGATTTTAAACCACGTTTACTGCATGTGTCCTCGAACTTAAAGAAAGGATCCTTTTAGTTTATGAGTTTTCATGAACAGGCGTAATTAATCCCAAAGATTTTAAGTTAGTTATTTTAGTCCCCAATTTTGAAAAATAGATTTAAAAATTTCTTAACTTTATAATTCTTATTAGCTAAAGAATTTTTTAATCTAATTTTAATTATGACTTTATTACAAAATCAAAAAAATAAAAATGAAATATATTAGTTAATAAGAGAAATTTGAATTGAAACTATAAAAAAAGTTTATAGTTAATGCGAAAGATAAATTTAGGACCTTTGAACCAATTTTTCGAAATTTGAAATTTCTAATTGCACCTATTTTTTAAAATTTAAAGATTAAAAATGTATTTTTGTCTTCAAAAAGAACTTAAGGTAAAAATTATATTATCGAATTAGTTTAGAATTCAATTATATAGAATTAAAAATTTAGAGTCAAAATTCGTATAATCCACAATTTTAAGGCTAAAAATGATTATTATTATTTTAGAAAAAATTGTAATAAATGAAATTTGGGGGAGGGAAAACGTTCCCATCCACCCGATTAGTGGTACAATCACCCTCACGGCGGCGTGTGGCAAAAGCGTGTCCTTTACTTTATTTTTATTTCTTTTCCTTTTTTAGTGCAACTGGAGTCGGTTACTTTAGGTGAGCCCATATTGTTCAAAGGACCTACAAATATATATTTTTAGGTCCCTAAATTTTTAAAAATATCTAATATGTCTTTCAAATTTTTTATTTTATATTTAATGGATCATTGAATATACAAAATACTTTTAATTTTATATTTAATTGACATTTCATATAATCAAATTTCTTTTAACAAGTATTAACATATATATTTTAGATGATTAAAGTGACCTTTTTAAATTGATTTTGAATATTACAAAAGTTATTTTACCCATTTTAAAATTACTTTATTAAAATATTTTAAAAAATATTAAAGTATGTTTTTCTAATTCCTTCTCCTTAAAAAATCACTCATTTGTATTGATTAATATGTTGTTTTATGGATTTTGAAATGGTAATGCACCATTTTTATAATAGTTATTTAAATGCACCATAATCTAATATAAATGATTAAGAAATCGAATAACAATTATATGGGTTAAGCTAATTTGTAATCCAAATCATTGAATGGAGTCTAAATAAGATATCGGTCCATTGACGATCTTCTTGGCTTTTTTATTTCACGTGCAATAATTCTTTTAGTACAATAAAGATTGGAAGATTCTAACTACATACTTTTTAATCACAATCACATTAATATGCTAATTGAATTATCTTCGCTTTAACTACGTACAAGTAATTTTGAGATGGATATTCAATATTTATTTTTGTTATATACATGTGTGTTTAAAAAATTGTGAAAATAATAATTATTGGATTGAAAACAAACTATAAAACGTGGGTTTTTTATCTAAAAAAAAAAGAAAGAAAGAAATGGGTTTTTGGTATTCCACTCATAATCATGATTAATTTTCATTTTTTACCCTCTGTAAGGTTTATTCTCCCCACTTTTTTGTCTTCTCCTTTTAGTTAATTA
Source organism: Citrullus colocynthis (assembly GCA_031780015.1). Classification (NCBI taxonomy): domain Eukaryota; kingdom Viridiplantae; phylum Streptophyta; class Magnoliopsida; order Cucurbitales; family Cucurbitaceae; genus Citrullus; species Citrullus colocynthis. The sequence continues at coordinate 2,261,745 of QLSR01000119.1, read as the reverse complement.
TAGTTTTTTTAAAGAAAAAAACTAGTGATAAATATTGTTTTTCTTTTTCCTTCAAGAAAGGTAAATAGTTTTTATTTTTTAAATATGTGGAGTTATTAGTCATTTACAAAACTAATATTTACTATGCAAAGAATAATATTAAATCTCTTTAACAGAAAAAAAAAATTAGAAGTAAAATTTGTAAAAAAGAAAAAAAAAAACTATTTAGGAGTAAAGTTAAAGTATAGTTTTCTAACTTATTTTATAAACATGTTTTTATTTAGTACTCTCAACTAAAAATTAAAATATTTGTTGACATGTCGTTATATTCATAAATTAAAAGATTTTACGTTAATATTAAAGTTCCATTGAAATCTTCGATATTTTTTTATAAATGCTAATAATGTATATAAAATGTCATCTATTTAATTCTCTATAAATAAAAATATTAATTACAATATTCATATTTTAATTTGAGAGTAAAAATAATTTAATTATTAATTAAAAAAATTTTTATAAATTTTATGACAGTGGATATATTTAAAAAATTAAAATATGATATCAATATTTTAATCATTACTCCAAACAGTTTACATGTATTAAAAGAAGAAGGAATGAACCAAAAAAAAAATGAATATTATTATAAATATTATAGCAAATTAGATATCTATTATATAAATATGCTTAGTGGCTAAAGGTCATGTGTCTACTAAAGACACATCCTTTGTGGCCATGAAATGCCACTACCTACTTGCCAAATTGCCTATAAATAGAGTCTTTTTGTGGATATTGTAACACACACATTGGAGAGAAAATAAGAGAAAAGATTGGTGTTGAGAAATTTCATAAAATTCCACTTTCTTTATTTTAGTTTATTTTATGTTTATTTTATTTAATTTAGTTGTTTTAATTACTTTTATATTATTTAATTATTTAATTATTTTAATATTATAATTTCTTGATTTTTGTACTCCCGTTTTTCCGTCATTTTGCTCCTCAATTTTACAACACGTTATCAGCACGAGCTCTTGCTGTTTTCCCGTTGAAGATAGGTTCTGAAGGTATGCCGTTTTTTCTTTATTATAATTAGTAAATTAAACGTTGTTTTGCATGTTTAATATATATTAAATTGCTAATATAAATATAATTCTTTGTGATAGTGTTATCATGGCAAATCTTACAAAAATAGAATTTGCAGCCCTTGACATCAATGGAAATAATTATTTGTCATGGGTGCTTGATGCTGAAATACATCTCGATGGCATGAACCTAGGGAAACAATTAAGGAAGGAAATGCAACATCCATTTAGAAAAAAGCAAAAGCTATGATTTTCCTTCGCCATCATCTCCACGAGGGATTGAAGATGGAATATTTAACAATAAAAGATCTCTGTATCTTGTGGAAGAATTTAAAACAGAAATATGATCATAAAAAAACAACCATTCTTCCTAAAGCTCGTTATGAATGGATGCATTTGAGGCTCCAAGATTCAAATCAGTAAGTGATTACAACTCCGCGTTATTTAAAATCAGTTCAAAATTATTGTTGTGTGGAGAGAAAATTACTGATGCAGATATGTTGGAGAAGACATTTTCTACATTTCATGCCTCGAATATGCTCCTGCAGCAGTAATATCGAGAGAAAGGTTTTAAACAATATTCTGAATTAATTTCATGTCTTCTCGTAGCCGAACAAAACAATGAGCTATTAATGAAGAACCATGAATCTCGACCAACTAGAACAACATCATTCCCTGAAGTGAATGCTGTAAATTTTAATAATCATGGTCAAGGTCGTGGTCGTGGTCGTGGCCGTGACCGTGGCAGAGGAAGAAATAGTTATTATTTTCGTGGTGGTCATTCTAATCATCCAAATTTCAAAAGAACCACCCGAAATGATGATCATAAAGGAAAAGCTCCACAAGATAAAAATTCCAAAGATGATGAGCATAAATGCTTCCAATGCGGGATGACTGGGCACTGGTCTCGTGTTTGTCGTACATCAAAACACCTAGTTGATCTCTATCAAGCTTCCTTGAAGGAAAAAGGGAAAAATGTGGAAGCAAATTTTGCATACCATGATAATGTTATATTTGACCAATACAATATGACAAATTTGGATGTGGCGGACTTCTTTGAATCTCCCGAAGAGAAAGTCAGCACAAATGATGACATAGCAAGTGTTTCTTTTGATTTTGAGAATATGTAGAATTGTTTTATCTATCTTTCATGTTTTTTTTAGTTAAACCTTGTATTACAAGTTTTGTTTTCTTATTGAAATTATCTTGTTTAAATGAAGAATCATGGACAATTTTTATATATTGAGTGATTCAAAAATGAGGAATGAAGATCTATGTCTAACAGACTGTGCAACTACACATACAATACTTACAAATAAAAAATATTTTTCCAAATTGATAATGCTAGAAGCAAAAGTCAATACAATATCAGGATCTGCAAATCTGATTGAAGGATTTGGAAAAACAAATATTATTTTTCCTAGAGGAACAAAATTTACAATTAACAATGCTTTGTTCTCTAGTCAATCAAAGAGAAATCTATTAAGTTTTAAAGATATATGTTGCAATGGTTATCATATTGAAACTGATAGGATAAATGAGATAAAATATCTTTATATCATATCTCCTGTCTCACATGAAAAACGTATATTCGAAAAGTTGCATGCTTTATCTTCTGGATTATATTACTTGCTCAAATAATTAAGTTAAGAGCACAATTTCCTGATTATACAATTAAGACCATCCGTCTTGATAATGCTAGTGAATTTACATCCCAAACTTTCGATAATTATTGTATGTCCATTGGGATAAATGTTGAAAATTCTGTAGCTCATGTTCATACACAAAATGATTTAGCAGAATCATTTATAAAACGTTTGCAATTAATTGCTAAACCATTATTTATGAGAGCTAAGCTTCCTACATCTGTATGGGGACATACTATTTTGCATGATGCGTCACTTGCACGCATTAGGCCAGTAGCTTATCATAAATACTCACCATTACAATTAGCTTATGGCCAGAAGCCAAATATTTCCCATCTAAGAATTTTTGGATGTGCAGTATATGTTCCAATTGCTCCACTACAACGTACTAAGATGAGTCCTCAAAGGAGGTTAGGAATATACGTTGGATATAATTCCCCATCAATTATATCTTGAACCCCTGATGGGTGATGTATTTACTGCACGATTTGTTGATTGTCATTTTAATTAGACAAATTTTCCAACATTAGGGGAAGGAATTAAGAAGTTGGAAAAGGAAATTGCATGGAATGCATCATTATTGTCTCATTTAGATCCTCGTACAAATCAATGTGCACTTGAAGTTCAGAAAATAATTCATTTGCAAAATATAGCAAATCAATTACCAGATACATTTATAGATGCAAAGAAAGTCTTAAAGCAAGACTAGTTGCACAAGGTTTTTTTTCCAAAAACCTAATTATGTGGAGACATATTCTCCTATGGTGGATGCAAGTACATTAAGATATTTAATTGGTCTGACTACGTATGAAAATTTGGACATGCATCTTATGGATGTTGTCACAACATATTTATATGGATCTCTTGATAATGACATTTATATGAGAATCCTAGAAGGATTTAAGATACCTGAAATACATAAAGTAAGTTCTCGAGAACTATATTCAATAAAGTTACAAAGATCACTATATGGATTAAAACAATCAGGACGAATGTGGTATATTCGCCTGAGTGGATATTTGTTGAAAGAAGGATATCAAAATAATCTAATATGTCCATGTGTTTTTATAAAGAAATCACAATCAGGATTTGCTATTATATCTGTATATGTTGATAACCTAAATATAATTGGAACTCCTGAAGAGCTTTCAAAGGCAATAGAATATCTTAAGAAAGAATTTGAGATGAAGGATCTTGGAAAAACAAAATTTTGCTTTGGATTGCAAATTAAGCATTTAGCAGACGAGATTTTTGTTCATCAGTCAACCTATATAGGAAAAATTTTAAAATGATTCTATATGGACAAAACACATCCATTAAACATTCAAATGGAAGTTCGTTCACTAGATGGGAAGAAAGATATATTTCGACCTTGAGATAATAATGAAGAACTTCTTGGTCCTGAAGTACCATATCTTAGAGCAATTGGTGTACTTATGTAACTTGCTAATAATACAAGACCAGATATTGCATTTTCAGTAAATTTATTAGCTAGATATAGTTTTTCTCCAACAAAAAGACATTGGAATGGAATTAAGCATATACTCCACTATCTCTGATGAACGATCGATGTGGGTTTGTTTTATTCAAATAAATCAAATTTTGACTTAGTTGGTTATGCAGATTCTGGATATTTATCTGATCCACACAAAGCTAGATCTCAAACAAGTTATCTATTCACTTGTGGAGGAACTGCTATATCTTGGCGATCAGTGAAACAGACCAAACAGCTACTTCCTCAAATCATGCTGAAATTCTTGCAATCCATAAAGCTAATAAAGAATGTGTATGGCTAAGATCAATGACTCAACACATTCGTGAAACATGTGAATCGAATTACTTAGATCTAAAATAATAACATCACATCACCTTTATATGATTCCCTATAGATACCTACATCCATATAGATATATTGATTTTATATTGCAAACATTCGTCGCCCGATCTGTTATATATTTTCAATTTTGAAATACTTATAATTTATTTCCTCAGATATGATGTTTACGCGTGTATAATCGCTTATGTTTGGAGTAAGCCACATGTTAGACTCTACTCTACTAAATAGATAGCTGTGTTATCGTAAAAGTCTAAGTTTTGAAAAAAAAAAAAAAATAGACGGCACTAGCATATTTAAAAAATCTTTTTTTTTGAACATGAAGAAATAAAG
>QLSR01000119.1:2240100-2255100 GCA_031780015.1 Citrullus colocynthis | reverse complement strand
ATATTGGAACACACACATTGGAGAGAAAATAAGAGAAAAGATTGGTGTTGAGAAATTTTATAAAATTCCACTTTCTTTATTTTAGATTATTTTAAGTTTATTTTATTTAATTTAGTTGTTTTAATTACTTTTATATTATTTAATTATTTAATTATTTTAATATTATAATTTTTCGATTTTCGTGCTCCTGTTTTTCCGTCATTTTGCTCCTCAATTTTACAACAAATATCATATAAACCAACATGGCAACACAAAGGAAGTATCTATATGAACAATTTCCAAATATTGAAAACAACACAAATGATGTTAAGATATTACCTTACAAATTTAGTTTTAAAATTTTGTCCATGTGTCTACCAACGCAATCAACAATTTCTTGCACAAAAAAGAAAAAAAAAATCAATTATACACAAAATTAAATTTTCGCATCTAATAAGTCATTAACTTTCAATTTTAGATGTAACAGTTTCAACCGTTTCAACAAATTTAAGAGATGTTGATTAGGGTTAATAATCTCTTAAACACAAAATTAAGAATTTGAGAATTTATTAAATGACTCTTTTCAAATATAGCAAAAGTAACTAAAATATTTACAAATATAGCAAAATTTCACTATTTATATGCGATAAATCGCGATAGACCATGTATTTTGCTATTAATTGTAAATATTTTTAGCAGTTTTGCTATTTAAGATAATTTTCCTTTTTTAAACATCTTTTAGTATTCTTTGTTAAGCCTCAAATCTCATGAATTGGCCTTTTAATAATATAATCAATAATTCATATAAAAATTACAGAGAGAAAAATAAGAGTTAATCCATATATTATTAGAAGTTAGAATGTCATCTCTACAGTTTGATAAGACTTCATAAGTAGTTCATGTTATCCACGTGTTAACGAGGTAGTTTTATGTATGTATTTTGATTGTGTTGGTTAAATAGCCGACTCAATAAAAAACGGGTTGGATATAAAATGAATTCAAGTGGTCTTGGGTAACACAATTGTTTCTTCTTCTTCCGTTAATATGTTGGTGGAGATGTAAACCTCTAATCTTCTTGTCCTTTAACCATTTTAGTTATAATCAAGTTGAACAATGAGCTAAATAGTGTGAGTTAAAGGTATTCATCGCTAGAGTTGAGTTGGGTTGAAATACATTTTAAACCCAATTCAATTGTTCGAGTTACAAGTTTTTTATACCCATACAACCTTAATTAAGTAAGGTTGGTTTAGTTACTTTGGAAATTAATTTAAGATTTTGTTTTGCAAGGAAGTAAAATATTAAAACGTTAAAAATATTTAATTAATTTTAGTATATTGAATTTAAATTAACAACTCAATTTTAATTTACATTATGAAAAAAAGTTTAAAAGTTAGGGAAATTATCTTAAATGACAAAACTGCTAAAAATATTTATAACTAATAGTAAAATACACGATCTATCTACGATAAACCGCGATAGACAGTGAAATTATGCTATATTTGTAAATATTTTGGTTCCTTTTGCTATACTTGAAAAGAGCTCAAAGAATTATTTAAAATTTTGGAGAATAAAATTATGAAATCAAATAAAAGTATATCTATCTATGTAGATAGATAATTGTATATATCACTGTCCACAAGGGGCAGAGATGACTTATCTGCTTCCTATCCCACTTCTCATTTCATTCCTCATCCATGTTCGGGAATACGAGGGATCGGGTTTCCACGAGGATTTTTGCCTGTTTGATTTTTTTTTATTTTGTGAAAAAATTAATTAAGTTAAAATCACTACTATGGACAAATTTTTATTGAATAGTTAAATTTCTCGCTAGATATTTAATCTGATTAATTGCACATAGACAACTTGAATTCAATGAGAAATTACTTTAAAAAAAAGGGACAAATTGCAAAAACCACACATAAAATATGATGGTAGTTGTAATTAGACCCTCAAACTTTCAATTATAAAAATTGCGCCCCTAAACTTCTATAAACATTAAAATTGAACCCCTTAAACTTACAATAATTATAGAAATTGAATTAAAAAATGATAAAAATTGAACTCTTAAACTTAAACAAATGTTAGGATTTATACAATTATATAAGTTTGAAGTCCAATTTGACTCAATTTTAACATTTATATAATTTTGATGGTTTAATTTTTAAAATTGAAAGTTTAAGAGTCTAATTGTTACTGCCGCCATGGTGGTTTTTGCAATTTGCCCAAAAAAATTATAGTAGGAAGAAATAATTATCAATCAAATTATTTATAAATATATGAGTTGTTTTCAAATATAGAAAAATTAGATAAATTATTTACAAATATAACGTCTATCACAGTCTATCATGGATAGACAATAAAATTTTTATAAAATATAATATAAATTTAAAAGACATATTTATTATTTTAACCCTTAAACAATAGAGTTTAAAATTTAGATATAAATATTTATATAGAAATAATAACATAACATAACATTATATTATAATAATAATAAATAAATAAATAAGTGAGAATAATGAGATTGAGATGGGGACGGGCCCGTCCCCATTTACCTCACATGGAAATTTTCTTTCCTACACCGTTCAGAGAGTCCCAAGGAAAATGAACATCTCTAATTATATAGTAAGAAAAAACCAAACTTTAAAATTAATAATAAGTTCAAATTAATTTTAAATGTAAGTGAACCAATCAAATTCGTAAAATTTTACTTCCCTTTTATAATCAACCTAATCCATAAGACGAATAGAGATTTTTGAAACATCCCTTAAGGTGGAATAAAGTGAAAAATAATGTTATTTTAGAGGATAGGATATGAATTATGATTAGAAATGAGATAGAAAATAGAAAAAAAGAAAGGAAAAGAAAAAGAATAAATAAATAAAAATTAGAAGAGTGTTGGCAATGGCAAGAATTTGATTAGGAGAAAGGAAAAGTAAGACTCGTTCGATCTCTGATCTCCTAAAAAATCTACCTCTTTTGACCCATCTTACCAGTCAGTTTGTTACCCTTTTCCTTTCATTCTTCATCGATCTCTCTCTCTAAACAAACACTAATTACTAATACACAAACTCACCCCTTCTTCTCTTCCTTTGCCCTTTCCCCTTCTTCTCCCCTTTCTTCTTTCCTTTCTCCCCATTCCCAACCCTTCTCTAATGGTTTCCCTTTAAAAACCCTAATCTCAATCTCTTTCTGCTTTCCATCTATCTCTCCACTCTCACTCCACAGGTTTCTTCATTCTCACTCTTCCACTCTCCCCATTCCTCTTTCTCTCTGTTTTCCCTTTTGGGTTTTCTTTTCTTTTCCTTTTTTTTCTTTCTTTCTTTCTTTTGCTTGTTTCTGCTTTTGGGCTTGATTTTACGGTTCCGTATTTTGATGGGGTTTCTTTGTTTTTGCAGGGAGTAATCCGAAGAATCGATTTTTATTTTATTTTATTTTATTTTATTTTTTGGGAGAGTTTAAGGGTTGGAATATATGTCCTTCAATCAATCAAGGTCCGATAAGAACGAGAGCTACACTCAGTATCGCAAATCCGGGCGATCCAATAACTTTAATCCACAGCGAGGCTCTTCAGGGACTCACTCTAAGCCCGGCGGTGCCGGTGGGTCCGCCCCTACCCCGTCGATCGCTTCTAATCGTAGGTAATGATCTAGGGTTTCGGTTTCTTTCGGTTTTGTTTCGTTGTTTTTGCACCCAATTGTTGAATTTCGTTTTCGTTTGCCCTTTTTTTTGTGTGTTTCTAATGATTTTTATATCTCGATTTCTTTGATTCTCATAATTTTTTTTTTCGTTTAGTTTTAAGAAGACTAATAATGCTCAAGGTGGGCAATCTAGAGGAGGTCTTCCTACTGTAAATTCTACGGATTCGAATAACGCTCCTAACCCACGAGGAGTGCAAAATGGTGAGTCTCGATAGATTTAATCGCGTGGTACTGTTACTAAATCTTTTGCCTTTTTTATTGGATTGTCTTGTTATTTGATTGTCGGAGGAATTTTGGGAAGTCTACCTAGTTTTTTTTAAAGGGTAAATTGTTTAGGATATTCAACAATTTTTTCTTTCCTGTTCTGTTTGGAGATTTTCTTTTTGTTGTATGTATGTACTACTGTTTTGTTGTAGCAATATCTGATGCAAGGGTTACAGGTGCAGTTGCCAAGCCTATAGAAGGACAACATACCCAGAGAAGCACCAGAGATGTTCCTAAAGCTCCAACTTCTCAATCTTCCCCCTTGAGTTCTGATGGGGCTGCACCCACTACCCCAGCAAAGGGTAAGTAGTAGTATATACAATTTCCACGTCAATGTGAATTATTATTTTCCCTCTTTTAGCTACTTAGTGATGTCTTTAATGTCTTAGGTACTGGAGATCAACCTAAAGAATTTTCTTTCCAATTTGGGTCGATAAGTCCTGGATTCATGAATGGTATGCAGGTATAATTCCACAAACTAATACACTAAATGCAAATTTAAAATTTCATGCAGGTGCTTTTCCTCTAAATTTTTTGGTGCTGGTCTTTGTGTGTGTGTGTGTGTGTTTCTGTAATGGAGATTCCTATTTTGTTTTGTAGCTTCCAGTTAGGACTAGCTCAGCTCCTCCTAATCTAGATGAACAGAAACGTGACCAGGTTTGTATTCCTTCCCTCTGGATTGTCATGTTTCTAACTTTCTAGGACTAACAGTTCCTCTACTCAATAGCCACTGAAGCAAGTAATTTGGTAAATTGGTTTGAACCACAAAAGTACTTTTTGAAGTCTAGTTCTTATACTAGTTGATGCAGCATGCAAAATCACTTGCCATCTTTTTGCATGTTTCAGCGTTATATTTTATATGTCCAAGAAGCTGCTAACGGTCTAGAAATCTGTCTGAATTTGAGATTACTGCTTGTATAATAAAATAGATTGTGGCAATTATGATTCACCATGCTTAGCTTTCTATTAGCTCCAGGTTTTAGTTTGCTAAAGCTGTATGTTATTGCTGTTCATCAGGCACGCCATGAATCTTTTAGACCAGTTCCTCCAATGCCCATACCGTTAGCTCCTAAGCCACAAACACAAAGGAAGGATGCTGGAGCAGGTGATCAACCTAATGCTGGACAGCAGTTACAACAGAAGGATGCTGGTATCATTAACCAACCTAATAATAATACTGGGGATGCTCATACAGTTCAAAAGGCTAAAAAGGATGTGCAAGCATCACCAAATCATCCCACAACTCAAACTCAAAAGCCCACCACTCCTATGTCTGGAATCTCTATGACAATGCCTTACCACTCACCACAAGTACCTGTGCCATTTGGGGGTCCCAACCAACAGATGCAATCACAAGGCTTAACCCCCAGTTCGCTGCACACGTCCATTCCTTTGCCAATGCAGATTGGAAGCTCTCCTCAAGTGCAACAGCAAATGTTTGTTCCTGGTCTTCATCCCCATCCAATGCAGCCACAAGGGATCATTCACCAGGGACAGGGCTTGGGTTTCGCAACTCAAATAGGTTCTCAGTTGCCTCCTCAATTAAGCAACTTAGGCATCAATGTAACTTCGCAATACCCTCAACAGCAAGGAGGGAAATTTGGTGGCCCTCGTAAATCTGCTGTTAGAATTACTGATCCGAAAACACACGAAGAGTTAATATTTGATAATAAGCAAACAAATGCATATGCTGATACTGGTTCTTCAGGCCCTAGGCCTCAGTATAATCTTCCTTCGCAAACACAGCCTCTTCCATATGCACCAAGTCATGCAATGAACTACTATCCCAATTCTTACAATCCCAATCCTTTATATTTTGCAAGCCCCAGTTCCCTTCCTTTACCTAGTGGTCAAACTGCACCAAATTCTCAGCCTCACAGATTTAATTATCCAGTTAGCCAGGGCTCTCAAAATGTGCCGTACATTGATATGCATGTTAAGAAGCCTGGTGGGGGCCCAGTGCATGGAATTTCGGATCCACCTAATAGAGAGCATACTCGTGATACTCATAGTTTGCAACCCCCTGCTCCCTCAGGAACAGTTCATGTTACAATCAAAATGCCTGCTGATCCTACAGGTGGCAAGGGTTCTGACACATTGCCAAATAGATTATCTACAACTGAAGAAGGCAAATCACAAAAACCCTCGAGCCCTTCTGTAGAATTAATCCCACCTTCTCAAAGGGCAGTAGATACATCCTCGGAGAGTTCTCTACATGATTCTAAAGTTGGTAGAGAGTCGGCAGTGTTGAAGTCTGCACCCATAGTATCTAAACAGTCTACTGAAGGACCTCCACTGGTTTCACTCGACGGTCAAGATTCCAGCTCTGTGCAATCTTCATTGACTGCTTCCTCCGAGGAGTCCGAGTTAGCTGGAACACATAATGAAGGGAGAAGGGAAAATTTATCAAGGTCTGACTCACACAAGGATCATCAGAATAAGACAAGCAAGAAAGGATATACCCACTCACAGCATCAGGTACTTTTGTCTGTCCTTAACTTGTCTGTTGACCTTTGTAGTCATGGGTTTTCTTACTGTAGGTTATATTATTTTGGTATGTGTTTTTTATCATTACTTGCAGACTAGTGAACAAGCTTCATCAGCATTGGGACTGCCTGGTCAAGTGCAGGACACAACTTCTCCTTCTATAGTTTCTGAATCAGTCGAAGCTAAATCTTTGACCATTCCAGTAGTTGTGGAAGGCAAGTCAGTATCAGTCAGTGCCGTTAATTCTGATTCTTTAGAATATAAGGATGCCGTTTTGGATTCTGTAGCTCATTCTTCTCCAGAAAATTCTGGTCAGGGGAATGTTAAGAACTCGGGTCTCATTTCTGATGATAAGCTGCATACTTGTTCACAAGAAAAGCACTCGGAACCTGTGCTACTGAAAATAGAAGAACAAGGACAAGTAACATCTTCTGAACTTCCTGTAGATCTTAAGACTTCTGAAAATGTTTTGGATCGTGATGTTGTAAAATCTGTGGAGGTTGCTGAGAAAACAGAAATGGACTTGATTGTGAGCTCAACTACTGTTAGCAACGAGGTTTCAACCTCTGAAGCTGCCCAAAGGGCTGTGGAGGAACCTGTGAGTTGTCATGCAGGAGCTGACGTGTCTTCTTCCGTGAGTTCTAGTTCAACTGTTCCTGAAAATTCTCAAGGCGACAGGTTAGTTGTTGATTCTTCTGGTAGAGATGACAATATAAGTAGCAATGAAGTTGTTCAAAAACAAGGTGTCAGATCCGACCAGCCATCTGAATCTGCTCTAAACCTGGGACTTTCAGAAGGAAAGAATGATGGGGAGGTGTTGGATACTGTTGGTTACGGTGGCAGTAGTTCACATGCTGTTTCTGGTACCAAGGATAAATCTGTTGTAGAGATAAGCAGGGTTAAGAGTACTACTGGAAAAGGGAAGAAGAAGCTAAAGGCAATTCTTCAAATGGCAGATGCTGCAGGAACAACTTCTGACCTTTACAATGCATATAAGCGACCTGAAGAGAAGAAAGAAACAGTAGCACATTCTGAGAGCATTGAGAGGACAGAAAGTAGATCTTCTAGTGTGGACACGGAGCAGGAGTCCATTGAGGCCATTAAAGAAGATGTTGTTGCAGTGAGTAAAGCTGAGCCTGATGATTGGGAACATGCTGCTGACATTGCTACACCTAAACTGGAGTCGGCAAATGGAGATGGTGTAGGTACACCAGTGCTTGATGGTGGAGACAGAATGGGAGATATGGCCAAGAAGTATTCTAGGGATTTTCTCCTCAAGTTTGCTGAGCAGTTTCTGGACCTTCCACATAACTTTGAAGTTACACCTGATATAGAGTCCTTGATGAGTACTCATGCCAATGCATCTCATCATCATGATCGTGATTCGTATCCAAGTCCAGGACGCTTAGATCGACCTTCGAGTGGGGGATCGCGAATGGACCGTCGTGGTAGTAATTTGGTTGATGATGACCGATGGAGCAAATTGCCTGCACCTTTTGCTCCAGGACAGGATCCTCGTTTGGATCTAGCATATGGAGCTAGTGCGGGTTTCCGACCTGGTCAAGGAGCCAATTTTGGTGTTCTAAGGAACCCCCGAGCACAGGCTCCTGTTCAGTATGCTGGAGGAATACTTGCTGGGCCTATGCAGTCTATGGGACCACAGGGGGGGCTACAAAGAAATAATTCTGATGCAGATAGATGGCAACGAGCTACCAATTTTCATAAGGGTTTAATTCCTTCACCGCTGACACCATTGCAAACCATGCACAAAGCTAAGAAGAAGTATGAGGTGGGTAAGGTGTCAGACGAAGAAGAAACCAAACAAAGGCAATTGAAGGCTATACTAAACAAGCTAACTCCTCAGAATTTTGAAAAGCTCTTCGAACAAGTAAAAGCAGTGAACATTGATAATGGTAGAACGCTTACTGGAGTAATATCACAGATTTTTGACAAAGCTTTAATGGAGCCTACTTTCTGTGAAATGTATGCCAACTTTTGTTTCCATCTTGCTGGAGAACTGCCTGATTTAAGTGAAGACAACGAGAAGATTACTTTTAAGAGATTGTTACTCAACAAATGTCAGGAGGAATTTGAGAGAGGTGAAAGAGAGCAGGAAGAAGCCAACAAAGTTGAAGAAGAAGGTGAGGTAAAGCAGTCCGATGAGGAAAGAGAAGAAAAGCGGATTAAGGCACGGAGAAGAATGCTAGGTAACATTAGATTAATAGGGGAGTTGTACAAAAAGAAAATGTTGACTGAAAGAATAATGCATGAGTGCATTAAGAAGTTATTAGGGGAATATCAGAATCCAGATGAGGAAGATGTTGAAGCTTTGTGCAAGTTGATGAGCACAATTGGAGAGATGATAGATCATCCCAGAGCAAAAGACTATATGGATTCTTATTTTGAGATCATGACCATGTTATCGAACAACATGAAATTATCATCCAGGGTTCGGTTCATGCTAAAAGATGCAATTGATCTGAGGAAGAACAAATGGCAGCAGAGGAGAAAAGTTGAAGGCCCAAAAAAGATTGAGGAAGTACACAGAGATGCTGCTCAAGAGAGGCAGGCTCAAACTGGTAGGTTTGGTCGTGGTCCAGGCATAAATCCTTCAGCAAGGAGAGGAGGGGGCCCACCTATGGATTATGGCCCCAGGGGATCAGTTGCGTCATCTCCAGGTAATCAGATGGGGGGTTTCCGTGGATTCCCACATCAGCCCCGTGGATATGGTGGAAGTCAAGATGCTCGTCAAGATGAAAGACAGTCTTATGAAGCTAGGACATTGTCTGTTACATTGCCTCACAGAGTGGGTGGTGATGACTCAATCACTTTGGGACCACAGGGTGGCCTTGCTCGAGGAATGTCCATTAGAGGACCACAACCAAGTTCTGCTGCTCCTGCCGATATATCTCAGCTTCCAGGAGAGCTGAGAAGTGCACCGACAGCTTCTTTGAACGGATATAGTTTTGCATCAGAGCGTGCAACTTTAACTTCTAAAGAGGACCTAATTTCAAGACATATGCCTGAGAGATTTGCTGGTCCAACTTCAATGGACCATATTAGTGGTCAAGACCGTTATGCAAATTATGGGAATAAGGATTTGAGACATTCAGGTCGGGGTTTTGATAGATCTCGTCCAATTTCACCTGCCACACCACCAGGGCCAACTTTGGCCCCAAGTCTTCCAGCTGAAAAAGTATTGTCTGAAGATCGGTTGCGAGAATTGTCATTGATCGCAATCAAGGAGTTCTACAGGTATGCAATTTCTTGAATACTTTATTTGCTTGCATTATAAAAGAACTTTATTACCGGGTAGAGATCGGATCAATGTTTAGTTGGTTTTCTTTTGCTACAAATATTAGTTCTATGACCGAATTGGCTTTCAAAATTGTAAAAGTTTTGCTAATCTGACAATGTCATTAGCTTTTAGTGATGGCTTTAGTTTATACTCCTAAACCAGTTGGTAAGCTTCTATGCATAAGGAAATGGTGTAGTTGTAACGTGGTAGATTGTGAAACCTTGAGCTTCTCAGTATGACCTTCCCACTTATTTAGAGAAATCTGAAGGTTCTTTGTGACCAATCTATAGGATTATTAGTGCTTGTCTTATATAAGGTAGTTTCTTCTATGACATTTTAAAGATTGGAACACACACAACAGTTGATTCTCCCTAATTGGGTTTTTCTATATGCGAGCCAGTCATTGTTTATTCTGTTTTGGGGACTTAAATAGATATATAGCTTGAGAACATGGGTATATTATCATTGTTTGGTGAGATATCAAATTATTGGACTGGATTATGCTGAGGGCATCTGTTTTAGAAGTCATTTGAAACTGTTATAGGCGGAAAAGTCCTTTAAAAGCACTTGATATCCTATGTCTTAACTTTGTCATATTCTGCCTTCTTAATGAAGTGGAGAATCTTTGAACGAACTCTAAAACTTGGGGTGGTTATTTTTCTTCTCATCTCTTTACTTTAAGTTTCTTAAGATGGAGACTACAACTGTGTGAATTAATTATAAATGGGAAAACTTCAAAGCTCACTCTTCATTGAATGACTTTTGTCATGATAATGATTTTTTGGTAGTGCACTATTTTATTTGTAGTGCGTAATGAGTCCTCGGTTGTAAAAATGTCATACCTTTAGAGAAGATAGTCTAAACTCAGTTATATATCCAGCCAGATTAGTTTTTGGTAATCTCTTTGGACGGCTTACCCTTTTGTATCTTCTATTTCATCAATGAAATTCTTTTCTATACCAAAAAAGAAGCAAGATTTTACTGTATGAGTCCAAACTTCTGTTGTGTGATTTTGAACATTTGGGACACTTTGACTTCTAACCATATGAGTTCGACTTGACATGGATTAATATTTATTTACCATTTTAGAGATTTTATCTATGCTTATATATATATTTATTTTTTAAATCTGGATCTTGAATGCGGTATATATCTTATATTTGGATAAATAGTTGGCCTTGTGGCATGTTCGGGCATGTGAACGAAGTAAAAGTACTTGTTCAAATTTCTTGGTGGCTTACCTAATACGGGTATTAAAATTCCCCAAGTTGCTCACAATCAAAATGTTATTATCGTGTGAGATTCATACCATAATATTGCCTTCGTACATTTGGATTATTTGAAAGGGATATAATAACCTGCTTTGCTTTATCTTTTATTGTCTTTCTGCTTTCAGTGCCAGAGATGAGAAGGAAGTAGCTCTGTGCATTAAAGAGTTGAACTCTCCAGCCTTCCATCCAACCATGATCAGTCTCTGGATCACAGACGTGTTCGAGAGGACGGATTTGGAAAGGGATCTTTTGGCCAAACTTGTTGTTAACCTATTGAGAGCGAACGATGGCACATTGAACCAAGCTCATCTTGTTAAAGGGTAATGAGAAAAAGAAGCATTATTAACCACCAACCCATTTGTTGAATGGCATTATTTTGTGAATTTGCTGACGTTTTCTTTTATTATTATTCTCCCCCTCAAAAACCCCCTTCTCCATTATTGGGCAGGTTTGAAGCGGTTCTTGCCACTTTAGAAGATACTGTAAATGATGCTCCAAGGGCTCCAGAATATTTGGGTCGTATTCTTGCGAAAATCATCACAGCAAGCATGGTTTCTTTACGAGAAGTCGGAGATTTAATCTATCAAGGTGGAGAGGAACCTGGAGCCCTTCTTCAAGCTGGGCTTGCAGCTGATGTTCTTGGCAACATCTTGAAAGCAATCAGAACAGAGAAAGGAGAGGGGTTCTTAACTGATATGCGCACGAACTCGAATTTGCGGCTGGAGACATTTCGGCCCCCCGACCCTATGAAATCAAGAGTCTTAGAGGAATTTATTTAGGAGTAGTCAATTAAAATTGCTGCTGCTGTAATTTTGTTAGTTGGAATCGTGATCATCTCTCCCCCAATGCTTTTTTAGGCTACTTAAATTAATTTGCAGAAAAAAGAAATTTATATATTTTTCTTTTTGAGGGTTGGGTGGGAAATTTCCATTTAATTGGGGGTTTATCAATCATCATCTTCAACGTAATTAAATTCAACAATGTCTTCTGAAATTATTACTATAGAATAGGTTCAGCTGAGGGTACCCAGAAAACCTTTATTTTTTATTTTTATTTTTATTTTTTCCTTTTTTTCATGGTTCCTTTCTGCTTTTGAATGTTGTGGAGTGCTCGTTTAGTCTTTTTTTGTTAATCATGTATAGCAAAGTTAATAAAAGCCATGAGCTGTCACGATTCATTTATTATATACTAAATTGCCTGAATTTTGCTGTGTTTGCATATTAATTAGTATGTAAATATAGTTTTATTTTATTTAAGTTGAATAATATGAATTTTGAAGGGTACGAGCTTTACTTTCTCGGGATTTAAGGGTAGGCGTTAGATTTGGACATATTAAGTGCTTATAGATAATTAATAATAGTTAAGAGGAAAGTTAATTGAATGTGTTGGAACATTTTTTTATTTAAGTGAAAATATGTTTTGTCTTAACTTTCATGTTGCATTCATTGGACATATCTGTTAACATTTTAATTTGAAAAGCACTCTTAATCACATCTTATCTTTATTTTATCTTTTAATTTGTGATTTGCAACAATAGATGTGTTTCTTTTTTTCAGGATATGAAGGAACCTTTTCTCCGTTTTTAAATTTAAAATTGTTACATTTTGGGCCTAAAAGTGAAAAGTTGATGTATTTGATTCCGGAAACATGTATGGTATTGGTTGATGAAACTTGTTGAATTTAAAAGAAAAACGTTTTACAAAATTATTCTTTCAAAACAATTGAACAAAACATATATCAACTTTTCAAGCAAAGGTTTGGGTTGGACCGGAATGAACCTTCAAACATTACACAATTCTTTCCTACAAGAAAGTGATATTTCACTATCTGCGATAAGTTTTTCTTTTGAGTTCCTTTTAGAAAAATAATAATAATTAGTCCATTTTCATTGACTATGATTCTATGTTTTCTAGTTAAAATTAGATTATAGGATTTTTTTGTTTTTTTGTTTTTATTTGCATGAACCAACCAACGAATTGTACTTCAGCTTTTTTAATGAAAGATTCCAACTTCCCCATAATGAATAAAATCCAAGTAGGATATTGCATCCCTCTGTTAAGATTCCTAAAGAAAAAAAATCAATTTCTTACTAATCAAAATGAGTAACTACAATATTTTTAATTTGAAGTACATATGAGCAAATTAGCAAATATCCACTGACTGAGCAAGTTGTTACTTTACAACATAGTTTCAAAAAAAATAAAAAAATAAAAAAAAATAAATATCCAAAGTAGGCCAGATGGAACCCATTCACCTTAAGCCATTTGTTAAAATTTCAAATTTACATTTGTACCTACAAAATTAAACAACAAATGTACCTACCTCAATGTTATCAGAAGGCCAACCCGACCTAGCCTGAAAGTCGGAATTTGAACATCAATCTAGTTGGCCATCGGAGAATTTATTGTAGTATTAGATGAATTCTCACTTCAAATGTACAAAAATTAGTGTGTAGGCTAAGGCATAAAACGAGCTTAGCCTTGTATGATTTCTAGACTGAGCAGCCAGTTCAAACCCACTGGACCCTACACTAAATATCAAACTATCATTTGAAAATTCGTATCATATCAGCTCAAACTTACATGATGAAGCATCATTGTCTGCAAAATGAATGATCAATTATATTAAAACAAGATGCTATTCACCTTTCACATTCTTTCCTTCATTGAGGAAATGACAAAATATTCAGGGAAAGAAGTTTTAGCAAATAGATTTTGTAAGCAGAATTTTGAACCTCTAGATCAAGACTTTACTCTTGAGTAAAATAAAAAAGCGAGAAATTCAAGACCAATGACTTTTAAAGTACTTACGGAAAACACTTTTTGAAGCACTTAGAAAATCGTTTAGATTAGAATATTTCCTCATTGAGAGTCCGAATCAAGAATTCAGTCTTTCAAGCTTTGCTCTAGCCGCATCAAGTTTTTCTGAAAAGAGAAACCAACCAATCAAAAAGGTTAAGGTGGGATCAAGTAGTTAATTGTAGATATTGACAATAATAAGTCTTGAATTTCATAAATGTCGAAGGAGAAACCAAGGTCAAACAGAAAAAATATCATACACGTGTCAAGAAACTCAAAAATGATTTGAACTCTCAGATAAAAGGCAACATTTTCCTAGTTACTACTTTGTGTCCATGGATTTTGAAAAGTTTCATCTAAACCCCTTTGAGATTTTGCTATATATCTAACATTTCTCGATATTTATTCAATACTGAAATCACACTTCCATAATATATTTCAAAAAAGAAATTTCTTCCTCATATGGATATTCAAAACCTTCTTTAGGAAATGTCTAAAATGAGGATATAAATTGGATAGGATTGAGAGGGAAGACATAAAACATGGGGGTGTATACATAAGTTAAGTTTGTTAAAGCAATATTCTTACTCTGTTCCGAAGTTGTTGCTTTTTGAATAGTTGTGCGAAAAAATATGTTTCCGTTTTTCTGAAAGACAGCCTGCAATTTACAACAACATTAAGAATGTGTATCAGAGAGAGGCTGTTCATCTTTTAATCTTCTTCATGTCTTTTTCACCCCCTTAAAGTACGAAATCAAGGTTTCATTGAACAGAATAAAAGAATATACAAGGGCATAAAAAAAGGAGACCCCAAACTACAACTCCAATCCAACTAAATCAAACCATGATCATAATCACAAACTGACCTAGTTACTAAAGGTGATATTATGTGTTGTTCATCCACATATTAATGCTTCCACTAATATTATCAGAAATGGAAGAATTTGATATCAATATCTGTTCATGTTCTTGTAACAATATCAATTCATCCACACGAATGTTTTCAAATATATTTTCATAAAATTGAGAAATTATAATCCTTTACTAGATCTCAATAAAATGAAAAATAGAGCAATCAAAAGTCACTACCAAACTAACATTCTTCTAAAAAATAGGAGTAATAAATCAAGCAGTTTATATCCATTAAAGGGGCACCAAAAAAAAAAAAAAAAAAAAAAAAAAAAAAAAAAAAAAAAAAAAAAA
>QLSR01000119.1:2203145-2239842 GCA_031780015.1 Citrullus colocynthis | reverse complement strand
TTTGAAGAGTCTAGAGGAAAGCTTTTCAAAAAAAAAAAAAAAAAAAAAAAAAAAAAAAAAAAAAAAAAAAAACAGAAGTTCGTCTAGTGTTTCAAAAGATGAGTTCAGCCAGAAAAAGTTGAGCAATTATTGGAAGATTTAGAGCCTAGATTAACATGTAATGAAGATTGCAGTTCGACTGCACCCTAGTTAATAGCGTATACGATAGAAAAGTTGGTCCGAGCAAAATATTCGGCAGAAAAAGGAAAATAGACAGAGTTGGAACAAAATTTTCAAACAGAATGCCGGTACAGCGTTCTACATCTAGTTCAAATTAGAGAAAGAAGACAAAGAAGCAGAGAAAGAGCGGGGAAGGGGGTTACTCTGGAAGAGGAGAGATGATTGAGCTCTGCAATGGCGACCTCATGACGTCTCATCTGTTTTGTAATTTCCAGTTTGTGTTCTTCGATGGGTATCGACGGGGACGCCGCGGTGGTAAGCCCAGCGTCGGCGGCCATTTTGGGAATGGATTGGTTTGTTTGGTTTGGGGATTTGGGTGATCTTGAAAGAGTGAAGAGAAGAGAGCGCATTGTGTGGGGCATTCATGTTGGGGCCTTATATATTTTTTTCTTTTTCCAGTTTTGCCCCTTCTCTTTCCGTGTTGACGCCTAACTTTCTTCAATTCTTCCATCCCCCTTTTTCTCTTGAGGCTCACCATTGGTAATTGAGTTCATGGATTTTTGTTTATTGTGTTCTTTGTCTTCTCATTCATGGGTTTTTGGAATTTTTAGTCTATTAGTTATCCATTGCCATCACGATGCAATCATATCACATCTTAACTTTTACGCCTTCACAGTTATGGTTTGTATATCCATAATGATACATTTTTTATGATTTTGTAGGTTTAACCGTGAAGAAAATTCGTTTAAATGCTTCTTCTAAAGAACTTTCAACTTTATTAGACTTTTGTATGAATGAATTTCATAAGAATGTAGCTTAGTTTTTGGCTTTAGTTATGGATCAAAGTACAAGACATCCTTTGAATGCTCATGTCACTTGTCCGTCTTTGGAAGGGTCTTCTAATGTTGTTTTTAATAGAGTTGATAATTATTTTTCTATTGTTCCTTCTTTTACATCTATGATTGATGGTGATATCCACGTGATTGTGGATATTACATATTGCTCGTAATTTGAAAGAAAACGATGTGTTTACATGTAAAGAAAATGTTATTTATCATCACAACCCTTCTCCCAACTCTAAAGGTTGACTCTCAACTAAAGAAAGAAGGGCAACCACATCCATTGTTTCTCTATCAGAGAGAGAGTGACGGAACCTAAAGGAGAAGGAACAAGAGATCTCGATCACACAAGAAAGCTGACAAGAAAATGATTTTTAAAGGACAACAAGTGCACCAATAGTTGATATAAACAAATACAATACACATCATAAAGATCTTGAATCTTCTAAAAGAAAACAAGATATTTACACCTCAACCTAATTATTTAGGTATGGTTTCTCTATTTTTACTTCTATTTCCCTCTATTATTTGTCTCTCTATATTCATACATACACATATATGAGCGGAGCCAGAAGAAAGATTAAAATTTTATGTGGAATCAAAGGATTGGGAGGATATCTCCCTTAAAGCAACTTTTCCTTCTACATATATTATAGAAGTCAAAACGTCAAAACCCTATGATGGCAACCAATAATACTAATCCTCCAAATACAACTTTCCACATGCATTGTGAAAGCCAACCCTAGAGAAGTGAACTCATCTTTCTATTCAATGTGGTTGTTACAATGTGATTAATACATCTAGAACTACATCATAAGTTGTATGACCAAAATACACTTTCTGATTTCTTTCTGAGATTATCAATTTTGCGGAGAAGTTATCTCACGAAGACGGGATCGCCATTCTACCACTGGTCGAATTGAACTGAGTGACAACAACTTCTTGAGGAAGGAGATGGTATTTTATGCCTAGATTCTCAAAAACCCTTTTGAGTTCCAAAATGAGGTCTGATCTTCTGCTGTTTCTTTCAGGGAAGTTTTGATGGTTCATGGTGTGCTGCACACACAAGCTCATCTTCATCTTGTCCACATTTTCAATCTCTTTCACTACCAATGAATGTTTTGGGCTCCAATGCTTTGGTTTGCTCTCAATGTATCTGCAAAATATTTTACGTATATAAACACAACTTTTTCACTGGTATATTTTTTAACTAGGTTAAATTGCAAATTTAATCTTTATATTTTGATAAAATCCTTGTAAACATTTCTTATGGTAGAGATTATTTAAGAGGTAACCAAACTATGGAGGCTAAATTTTATCTTTTAAAACTATAGGATTAAATTCTAACTTCCTCCCGATCGTAGAAGCCAAATTTGTAATTTAGCCTTTTAAGTGCAAGAATTAAAAATAGAATTAATAGTAGCCACTAGATGGCTATGGAAAAAAAAACACTTAGCTAGACCTATTGCGTTTGTGTTTATTTGATTGAAAGTATTAGCGGATTATAAGTATGTTCAATTCGAACATTGTTTAGTAGATAAGACATAAATTACCATTTTAAAAGTCAATGGTTCAATCACCATGCCAAAATGATTTGACTAATAAAATAAAGAAAAAAAAAATAATTTTTTCGTCCCTTAGTTTTTAGGAACAGGTGCACTTAGTCCCTGGATTTTCAATTGGGCCAATTTAGTGCCTCAGTTTTTTAAAATAGATTTAAAAGGTCCCTAATCTATTAATTAAGTAATTTTTTATTATTTTAAAATATTTTTAAATTAAAAATTAATAAAGATAGAGGAAATGAGAGAGGAAGGAGAAAGTATGAGAGAGAAAATATTATTGATTTCTAAATTTAAGAATATTTAAAAACAATAAAAAAAAAATACTTAATCAATAGATTAGGACCTTTTAAATCTATTTTTGAAAACTCTAGATTAAATTGGCCAAATTGAAACTTTAGGGAGTAAGCGCATTTATTCCTAAAATTTAGAAACTAAAATATTTTTTCTTTTTTTTTTTTTCTTTCTTTCTGTGGTTAAGAACATAATATGAATTAAACAGAGGACAAGATTGAAGTTGTGTTCAACTTAATTTTTTCACTTTCTTCTTCAACTTCCTTCTCACACGTGGGTCCAAACATTCATATAATGCCCAACACACTAAACTATTGATATTGAAAGGAAAAGTAAATAGCACTGACCTAAAAGCCTAAACATTTAGGCTAACGTGTAAAGTTAACCATGAATATAAACTAGAAATTAAAAGCGTAAATGGGTAGGCTAGTTACATTTAATAATTGATTCTTAAACTTTTAAAAGTATTTAATTGATCAATAATCTTTTATGTCTTAGATGTCCTAAGGTAACAATATCTAGTAGTTTTTGGCACTTTTAGTTTTGCATATAATAGGTCCAAGATATTCAAAATCTTTAAAAAGTAACCGATAGGATTCAAACTTTCAAAGTAACGACTAATAAATCTACTAATGTTAAAAAATGTCAAATAGGTCAATGACCTATTTTATAGCCATTATTCACTTTTTAAAGTTCTAGAACCAAATAGACACACGCCTAAAATTTTTAAAGACTAAACTTTGTACTTCAGTCTAAGAAAAAAATTATAAAATTTTTTGTAGTACAACGTATGTTGAGGGAGATTTAAACCTTTAACTTCAAGAGAAGTAGATGTTTTAACTATTGGTCCATATTCGCGTTATGTAGCGACGTTATAAAACTCAAACTCAATGGATGATTACTAATCATGTTATCATGTATGATTTTAGGTACGAGAGTGTAATGTGTAATCATCTCTAAAACCTAAAACGAAATGAGTTTTAAATGAAGAAGAATGAGCAATGAAGAAGAGTGTTGAAAATGCTTACATTTGCATTGCTTTCCTGAGTGCCGTGATGTTGTCAAAAGAAGTGGAGACGTCAATTGTAAAATCGACAGTATCCGACATGTCAGGACTTCTTCTGAAATTGCTGATCGGTTTCGTCAGCAGAACAGAGTTGGGATAGTAAATCTTCTCATTGTCGAACCTCAAGAACACTGTCGACAAAATGTTCATCTCTTCCACAAACATCTAAAAACCAAAATTTTACACGAATAAACAATACAGTATATATAAAAAATAAAATAAAAAAAAAAACAACACTAGTAGCATGTAAAGTTTGATATCAATAGACCAAATAGAAACAAAACTAAAAATTTATGGGCAAAAATGTAATATTTTGGGATTTAGGGCCCAAATGAAAACTAAAGGGCCAATATGTAGTTTTTCCTTTAATATTCAAGGCTCTTTCTAACTTAAAATTCGTGAAGCAATACATGCAATACTAATGGAAAAGAAACAACGATACGAAGTATTACTTTTGTTAACATAATAAATTATTATTCTACAAAACTTAAGCTAATATGTTAGTCAATTTAGTCCTTTATTCACTAAGTTTTTAGATTCTTAATTAGCTAAGCAATTTTTAAACTTCAAAAAATATCTAATAAACTTATCAGCGAAGTGTTAACATTGCAATATTGTGTTTAACAGATATTTAAACTTTTGATTATATACATGATCTATCTTTAAAGTTTGAAACTTGTCCGGTAAATTCTTGATTTGTGAGACATTTCTTAAAGTTCACGTACTTGTTTGGACACAGAATTTTGACACCTTTTTAAGATTTAATTAACAACCTACCCTCAAACTTTTCAAATAAACTTCAAGGTTTGAAAACCAAACTTGTAAGATCTCATTTATTCATATTCTTAATGACATATACTTACGTGGACGCCATCGATGACGCAGCGGTCGCCAACGTCGAAAGGATGCATGACGAAGACGAAAATGATCGATTCGAAGATGGTTTTGCAGGTGTTTTGAAACATGAATCCAACGAGGAGAAGTTGAGAGGTGATGACGAAGAGGACCTTAGTGGTGGCGACGCCAAGGACGAGAAGAGAAATGACTATGATGATCACAATGACGACGGCGCTGGCCAGCTTGTGGAGCTGCTGGACCGCGGTTTTGGTGTCGTTCAAAGAATGTGCCAATGCCTTCCGCTCAATGTAGGCATGAACCTGCATGGACAACATGTCGAAATTTTTAAATCATTTGGAAAAAGGGATTGAAAGAACTTAGAGTATATGGGGAAAGTTTACAAACCACCCAGTTTCTGAAAGCGGATTTGGAGATTTTTCCTGTTTCGATGGCGCCTTCAAATAGAGGGAAAATGGTGTTCACTTCTTCTATCTTCAGGAATCTCAGTAGATCTTCCTCTTCTATGTATCTGCAACAACATCAAAACAAAAAACAAACATTCCGTTAGTCCATGTTTAACTGTTTACAAAAACCAAAAACAAAAATAGCTACAAAACAGGAGTTTAATTTAACTATTTTATCTGAATGTATTTGAATTACAAAGTTAGTCCATGTTTTCTAAAATTAAACTTCTTCCTTGTGTATACACCTCATACTAATGCATTCAAAAACCAAACCAAATTTTAAAACCTAAAAAATGAATTTGAATGCAAATTTAGATTTCAAGTGTTTCATGTGAAAATCATAGACCAAATATTGGAAAAAAAAATACAAATATGAATTAAAAAGATAGAAAACTCAAAGGGGATGTTCGGGCCACCAACTTGGGCTATTATAATTCCAACTATTATAACCTACAATTAAGTATTTCAATTTTTTTTTTTTTTTTTTTTGTTATGGTGTTTACTATTTTCTACCTAAACTAAAATAGAATATACTACTGTAACTACTAACTACAATAAAACTCAAACACCCCTAAAGTGTTAATTGGGGTTTAAACAACCAATTATATGACCAGCTTATTTGACATTTATTACATTCACACACTTAAATGAATACAAGTTTGGATTTCAATTATATCTAATAATCTGCAGCATATTGTACTTTTCTTTAGAAATTCTATTCGACACTAGTGGAAGTTGGAGAGAACTTAAATAGACATAAAATTAAAATTCTAAGGCATATAAAATACTTTTTAAAGTTTAATAAGCTCACGTAATATTGAAATTGAGTATAAATTGAGAATTTCACATTAGAAAAAAGAAAAAAAAAACCTCACACTTTTTATAATATATATAAATTATTCTTCTCATCCTTAATGATTGTAAGAGGAAATTATTATTGAAATAATAGTATAGAAAAAAAAAGAAAAAAAACCTCAAACAATTCAACAAAATAAACCAGCATAGTTGGCAGAGAAAATTTGACAAAATAAACGGTGAGCTTTTAACTCTTAAGTCCCTTTATTTAATTTTTTTTATAGTCAATTTCACTGCAACAGCAACTATAATATTTTTCTAATATTTAGATTTAGTGCTAACTCCTATCGTATGATGTCTCCACTTTTTTAATTTTACAGTAACGTGGGTCTTTTCCTTCAGCATCATAATAATAAAATACTACAGA
This sequence comes from Citrullus colocynthis, assembly GCA_031780015.1. Taxonomy (NCBI): domain Eukaryota; kingdom Viridiplantae; phylum Streptophyta; class Magnoliopsida; order Cucurbitales; family Cucurbitaceae; genus Citrullus; species Citrullus colocynthis. The sequence continues at coordinate 2,233,402 of QLSR01000119.1, read as the reverse complement.
AGCATTCTAAACTAAACCAAATAAAGTGGCTAGTAAATGGCATGTGGACCCATTGAAATGAGGTTGGTTACAATAGTAAATATAATTTTCTTGAAACATACTAGCAAATACAATGACTATGACAGTATGATTTTTTTTTATATGGCTCCACAAACAAATTGATATGCTTTTATTATTTTATTTTTTATACTGAAAAAAAAAATTTAAGAAATATAATATAACACCATATACGTCAATATGTGTCTAGTTCAACTGACATATATTGACATTTAATTTCTTTTTTTTCTTAAAGCAAAACAACATGCATATCTCTTTTCACGAATATCACAATTAGTCAGAAAAAAAAAAAAATTGACACAATTGTCAAAAAGTTGGCATGGGATGTAATTTTGAATTAAAGCTAGAAAGAGACTAGTTAAGAAATGCAAACCCTAATCTTGAATCAATCAAACATATAGAAAATTAATTAAAACATACATACAAATTTATATTAGAAATGCTAACTTTTCAGCTTTTTAGATTTCTATTGTTTTAATTAATCTTTTGACACTTGATTAAACACAAAAATCAATTCTAACCATTAACTAATATCTTTCTAAAAAGTTACTGACTAATTGAAACAAGTTTATTAATCTCATATGTTCTCAAAAGAAAAAAAAAAAAAAGTTTATTAATATCATCCTACCTAACTTCATGTTTTTAAATTTCGATGGTTGGTACATGTATTTTTACTCCAAAAAAAGCTTTTGAATTCCATCATTAAATTATGAACCAGTGGACACCTAAACTTTTTGTACAGTTTGAATCCACTTTTTTTTGTTTATTTTATTTTATTTATTTATTTATTTTGGGCAGGAAGAGGACAGATAAAAGACAAGAACATCTACATAGATAGCTCTTTTCTAATCAACATCTAATGACAGTGATAGAATTTGGATCCAGAATATTTGTGGATATCTTGCTATGCTTTTATAGAAAGTGAATTTGTTTGGTTCTAATATATTTTACATATCTTCTAATTTCTACTCTACCCTTCTAAAGTTATTTGTAAAAAAATAGTTCTTGAAAGTGGTTTTCTATTTTTAGAGTTTATTGGGATGTCAATGCATACTTTATGATAATAAACATGTATTATTTATAAGGTCAATGGATCAAATTTTCATATCCACTTTTTGAAAAAACAAATTATGCCTAATAAATAGATAGTCGAACTGAAAATAATTAGATTCAGAAAACAAAATGATTATGCAACAAACTAGTTCAAACAAAATATATATCTATATGTATTATTTAACTCTCAATAATCATGGAGAGACTGTTTTCTTTAAAAAAAAAAAAAAAAAAAATGAAGAGATTGAAAGTTTTATTCAGTTTTTCAATGATTGTAAAATGGAACAATGAAGATATTTTTTCCACGTATGAAATTGTATATCCATCACATCAAAAATCCTAACATTTTTTCGAATCAATTTATTTGGTTTAAATTTAAAATTAATTAAAATATTTATAAATATAAAAAATTTTAATATTCATATGCAAATAGACGATGATATTTTATTATTATTTGTAAATATTTTTAATAATTTTGTCATTTAAAATATATATTTTTAATTTATATAAAATATTAAAACAAAATAAAATAAAATAAAATATTTTAGTTAAAAATACCAATTTCAACTCTATAGCCTTAAGACTTATTTTCTTTTAGTTTTTGTAATTATAAATGTCCTAATTTAGTCTCCTACCTTTAACAAATCTTAAAATCAATCAGTACTATAGTCTATAGGTTAATAATCAGTTTTTCCAAAAGAGGAAAAGAGAAAAAAAAAATCAATTAACCTTACAAAATTGTTCACCCAACATCCTGTCTTACATAAAAATTATTATTTTATTATTATTTATAGAGATAATTATTTTAAATGACAAAATTATTTAAAATATTTTGAAGTATAACAAAATATCACTGTTATTAGTAAAATATTTTCAATTAAAAGTATTACATTTTGGACATGAACTGGAATAGAATGAACCGAAAAATACATACCCAACTTTTTTTTTTTATTTGTTTTTTTGAACAAATACATTACCAAATTGTTATTTTAATATTTAACCAATATTCTTTAAAAAAATTGAATCAATGGATGTAGGACCTATAGACAACTGTGAAAAGTAACTTGCCTTACGAAAAAGGACAGTTGTGTCCTGCCCTGTCCTACGTGTAGGTCCGCACAAAAGAATGAGAGATTTTCAAATACTTTTATGTTGACCAATCAGTATATACCGTATTGACTTATTTCAACAACTTTTGTACAGCTAGAATAAAACTACCTTTTTTCAACAACTTTATTTATAGGGGAAATAGTAATTTGAAATAATCTCTTTCTTTTTTAGGTTTTAATTCTTAAAATAGAAAATTGAGATGAAAGAATACCATAATAAATAAATTTAAAAAATTAAAAAAAGCAACAGCAACATGATTCTGTTTGGGTTGTGCCAGATTATGTTTTCAATTATAGAGACTTGGAATAATTTGGTGGACGTGGAATTATTGGTTTTCTTCTTTCTTTTTTTTTTTCTTTTTTTTTTTTTTTAAATTAAGAATGAAAAAGGTAAACAAACCCCACACTCGACCTACCCTGAAAAGAGAGAAAGCCACATGTATGGCCATGAACTCTTGATTGTATACGACAGTTTTAGAGCTCTGTTACATCTAACATAGAAATAAACTGTTGGATTGGGGATTAGAAAGGAAACCATAAAATTAATTGTAAATGATAGAAATAGCTTTTCGATCTTTTTTAATATATATAAAGAAAACTTGGGCTAAATACACATGGAGAGCAAAGACAATTTGTCATCAAGCTATATTTAAATAATTTTAAAAATGGTCAATTGGAAATAGCATGTTCTCTAGATAAAATAATATGGAATGAATTATACCATTGTGAATGAAAGATATTTCCATTGATTTAATTATTTAAGATATGATAGAGTAGAGGACACAACATTCACCATCAAACATTTTTCCTTTCATTTGTGGGCACAACCAAAAAATATTTTTCCAAAAAAAAGGGGAAAAAACAAGAAAAATAAGGAGCAGCAAGGGAAAAGATATATATCACTACATCTAATATTATAGACATTATAAATACAATCGTAAGTCATTTAAAATGAGAAAAATCTAGAAATTTATATTCGTTTAAAAAATATATAAAAATGTGTATTAATTTTTATCGTTTTTTTTTTTTTTTTTAAAGTAACTATTGAAAAAGAATATTATTGAATAAAGCATGGCGGCGAATACTAAAATAATGGGTGCCATGTCATTTCAGCATTATCGATCTTCTAAATATCAATTTTCAGAGAAAATGAAATTGAACAGACTGCCAGTTTGCCACACTTCATTTATTAACAATTAATATTTTAAGCATAATTTGAATCAGATTTTCTTTTACAATAGCATAATTTTAATCAAAATCGCCAACGCGTGTCACTAAATTAGTTTATAAAGATTTAATTAACTGTTCGAAAATTGATTAAAAAGTTAAAAGAAAAAGAAAATATTCAGATAGACAAATATGATTGGATTAAAATATTTAAGTATTAAAATCAGCTAAAATTTTTTATTAGTATTTAGTTTTCAGTTTTATTTAAAAAGAAAATTTATTTTATATGTTTATTTATTTCTCACCTAATCAAATTTATTTTCTATTTCCATGAGCTAAATGCAATTTTTTTTAAGTAGTTTTGATTGATATTTTTTTAAAAAAAATAAAGTTATTTTACTTAATATTTAAAATTAATCTCTAACAAACAAAATTTATCATACTAAATAATTATTTAAAATCTTAAATTACAAAAAATTAAGAAAATATTATAAGTCTATTTTAGTTATCATATCTAAAATGAGATGTTTTTGTATTTATTTACCAAATATTCTAACTTACTTTTTTTAAATTTAAGCAGCTAAAACGGAATCTTAGGTGCACCTAAGTATTGCTATTATTTTAAATTGCAAGATAAATTATTATCATCTAGTCCATCACTAACTATCACGGAATATCTACCAACATCTATTATTGATAGATAATATCATTTTGCTATATTTGAAAATAATTATAATAATTTTAATATAGAAATATGTTTTGAAAATTTATGGTAAACAAATTAACAATAAAAATGAGTAGTGAATTTAAGATTTATTAACAAATTTATTAAAGAGCGAATTTTGGTGTACTTTGTGTATGTGCATCCCACTTTCACAACACATGAAAATAAGTTAATTAAATATTTGAAAGAAAAAGTGAAGATAATTGATTAATGTAGTGAGAGAGAGGAACCTGGCACCAGGCTTAGCGACGTTCTTGAACACTCTCTGAGCGCAGTTCCTCGCCTCCGATTCACTGGTAATCTCCGATTCGGCGTTGGCAAAATCATCCACCGTCCTCGATATCGTCGACAGTCCCGACGATCTCACATAGCTCACCAATCTCTTCACACTCCAAGCCGACGGTCTCCTCTCCAAGCTCAGCTTCCTCAACCTCTCCATATCGATCTTCTTACTAGAACCCTGCCGCTTCGATCTCGACAGAATCTGCCCTCCTCCTCCCTCCTGCCACCGCGCCGGCAACGACTTCGACATCTGCAGCAACTGCCGCCGTAGATTCACCTCCTTATCCCTCTCCTCCTCATCCAGCGGCGGTCCGGATAGCGTCTCGAGGATGTAGTGGTTGAACACGCTCTCCTTCATCCGATCGAAGAACGTCGCCACGTGGAACGAGGATGCAAGTACTTTCACGAGAAGAATCTTCAGAAGCCAGACGGTGGCGCCGATTAGAACGGCGATTAAGAATCGGAAGACCTTTAGGAGCACTTTATTTTTGTGGTGAACGTCGGGGAACATTATCATCCAAGCGATTAGGACTAGCCCTAACCAAGCGCAGTTCTGGAAACTCTTACGGAGGCCATAGACGAAATACAAGACTCGTTCACGGAGCATGAAGTTTCGTTCGATTACGAAGACGAGAACTCCGACGAACCATTCCGAAACTAAACGCCCACAGAAAATCACCATTACGATTAAACACCATTTCCATACCTCTAAGCTCCAAATCTGCTTGTCTTGAAGAGATTCGAGTGTTAGGGCACAGATTAAGCAAGTGGTTATGGTGAGGAACAATATCCATTCTATTAATACTCGTTTATTGATCTTCTTCCGCTTTCCCTTCCTTTTCCGCCGTCGTCCGCTTTTGCCTTGGTTTTCGTTTTCCGGTCCGAGTTCTTCGTCTTCGTAGTCGGAGGAAGAGGAAGAGGATGAAGATGAAGATGAAGAAGTGGAGTCTTCTTGTACCGGAGGTTGAAGGAGGTCGGTGGATTCAGGGATGGTTCTGGGAGTGGAATGGGGGAAGTTAGGTTCATCGAAGCGGGATTTTGGTTTAGAGAAGTTGAGACGGCGAAGGGTTTTGGTTCTGGTGGGAGAGGGTGAAATTTGTTCCTTCTCCGGTGGGTCGATGGTGAGGACGAGATGGTCGTTGTCTGATTTGCGGACCTCCATGGAATCCCCGATTGAGATGTGAAACGAAGGGGCTAATGGAAATTTATAGGTGATTTTAGAGAGAGAGGGGAATGTGAAACGCCATTGAAATGGAGGAACAGCTTTGAAATGTGGTTTGAAATGATTGAATGTGAAGACTAAAGCCACTATTAGACAGACGAAGCAGACAGATACAGGAGATTTTATTTCTCATTTTCCACCTTTCTTTCCTTTTACCTTTTAGTTGAATATTACAATAAATAAATAAAATTTGAATAAATATTAAATTCATGTTTATAGGTGCCTCATGTTTCCCCTCTTTATTTTTTATTTTTAGTTTCTAAATTCAAATTTATAAATGTTATTCATTTCATCTTCCATCCATTTTCTACATATGTTTTTTTTTTTAAATTAAGCTAAATTTTGAAAATTAAAAACATATATTTTAAAAAATAATTTTTGCTTTTAAAATTTGGTAAAAAATTTAGCTCTTTTTTCTAAAAAAAGAAAAGAGATAGATAAAAATGAGAAAATAATTAAACTAAATTGTTAACCAACTAGAGCCTCAGTAATTGAATATGTAACAAATTGGTTAATCTACTTTTAATTTCATAACAAAATTGTCCATAAGATTTTAGCTTGTAACTACTTAGTTCTTTATATTTAAAAGTGATAATGATAGTTGTGAAAATTATTGTTGAGATTTTTAATAGAATTTTCTTACATTATTTTAAATTAATTAGAGACCCAATATATTTATAAGGTATAATATCTAAATCTTTAAATAATTAAAATCAACATTTAATTTTGATGAAATTTGATAGTACAAATTTGAAAATCTAATAATTGAATTGCTAGTAGAATAACTAAAGTATACGAAATTGAAAAAATAAAGAATACAACCTTACAAATCAAAGTTTAGGAATTTAAATGTTATCTCTATAAAAATGAACTAAAAATAATTTTTATCTAACAAAAAAATGTATCTAAACTTTTCCCTTTGTTTATAAAATATTTATACTTTTTCAAAAAGTTGAAGTTAATTTGATACCTATTTCAACTTAAAAAAGGATTAGCCAACAAACGAAAAAAAAATTACGAAAAAAAAAAATTAGAGAAAACCAATTGTTTTATTGTTGTATTCTCTTTGTTGAAATACGTCTAAGAGAAGAGAAGTTTGACCAAATTTATTTTTTATGTTTTATTGTTTTTTTTTTTTATTTTTTGTGAATGCTTATCTTTTATCTTTTTTTATTACTAGTTTTTTACACTTTTTTTTTTTTATTAAAGAAAAGTGATGGTTCACTTTTTTTTTTTTTTTTTTTTTTTTTCTTATTCTTATAGTTAATTGTGATGGCCGTTTAGAAACGAGATAACTCAACTAATATTTAAGATATGTGGAGCACTATAAAATTTGTACTTCCAAATCTTTCACTTTTATTGTACTAAACAAATTGTGAGAGATCAAAACATCTTCACTTTCTCTCTCTTATTGTCTTATTTTATTTTTTTAATTAATTGTTTCCTGGTTTTCTTTTTACAATATTTTTATTGATGTTATTTTTTCTTTTAAAGAAATCATTACAATTTTTGTGCTATTTATTTTTTAAAAAACAATCCGTTAAGATTTTTTTAATGTTATTATTTAAAATAAACTTAAATTATATTACATATTCAAATTTATTATGAAATTAAGGAATAAAACGACACATAACATGAAGACAAAAACCAAGGAAATATAATATAATATAAATAAAATAAAATAGCAAAATAACAAAACTTAGAAAACTATGAAATTCATAAAAATTTCTCCAATATATTTGGATTTCTCACCAATGTATATATCACCAACATCCACCAAATGCCACATGCAAGTAGGACGTGAAAATACATTGCCACTAAGGATGTGTGATTACGAGACACATGGTCTTTGGACACTAAGCATAGGCATCTAAATTACAAATATTTTTTAATATTTATAATACTCCCTCTTAGATGCCAATTTTATATATATGAAATATGTCTTGTTAAAATACAATGTATTTGCTCCCCTCGTGGAAACATCACTTGAGATCTTTGAGCCGTCTCATTCCAATATTGTGTACCAATTTTTCAAAGGTTGCGGTTAGTAATGACCTAGTAAATAAGTCTGTTAGGTTATCTTTCGAACAAATTTGTTGTACAATGATGTTGTCATTTTCTTCAAGATCATGAGTGTAGAAACGTTTTGGTGAAATTTGTTCTATCTCCTTTAATATATCATCCTTTGATTCGGGCTATACATGTTATATTGCCTTCGTATAATGTCGTTGGAAGACTTAATAGAAGACAAGCCACATGTTTCACGAATGTGTTGGTCATTGATCTTAGTAATACACATTCTCTACTAGCCTCGTGAATTGCAAGAATTTCAACATGATTTGAGAAAGTAGCTGTTATAGTCTATTTCACCGATCCCCATGTTATAAAATTTTTCTCCATGTACTAAATAGCATGTTTAAGATCTAGCTTGTATGGGTTAGATAAATAGCCTCCATCTTCACAACCAACTAGATCACAATTAGATTTATTAAAATAAAATAAATGAATGAAAGCTAATTCTCAAATAAAACATACCATATGTTTAACTCTACTCCAATATCCTCCTTTTGGAGGAATATTTTATATATGTAACAAAATTACTGAAAAATACTACAAGTGAACTACACTTTTTTCTCAAAATTTCTGGTTCTTTAAGACCTAATATTCTTCATCATTTTTATGAGATCAGATGATATATCCTTTTCACATCAAGTGAATAAGCCATTATAGGAGTATTCAATGATGTGCATAATCCATAAAAGATCTTTTATGTATAAATTGTTGCAATTCCATTTTGTTTATGCTTTATTTGCAAGCTAAGACAAAACTTATCATCTCAATTTCTTTCTTAAGAAACTCAATTGTCTTTTAAAATTCTTCAGGAGTTTCTGCTCAAATCATCAACATATATGTATATATAGTAAATCTCAAGTTGTAATTTTTTTTATAAAAGGATATGGACAAATAAGGTTATTTTTGTACCGTCATACTAACAAATATTAAATAAGATGATTATATCACATTTGTCAGGAATATTTTATAAGAATCTCTATGATATATATATGACTCTCCAATATTTGAATTATATGATTATGATATCTTTAATCCTTTAGGGATTTTCATAAATAAATATATTAAGAGATTCATATAAATGTGGTACCACTGCATCCACAAGATTTATATTAAACTTTTCATACACAATCAGATAAATTGGATATCTCATGGTATTGTATATTGACCATTAGAGAGTATATTTTATCATAATCAATATCAGTCTATTGCAAGAATTATTGTGGGATCCGTCTTGCTTTATATCTTGTGACTTTACTCTATTTGTTTTTCTTACAAATACTCCACTTGTATCCCATATGTTTGAAATTCTCTGATGTCTGGACTATTAATCTCCACGTTTAAAAAAAAAAAAAAGAGTTTATTTCTATTGGATTAGTTCTTTCCACGTAAGTCAATCATTTCCTATGGCGACATTTTTCATACTCGCTTTCATATCTTGAGTAACACTGTATGCAGAAATGTTGTCAACTTATATGGTTCCATATTTTTCATGTCATGACATAATTTATCGAGATCTCATTATTATCTTCATTTACTTCAATATCCTTATGAGTACTCATATTTAAGATTTCTTCTGAAATATCTATATTCTTAAGTGAGTCATTTTGATTATTGACTACTTTTTCAAAGATTTTTATCTTTGGAACCGAATGGTTTACTACACTTCTGATGTGTCCCAGACTCATTAATGACGACTTGCTGCATTTAATTGAGCATTTGAAGCTGGTATATATGACTTAATTACTTTCTTCGCATCTATAAATGCATATGGTAGCTGATTTGCTATATTTTGCAAATGAATTATTTTCTGAACTTCAGGTTTACATTGATCTGTATGAGGATCTAAATGAGACAATAACGATGAATTTCATGTAATTTATTTTTCCAACTTCTTAATTCCCCCCTTAATGTTGGAAAAATTTTCTCTTAAAATAACAATCAGCAAATTATGCATTAGAAACATCATCCTTTAGGGGTTCAAGAGATTTAATAATTGATGTGGAATCAAAATTCAACTTATATATCTAACCTCTTTTGAAGACCCATCTTGGTATGCTGTAGTGAAGCAATTGAAACATATATTGCACATCCAAAAATTCTCAGATAAGAAATATTTGGCTCATAGCTATAAGCTAGTTGTAATGGTGAGTATTTGTGATAAGCTACTGACCTAATGCGTACAAGTGACGCTGCATGCAAAATAGCATGACCCAATACAAATGTAAGAAACTTAGCTCTCATAAGCAATGGTCTAGCAATTAATTACAAATGTTTTATAAATGATTCTGCTAAACCATTTTATGTATGAACATGAGCTGCAGGATGTTCAACATTGATCCCAATTGACATATAATAATTATCAAAAGCTTGGGATGTAAACTCACCAACATCATCAAGACGAATAAGTTTAATTATATATTTAGAAAATTGTGCTCTTAACTTAATTATTTGAGTAAGTAGTCTTGCAAATGTAAGGTTTCGACTTGATAATAAGCACATGTGTGACATCTATTGGATGCGTCTATTAATAACATAAAATATCTAAATGGTCCACTGGGTGGACTAAAAAAACCCACAAATATAACCATGAATTTGTTCTAAAAATGTATGTGATTCAGTTCCCACTTTAATTGGTGATGGTCTAATATTAAGTTTCCTTGAGAGAAAGCAGCACAAGACAATTCATTGGATTGAAGAATCTTTCGGTTCTTCAATGGATGTCCATGTGAATTTTCAATAATTTTTCTCATCATTATTAACCTAGGATAACCTAAGCGATCATGTTAATCATAAAATATTATCGGGATTAATGAACTTTAGGTTCATGTTTGGATGACTTTCAATTCCAGTAATTTGAATATAATATAATCCAAAAAATAAATCTAATAGTTTTTCCAGTATACATTTTTCATGTGAGACAATAGATATAATACAAAGATATTTTATCTCATTCTTTCTATTAGTCTCAATATATTTTATCTCATTCTTTGATTGACTAGAGAACAATGCATTGTCAATTGTAAATTTTGTTCTTCTAGGCAAATATATATTTGCTTTTCCAAAGTCTTCAATCAAGTCTGCAGGACCTAAGATTGTATTGACTTTTTTTTTTTCATCACTGTCAATTTTGAGAAACATTTTCTGTTTTTAAGTATAATATGTGTTGTTGCACTATTTGCAAACATACTACAACAAAACAGGCTTCTATGACTCTAGAAAACTGTCATTACCACATTTTTTGACTTCTTTTTTTTTTAGTCTTTGAATCTACTATCATCTAAAGTGTATAAATGACACATGAGAAGTTAGTCATCATTGATAGTTTCATGACTTTTAAACACAGTTAACAAAGAACATGTATTGACATTTATTATTACATCATGAAAACCATTTTTATGACAATTTTCTACAGTCAATAAATAATGAAAATGTTGACTTTTTCTGTCAAATAAAGCGTTATATTGACATTAAAATTCTATCATTGAACAACAAATAATGTCACATTTAAAGTGTAATAATACCTTAATTATGACATTTTTTAACGTCGTTGAATTATCTATATTGTCACTTATTTATAGTCATAGAAATTTGATAGATAACAATATTCTACTGTCATAAAATTACATCCCGTCAAATATCAAAGAAACCATTTCAATCATACACGTTGTTACACCTGTGTTTCCTTCAATTTCAACACAAAATATGTACACAAACATAAAAAGTAACTTTCATATATAACAATATAGTTTCTAGCGTTAATACAAGGAAACTAATAACAACAACACTAGTAACCAAATTCTGGGTACATCATTTATAACTTTAGTGATTACAACTAAGTGTTGGCATAATACAAAAAAAATATATATATATTTACAACACCTATATATGTTTGGTGGGTTTCCTTGCTTCAATGGCCTTGTCCAGAACCCTTGTAAAAAAAACATTCATTTCAGAATTTAACTCAATATATAAAGGTGAATAATAATAACAATATAACCTCAAAATTTAAATTATTGCTTAGTTACTACAAAACTAACAAACTTTTGACATTAAATATTAACATAAAAATCATATAAGTAGTGTTGTAACTTGTCTAACCTTTTAAGAGTACAACTACTGAATAGTAAAAATACTCATACATTAGTTTACTAGAAAGAATAAGGGTAAATTGAAAAACTTCTTCGTTTAGGGAGAGGGGGAACAAGTGAAACATAAGACAATAGGAGCAAAACAAATATATAATTTATACTCACATTAGTCTCACTATTAACACTATAGACACTTCCAAAGTCAATCAGTGCCAATAACTATTTGAAAAGGATTCTCATAAGAATATTGAAGTATATACATCCTTATTATTCATCTCAAAGTTATTCAATAATTGAGAAACAATCATGTTTCTTCATAAAAATAACGATATAATGATAAACAAAATTGAAAATGTAAAAGTAGATTTTAACAAGGAAATACAAGAGAAAACATAACAAAATATTAAATATTTTCATAACATTTGTTGCTTCTACAATGATGTTCATTTTCTCTTCGGGAGATTCAAATGAATTTGCAACATCTAAATATTTCATGTTTTCAAGATTAATTCATCTGTTCAGGAGATTCGCAAAGTTTGCTTCCACACATATAATTCAATTTTATTTAGATATTGTAGTTTTTAGAAGAAATTAAATGTACAACAAGTACAAGACATATGTCTCTTTTTGTATCACATCTAAAATGTGGAACTTTCCTTAAATCATTATATTATGTGTGGTTTTCTTGAAAAATTGGATGATTATAATGACCACCATGAAAAGAATACTAATTCGATCCTCTACCGTGGTCATGACCTCGACAATAACCACGATTATTTAAAATTCACAACATTCACTTCAGGGAATAGTGATGTTCTAGTTGGTTGAGATTCATGATTTTTTATCCACGAGAATTAAAATTAACAACATTCACTTCAGGGAATGTTGTTACTCTAGTTGACTGAGATTCATAATTTTTTAATTAATAACTCGTTATTTCGTTTAGCCTCAAGAAGACATTAATGAGTTCAAAATACTTTGAAAATATTTTTGTCGATATTGCTACTTCAGGAGCATATTCAATACATGAATTGTAGAAAATGTCTTATTTAACATATTTGCATCAATGACTTTCTCTCCGCATAATTACAATTTTGAGCTAATTTTATATAATACGGAGTTGTACCATTTACTAAGTTGAAATCTTGGAGCCTCATGTCCATCCATTCATAATGAGCTTTAAGAAGAATAATTGTTTTTCGATGATCATATCTTTATGCATACAGGTGTATTCCGGCATAAATCACTCATGACAAATAATTATTACCATTAAAATAAATGCTAAAAATTCTAATTTTGTAAAATTTATCATGGTAATACGATCTACTTTGTAATTGTTACAAGGAGTTGTAAAGTATTTGTTGGCTCATAACTTGTTGCGCATAAAGTGGATTAGATGTTATAACTTCCGTACAAACTTGCGTCGAGCAGTACTCAAGTATGATCATTAATAAGCAAGTTTTCAGATAAAACCCCAGTATAAGCTTCTATAGATTTCCTGGTGAGTCTAGGGTTGAACGCAAGGATTTGTAATAAATTAGGCGTTAATACTAGATACAAAAACTATGCGGTGACTATACATGTATTATGTGCAAGAGTTTTATGTACCTAAAACTATACATAAAGAATAAATAAAATTTTCTACAATTAACAATGTGAGGTGGACGCGGAGAATGTTAGTCAAATGTCATTTAGAGTCAGATAGCATGCGTTGAGAATGACGGTGGAACCATGCGATAATAGTAGAGTTAATGCAGGAACTAGTTGTTACTTAAGCATATCTAAGTATATTTACATACCTACAAACTTTGGGTTTGAGAATTCATTTCTCAATGTTTCGACGCCACATTAATCTTATCTCTAAGACGCATGATAAGTTTGCATTGGCAAAAGATGAACTACATCTCTGAACCTCATCTAGTCTTAATAAATACTAAAGATTAACCATCTACTCTCTCAAGCTAGACAGTCGTGCTTGTTAAATTTGTTTGTCAGACAAAACTATGCAAGCTAATGATATGCATTAATCAAGATGTAACATCCTTAATATTGCTTAAGAAAAACTAGCTTCTAACATCTAACTCATTCAATATTCAAGCAACATGGTGCAAAGTATTTAATATGGAAATGAATCGAAGATAATCGCAAATCGAATTTATATTAAAAAAATAAACCATTCTCTCGAATGTCATTAACAAAACATAAGTAAGAAGGAGGGAAATGAAGATAGAATAGAAATAGAAGACATCAAGCCGCCACTGGCAATGTCTTGCTTCATGGAGGCTTGAGATGGTTGCTATTTGATACATAAATGACCTAAGGTGAAGGTTTTCACTCACTGGGAGATGACTTTGAAAATTCTCAGAATCCTTCTCACATAAGAGCTTGAAATGGAGGCTGGTTATGATGAGGGAGAATTTGTGCAGAGCTTTTGCCTCTTGAACTTGTTTCTCTCTTCCTTTGAATGGAGAAGCTTTGGGCTATTTATAGGCGTCAAAAAGGTGAACTCATGATAACCTGACACATTTGCATTAAATTTCATGCCCTGCTGCCTAGACTTTTCAAATCGTCAGCCCATTGGTTCTGCCACGATCTGATAACGTATAATCCTTTTGCATATTGACATGACAGCTATTGCTCAGGTGTCTGTATCTGCTTTTTCTTCTCAACGCATGGTCTTAACGCATGGGTTTCCACTTCTTTTGTTCTCGCAGCGGCTTCCTCTCTGATGCTTGGGTTATTTATGCTTTTTTTCTACTTAATCCCGCGTTAAGAACAGAAAAGCTTATAAATTTTTCAGGTATTTTCTTTTGTAAATGGTGTCAAGGCATGGTAATACATATTACATAATTCAACTGCCAAAATGATGCGTTTAGCCCTAAAGTTACTCTAATTAATTTAAATAGTGAATATAATAACTTGTATTTTTACAAGTTATCACACCCTAAATTTGAGTTAATGTTTGTCCTCAAACATTCATTTGAAGATTTATTAATTTCTACCGCCCAAGTTTAAGTAATTTTTAGCTTACCCTCTCAACATGCCTTCTATTCCTAGACTATATCAACAATCAGATAACCACACCAAGTTCTTTTTCAATTGACGCCTTGAAAGTACTTCTAAATTTTAGATGCGGCAAGCTTAATCCTGAAAAGTACCCTTACTCATTTCCAGCCAATCTGATGTCCTCATTTTAGTAATGTGTCTTAGAGTTCATTTTCATAAAGTCTATTTGTGAGTTTTTTTTTTTTTTTTTTGGACTTGCGTTTATCCGGGCTATCTACCTTCGTTTTGACATACCAACGATGGGGTGCATGGAGGCAGCCAAAATCGAGTAAATACCCTTTCACAACTCGACACTTATCGCGTTCCTTTTCGGTTGCGTCAACAGTAGTACCGTTTATTTATTTTTCACTGATCTTGGACTCTCACCTTCGACTATGGGGTTCAAAGAGCCATTCTCAACTTAACTCTTAACAGGCTCATTTTATGCGCTGTCAGCAGAGTTGTTTGTCCCAAAGAAGTATATATTTATTCTTCTTTTTTTTTTTTTGTCTCCAACAACGGCGCCAAAAATTTCTTGGATTATAACTTGTTGTGCATAAAGTAGATTAGATGTTATAATTTCCGTACAAAGTTGCGTCGATACTCAAGTATGATCATTAATAAGCAAGTTTTTCTATAAAAGCCCAAGTATAAGCTTCTATAGGTTTCCTAGTGAGTCTAGGGTTGAATGCAGGAATTTGTAATAAATTAGGCGTTGATACTAGATACAAAAACTATGCGGTGACTATACATGTATTATGTGCAAGAGTTTTATGTACCTAAAACTATACATAAAGAATAAATAAAATTTCCTACAATTAACAATGTGAGGTGGACGCGGAGAATGTTAGTCAAATGTCATTTAGAGTCAGATAGCATGCGTTGAGAATGACGGTGGAACCATGCGATAATAGTAGAGTTAACGCAGGAGCTAGTTGTTACTTAAACATATCTAAGTATATTTACATACCTACAAACTTTGGGTTTAAGAATCCATCTCTCGATGTTTCGACACCACATTAATCTTATCTCTAAGACGCATGGTAAGTTTGCGTTGGCAAAAGATGAACTACATCTCTGAACCTTATCTAGTTTTGATAAATGCTAAAGATTAACCATCTACTCTTTCAAGCTAGACAGTCGTGCTTGTTAAATTTGTTTGTTAGACAAAGCTATGCAAGCTAATGATATGCATTAATCAAGATGTAACATATTTAATATTGCTTAAGAAAAACTAGCTTCTAACATCTAACTCATTCAACATTCAAACAATATGGTGTAAAGTATTTAATATGGAAATGAATGGAAGATAATTGTCAATCAAACTTATATTAAGAAAATAAATCATTCTCTCGAATGTCATGAACAAAACATAAGTAAAAAAGAGGGAAATGAAGATAGAACAAAAATGGAAGACGTCAAGCCGCCACTGGCAATGTCTTGCTTCATAGAGACTTGAGATGGTTGCTATCTGATACATAAATGGCATAGGGTGAAGGTTCTCACTCACTGGAAGATGACTTCGAAAATTCTCAAAATCCTTCTCACAGAAGAGCTTGAAATGGAGGCTGGTTATGGTGAGGGAGAATTTGTGCAGAGCTTTCGCCTCTTAAACTCGTTTTCGCTCCTCCTTTGAATGGAAAAGCTTTGGGCTATTTATAGGCGTCGAAAAGGTGAATTCATGATGACCTGACACCTTTGCATTAAATTCCATGCCCTGCTGCGCACACTTTTCACATCGTCAGCCCATTGGTTCTGCCATAATCTGATAACGTGTAATCCTTTTGCATATTGACATGACAGTTATTGCCCAGGCGTCTGTATCTGCTTTTTCTTCTCAACGCATGGTCTTGACGCATGGGTTTCCACTTCTTTTATTCTCGCAGCAGCTTCCTCTCTGGTGCTTGGGTTATTTATGCTTCTTTTCTACCTAATTCTGCGTTAATAACAAAAAAGCTCATATATTTTTCAGGTATTTTCTTTTGTAAATGGTGCCAACGCATGGTAATACATATTACATAATTCAACTGCCAAAATGATGCGTTTAGCCCTAAAGTTACTCTAATTAATTCAAATAGTGACTATAATAACTTGTATTTCTACAAGTTATCAGTGTTATAAACGATTTTAATCCTAATTGTCCATGTGGAGACATGTGAGTGATCCTATACAAAGAGTTTGTATAAGACCGGACTGCAAAATGTTTAATTTCTCCATGTAACGTCGTCAATTGTAGAAATTAGCGTTTCATAGGATGACTATAGGTAACTCGACCTGAATCCTGAGTAAGTTATGAACTCCTGTTTATGAGGGCAATCCTTTGATCTGTATGGGTGATAGTGGCCAAATCACCGACTCAATAAGTCTACCATTTTAGATATTTGTTTAATTAGGGAGCTAGGAACGTATCTTCACAAAATGGAATTCACTCCTTCTCTTGCTTAGGGTAAGTAGATAAATCCCTTAAGGGCTAATTCCAGGTCTTGAACAATGAGGCCCCACCCTCTCACCAACCTGAGAGGAGTTAATTTATAGTTGGACTATAAATAATTTGTTCATTAAAGGGATTAGTGGTACTTAAAGAGTTAGATATAACTACAGGGATAAAATGGTAATTTGACCCAATTGTAGTTATGATTAATTTGTGAAGGGTCGACTTACTGTTGATTAGTAAATTCCATGGACACAAGAAATATATCTATAGTGCGAAGAGTGCAACTATAAGTCTTTAGTATAGTGATCTACAGTTAATGAATATTAATTAATCTAATTAAAGAGTTTAATTGATTAATCTTATATCATTGAAGCTTCTAATTGTAGGTCCATAAGTTCCCTTTGCTAGCTCATAAAGGCTTAGTATAAGAATAAAATATTTTTGTTTAATTTGATATGTTCAAATTAATAAGGGAATTAAATGTATGTGATACAATTAACATAATGTACGTAGATACATTATAATATAAAGTTTATTTTGAATGAGATTAAAAATTTTATACTTTATATTATAAGAGAGATAAATATTAATTATATGAATGAGATTCATATAAAAACTATATGTTAAAATTAATATGAATGAGATTCATATAAAAACTATATGTTAAAATTAATATGAATGAGATTCATATTAAAACTATAGGTTATGTGAGAGAAAATTATTTGAATATGATTCAAATTTAAATTAAATATAAGATATTTAATTAATTAATTAATTAATTATATTTAATTATATTTATTAAATATTATTTAATATAATATAATATAATATAATATAATTTTAATTAATATTATATTATTAATTGAAAAATAACTCCCCACTATGTTGGAGTTATTTTGATCTCCGTAAAAGTGAAGGGGAGGAAGTTAACAGAATGAACACACATAAGAGTTCTGTAAAATTCAATTCTCAGCCTCTCCAATTCTCTCTTCTTCCTTTCAAATCTTTCCCTTGCCAAAATTCAAAGATAACCCATAACTCCTCTTTGATTCTTCCTTGAGAATAGCAAAGTTGCCATTGTGGTGGTGTTCCAAAGGAGAAGAGTTCTTGTTGTGTTTTGTTGGAGATTCTTCACCGATTCTTGACTTGGAAAAAGAAGATTTTCACATCGAAAAAGGTCTTCAAAAAGGTAGGAAAAACTCCTAATGTCTAACTAGTTATCATGTGTTTCTGTTCTATGTAATTTGGTTTTCCAAAAACAGAATTAATGGCACAAGGTCATTACTCACTTTCTCTAGGAAATCGATTCCTTCAAGAGCGAGCTAGCGAGAGAGGGCGAGAGCAAGAATGTGACCAAATTACTACTGGTAACTAAATAAATTGAGGGACTACTAAAAAAAAAGAACAAATTCACAAGCTAAAAAACAAGAAATCCATGAAAAGAAGTTTACAACTCAGATTAAAAATGAAGATGACTAGATGTCTTGAGGTGTGTATGTAATTAGGGTTTGGTCTGGGTAGTAATTTTGACTTTTATTTTATTTTTAAACACATTGTTTGCCTTTAGGTAAGAGCGAGCGAAAGTAAGAGTGAGACTTGTGAGAAAGTATCATTATCAATGATAAAACTCAGTTAGTGAGAGCAAGCAAGCGAGAGAGTCAACAACATATATATACATAAACAGGTTGGTGTCAGGGTTGGGGTGGGGATTCCCGCCCCGTCCCCAGACGGGTACATGAAAAATGTCCCCGGTTTGACCCCCATCCCCAGTTAAACCAAGGATTCCTGGGTCAAGGCCCCGCGGGTTTTCTTGCCAACCCTAGTTGATAAGCACAATAACACATAACGAAGAACATGAATACCAAAGATATATAATATAATATAATATAAATAAAATAAAATAACAAAATAACAAACATTAAAATATTATGAAATTCATGAAAATTTCTCCAATATATTTGGATTTCTCATGAATGTATATATCACCAACATCCACAAAATGTCACTATTTATAAGTAATTGTAATTATGAAATACATGACCTTTGGATGCTAAGTACAAACATCTAAATTACACAGATTTTGTAATATTTATAATAAAATTATATTTGTGTACTTTAATCTGGTTCATAATTAGTTATTAATTTATTTCAAAGAAAAGTGATAATTAAATTTTTTTTCTTACAAAGTTAATCTAACATTTTTTTTTCTTAGTTCACAAATTTTGATTTTAAAAAATAACATTTAAAAAAATGGATAAGTAATTTTTTTATTTAAATAAGATACTATAATGTTTCAAAGATTTAAACTACTTTAGTCTCTTTACCTTTCAAATTTTTAATATTAGTCATTTAAAGTTAATTTTATTAAAATTGACCAAATAATAAAAATATTTGTTTTTAAGAAAAAAACACATAATGTAAACATGTTTTTACACATTTATAGTAGTTAGATTGATGTTGTTTTAACATATTTGGTCTATTTCCTGCTTTTGAGTTAATTATATAAAGCGATGTTTTTATTTATTTATTTATTTTAGCAATATGTGAGATGGAAGAATCGAATTTCCAAGTTGATAGTATAACTATTATGTCAGTTGAATTGTACTCATCTTGATGAAATGTTTTTTAATTTTAATTTGAAAACTCATTTTCATGTAAAATTTCAAGATTTGTTTTACATATTTAAAGTTTAGTTAAAGAGAATAAAACCCAAGATGTCAAAAAATGATTCATTCAATTCAATATGGAAATCTTAGTTGTCTAAAAAAAAAAAAAACATGGAAATTTTATAAGCACATGGATTCACATGGCCATTTTCAAAAATGTTCTTACATTATTACTAAACAAATCGCCCCAAACTTGGTCTTAACAACATTCTTAATAATTGAGTTGACCTTTTCTTTTAGTTTTTCTTAGTGTTAATTTTTTTTCTTTTTAGTTCAAAAATATTTAGAGTAGAGAGATTTAGGCTCCAATCTCCTTATTCGAGATATATATTCAAATTAATTAAAGTAATTTTAGTTTGTACAAATTTAATATCATAAACAAAATACATAAATAGTCTTCGATTCTAAGTTTCTACATTATTTTAAAATGACATTCATCATTGATTTTACGTTTAGATTTTTAATAAATAAAAAACTCATCGATATTTGCCAAAGTGAGCTTGTTGTACATTCCCTTTCTTGAAATAAGAAGTTTGATCTCTAATCCCTTGAATTAGTGTATTAAAAGAAAGAAAAAAAAAAAAAAAAACTTTTTTCATACGATAAAACAATTAGTAAATCCTTTTTCAAACACCATCATGATAACGTGGCATGACTCATTCAATTAAATTATGCTACTTTACTTTTGGTTTTGTAGGTCCTTTTCACTTTAAATTTTCTTTAATAAAACACCGAATTTTTAATTTTGTGTCTAATAAGTCTTAGCATTTTCAACATTTTTTAAAATGGACGAAGTTATTATACTTCAAAGTAAATATTATATGCAATAAGACATTAAATTTCAATTTTGTTTATAATAGATGCATCAAATTATAAAAAATTAAATAGGTCAAGGATCTAGTAAATATTATATGCAATAAGACATTAAATTTCAATTTTGTTTATAATAGATGCATCAAATTATAAAAAATTAAATAGGTCAAGGATCTAGAATTTTAAGTAAGGTGGTGATTATAAGTTTAGCCCATAAACCTCTAGTTTTGTATTTATATATAATTCTTAAACTTTAAAAAATGTCTATTAGGTTTTTGAATTTTCAATTTTTATGTTCAAGATTATTAAAATGTCAATTTTGCATCTAATATGTCTCTTACATATTTGATAATGTTAACAATTAAATATGATATTATACCTTAAATTTAATTTTGTGCTTAATAGGTACGATTAGCCATCTTTTTAAAAATGATGTATCAATTAACTACAAAATTTTAAAATTTAAGGTTTAGATAGTAAAAAAAAAAAAATGGTCTTATAAAATAGTTACTTTTTAAACATTTTTAGTATTTATGACATCTATTAGATATAAAATTAAATTAATTTACAAAGATATTAGACATTTTTAGGAGACTAAAGTCAAAATTAAACGATTAAGGATTTATAAGTCAAATTTTTAAATTTTAGAGACTAAAATTGTAATCTAACTTTCCTATAAATATAATTTTAAATAAACTAATATATGATATCTTTATTAGTAATACTTCATTATAAAATCATTATAAACCTTTATATAATTCTTAATTTAGATACACAAGAAAAAAAATCATTCAAACAATTTTTGTAAAATAATTTTAGAAAGATACAAAAATATTGATATCTATATATAAAAAAATGAATTTAAACCTTAATTGTTTGAAATGTACTAAAATTTAAATATTATATATATATTAGAAATATAAAAAATACAAATATATGAGGTAAATTTTTATATATATAAGAAAAAAGAAAAGAAAAGGAAAAAAACATTTGTCCTTGGAGGGGGAGGGGTGCACAGGCATGCTACCAATACCAAGTGGGAAACATATTACTTAATATATATATATATTGTTTTTTCTTCTATTTAATAAAAATAAAATTGACCGTTTTAAATTTTATTAGATATAAAATAGAAAGCAAAATTTAAAATTTAGAAACCTCTTACAAACTAAGTTCATAGATCTATTATATTAAAATTTTAAAATTATTATGAACGTTAGAAAAATATGTGTAAATTGGATATCCATGCTTAGTGTCCCAATAACATGTGTCTCATAAACACATATCCCTAGTGGCCATGTTTTTCCACCGCCTACTTACAAAATTGCCTATAAATAATGACATTTGGTAGACGTTGAAAATGCACACATTTGTGATAAAAGAAAAGAAAAGATTGGAGAAATTTGAGTGATTTTCATTTTCTATAAAATTTCATTTCCTACGTTTTTATTTTATTTATTTGATTTATTATATTTATTTAATTATTTATTTATTTTAATATTATAATTTCTCGGTATTCATGTATCCGTTCTCTGTTACGTGCGCTTAATCTCACAACAAAAATAGTATAATTGATGTCTTTGTTATTAAAATATGTTGGGGTTCGAGTTACTTTCTATTTCACAACCTCTGCATTATCTAAACCCAATAGTAAATATACTATAATAATTGGTACTATGTTTGCAAATTATTTTAATCAGACTAATACGTACAATTAATTTGATATAGTATAATTATTGAAATTAATACATAGATATATAAAAATAACCTATAATTCTTTTTTGTAAAAGAAAAATATATAACTTTAACCTGACATAATTGACAGGGTTGTTTTCTAATATAAAAAAATGAGTCAAAATATTTATAAATATAAAAATTTCACTGTCTATGAATAATAGATCGCAATAGAATTTTATCTCTAAGCGATATACTGCAATAGACTTTCATCGCTTAGTAATAGAAGTCTATCATGATTTATTGCTGATATACATTTTCTATGTCTATAGATAGTTTGATATTTTTCCATTTATAATAATTTTCTTAATTTAAATGGTTAAGTTATTATATACTTACTTAAGAAATGGTTCTTTTCAAATATGGTACAATTTCATTGTATATCTATAATAGACCATGATAGATCACAATAGACTATTATATGTGTAAAGATAGACACAGATAGTAGTCTATCATGATCTATCGCGATCTATCGCAAATAGACTGTTTTGTTATTAGTTGTAAATATTTTTAGCAGTTTTACTATTTAAAATAATTTTTCTTTTAAAAAAATGTTAATTTGAAATATTAATTAAAATACAATTAACGCACGTCTGCTTATTATTTGTACTTTAAAAGAAAAAAAACTATTATGAATTTTCTTCTTTTCTTTTCTTTTTTTCTTTTTGGATTTTTTTTCTTCTTCTCTTTTACAAGATTAAAATTTCCAAATCATGAAATATACTAAGGTCTAGCCACTTGGATTTTTATCAAAAGAAGGAAAAAAAAAAAAAAAAACAAATTGGATTAAAAATTTTTTTTTTTTTTTTTTTAATTTTAATTTTTTATACAAGTGGTTTTTTTTTTTTTTTTTTCTTTTTTGATTTTTTTTCTTCTTCTCTTTTACAAGATTAAAATTTCCAAATCATGAAATATACTAAGGTCTAGCCACTTGGATTTTTATCAAAAGAAGGAAAAAAAAAAAAAAAAACCACTTGGATTAATGATTCTTTTATTCTCTCTCTCAAATTTTAGATTAAAAATGCTACATTTTTAAGTAGTAAATTTGAAATTGGTGTTAAAAATAAGTATTTTAACTAATTGACATTTTCCTTTTCTAAATTTGTGGACCTCCTAGACTATAAATTAAAAAATTAGAGTCATATTATATATAAAATTTAAATTAACTTAAAAATATTATTTATTAATTTTTAAAATTTTTTAATACCTTAGGGATCTATTAGACACAAAATTAAAAGTTCATGAAACCATCGGACATTTCCGGTAGTTCAAGGATCTTTTAGAAGGAAAATTTAAAGTTCGAAGACTTATTGAGAGTTTGTTTAGTAGGCAACTCAGATTTTGTTTTATGTTTTCAGATTTATTAAGTTCAACGAATATGTTGTCTGACAAACAATCTAAATTCTATTTTCGAAAACTGTTTTTGGATTTTGTGATCCAAATAATCTAAATTCTGAAAACAACATTTTTATGTTTTAAGTAGATCCAAATTTTAAATTTGATATTTTAAAATGTAGAATTTTACTAAAAAAAGTTAAAACATTAGCAAATATAATATTTCGTGTTATAAACTCAATTATTTTTTTCAAATTAAAATAGGTAATATTTTATATTTTATATTATGATAAAATAATAATTATACAATTTTTTTTTAACACAAAACAAGTCCATAAATTAACTAATGGTAGTTTATATTTAATTTAATATTTAGTGAGTAGCTATAATATTTAGTCTTATGTTTTATAAATATATTATCAAACACATTTTAAAAAGTTATTCAAATTGAAATTTAAATTTTGAATTTGCTACCAAACAATATAACTATGTTTTCGTTGATTCTATTGTTTTTAAATTTCTGATTTTAGATTGCCTACCAAATAGATCGAAAACATCTTTTAAATTTCATAATTTTTCTAAATACATGATTGAAAGTTTAGAGATCAAATTTATAATTTAACTAAAATGGTATATTAGATCGTGAAAAGACAAGACAATATTTATAGTCTAAACCAAAATTAATGAAATGAAATGAGAAAACATAGGGTGTGATTAATTTAAAGAGCAACTTTTATTAGGAGTTAATGAGAACTCAACTGCTTATTCTCCAAAGAAAACTGTTTTTAGCATAGGGCTGATATTTAAACATCCAACGGCTCATATGTTTCCTCCTTAACCAATTTGTAACATTTTCATTGGTTGTAAGATCTTGTCAAATATGAATTAAAAGCACTTTGTCTTGGCTTCTTTCTATGACCATCATCAATGTATCCATATGTTTTCCAACCGTCTTGACTAGAGATATCTAATAGGCGACTGGGGATGGGAATGACTTTTCACTCCTATTTTATTCTCTATCCACACGAAAATTTTCTTTTAATTTGAAAAATTAGGGTTCAAATTTTTTGTCGAGAATTCGTTGTTTGGGTACTTCGTCCCAAATTTACTTATTTTAGGAGAAATCAAGTTATTTAATGTTCATCCATTAAAGTTTAAAAATGGTTCAAACATATCAAATTATCCGTACAATATTATTATGCATTCACAATAGTTCAAAATATTCAAACACATACATATTTTTTTTTTACGAGTGTGTATAGGCTTGTCTGCAATCCACAATAGAATAAAATGAATTTTTTTTTCAAAAAAAAAAATATATTAGTGGAGGAAGACCTCCTAGGGCTGAAGAGAGAGCCAAAAGAGGATCTTTTGTGCATAACCATGCATGATCTCAAACATTATCAGTTCCGATACATAAACATAGGGTTAAAGTTTCTTGAATGTTATTGTCCCATCCTCCTTTAACTCGCAAATATTTTTTTCACCCCCTCACGAGAAATATGGACATCTCTAAACGTAACCCATAAAGAAAAGGTTTGGCATTTTTAGTTTAACAATGCACAATGAAGATTGGGCTGTTAAAACATATATATAATACTTTAATCCTACTTTGCAATTTGTTATGGTGTAGTACCTGTTGTGAAAAATATTATTAAGATTTAGTAAAAAAGATTTACTTGTAGATTGAAGACTAGTGGTTAAGTTTATTCATAAATTATAGGTTAAAAAACACTTTTGATCCCTAAACTCTCACGAAAGTAACAATTTAGTCAATGTACTTTCAATTTTGTAACAATTTAGTTCATGAACTTTAGTATGTTACAATTTATTATTGTACTTTCAAAATTGTAACAATTTAGTCCTCAATGTATAAAAATTCATCAAAATTAGATGTCAAATTTTATTATTTTATGATGTAGACATTGTAATTTATAAAAATATTGAATCTCTAATTAGTTTATCGATTTATTTATGCAAGAAATCTCATTAAATCTTAACACTAATTTTTATAATAAAGATTAAAATATTACAAAAATTAAAGTACAAGGACTAAATTATTACATAGTAAAGTTCAAAGACTAAATTGTTACAAAATTGAGAGTATAGGGACTAAAGCGTACCAACCAAATTTCAAGGATGAAATTGTTACTTATATGAAAGTTTAGAGAACATAAGTAATTTTTAACCTAAATTATAAAGACTAAGTAATCACATAATCAAAATTGACAATTAAGTTTGATAAGCTTTTTCATGACATAAACAAAATTGTTACAAAATTGGAAGTATAAAGACTAAACTACATAAATTTAAGAAGTAAAATTTTAAAACTTGAAAAATACTCAAAAGTTCATAGGCCTAAAATAAATTTTAACCCTTTAAAAAACATGAAAAGAAAAAATTACCTTGGTATGTGCTGTGGAATTTGCAAATAAATTATAATCTTTAGTTAGGAGAAAACAAAAGGAATTAATTAATAGAAAAAAGAAAAAGGAAAAAAACACGAAATATAAAAAGTCTAAGTTAAGAATTAAAGCACTTGAATATTAATTTTCAAAAAAGTAAAAAGGAAAAGAAAAAAAAAAAAAAAACTTCAAATTAAATGCCATAATATTAAATGTTTATAACGTGGTGAAAAACAAAAGATCAAAACTGTTACTTCCTCACTCTTTCTTAAATAAATTTGTTAATAGTTCTTTCTGGTTATGCTTGACCAAGTATTTCCCCTAATAAAATTTCTAGAGAGAAACTTTTTTAAGAAATGTCTCGATTGTCTAGGTTAAGTGTCGGTTTAGTCCATAAATTTTTAAATTTGTGTATATTTGGTCTTTGAATTTTGAAACATATTTAATAAGTCTTTAAACTTTCATTTTTGTGTTTAGTAGTTCGTTTAACTTTCAAATTGAGTCTAATAAGTTTTTGAATTTTCAATTTTATATCTAACTATCAAATGAGTTGATTTTAATTGGGTCAATGATTAACTTACTTACACATCTCGCAGCTTTCAAGTGTGTTTGGAATGCCTTTTGAAAAAGGCACATTACATCTTAAATAAGATTACTTTTTCTACAAGAAATTTAGGAAAAATTAATAGGACCTCATTCTATAATTACTTGATTTTTTAAAATTAAACTTATAAAAACTATTTTACTTCTGAGCTTATTTGTTTTATTATTTACTTTTTTTTTAACCAAAAATTGGAAACGGAGACCCTCACAATTTTTTTTGGCTTTCTAAAAAAAAAGTAAATAAATAAAATAATAGTGGGACCTATATGTTTAAAGTTGATTTGTTTGAAGAACTCTACTCTATTATAAGGAAGTAGAGGAAAAAACTTGATAAACAATCGATTATACTCGATGTAAGGATTTTTTTTTTTTCTCTTAGCCACTTGGATTTTTATCGTTCAAGTAAAAAGGAAAAGTTTTTTTTTTTTTTGTTTTTTTTTTTTTTACTTGTTTTTTTTTTTTTTTTTTTTTTCCTTCTTTTTTTCATTTCTTTTTTGGAGTTCTATACTCCGTGTAATGTAATGCGACATGGTTTTAGTTTTTATTTTATTATTATTTTTTAAAAAATTTGTATGACTTTCATAATATATATTAGAGTTTATTGTATTAATATTTCAAATTTTTGGTTAGTTTACTGTGTGATACAACTACTTGTACTTGTCACTAAGCTATTTATACAGCTTGCCTTCAATAATATGGACACACAAGTTTTATTTACTTCATTGAGTTCTAATATGGTATTAGACGAAGTTTTTCTATTTGAATTTTTCGGATTATCTTCTTCGTTCAACGTTCATGGATGACCCTGAGATTCCAAACCCTAACATGATGATCACCTCTACTTCGTCTTCAACCGCAAACCTCCGACGAGTCAGTCTATTGTTGATGAATATTGGAATCCTTACTTTCTACCAGCTAATTCTTATCTTTGATTTGTTGACTGAATCCAACCTTTCATCCTAGAGTCGTGCAATGGTTCATGGTTTGACTGTTAAGAACAAGATCGGATTTATTGATGGAACCCTCACACAGGCGACTGGAGACCTCAAAAATTACGAATTTTAATAAGTCAAATGTTCGTCTACATACTTGAAAATGCGAAAAAATACAAAGAGATTTTAAGTATTCAATATATAGAGGGATACTACTATTTTGAAGTCTAGCAAACAACCACAAGAATTTTTCAGTTTAACTACAAATAACTGGTACTAGTAAGCACTCCTAAACATTCTAGATATATCATCATCAACTATTGAAATGGGTCATGTTTTTCTCACCTAGGAAAAACTAAGAAACATTCAAAAGCACTTTCAATAGCATTCTGCGCAGTGCAATCACAGCCAAAGAAATTCCAGACCCATTTACACAAAATCAGACAGCAAAAATAGTAAGCAGTGGTATAGATTTGCTAATTTTTTAGAACACATTTCATTGCTAGTTTTCAGGAAGTACCAGGTTTTCTGAGAAGATGAAACTGCGGCTCGCACCAAGCATATTTGCTATCTTCATGACTACAGATTGCGATGTTGCAGTTGTCGGATCAATGATGGAGGGCAGAGATGGCACACACCTCGGAACATACTCCTTCTTACCCAAGGTTGGAGCGTAAAGTGCTAACACAGTACGACAGAATATAAATCTGGAAAGAGGAAGATAGCATCAACAAGAATAGTTTGAAAGGTATCTAATGTCAGATCAAGAATCACATCTCTTTCAATTCCTCTTGGGATCGCAATATCAAGATCAGTAAGACAACAAAATATCAAAAGTTAACTTTTCAGATTGTTTCATTTCATCTCGAAGGTCCTGCACATAGTAATTATAATTAATGCTCGAATTCAACCATGTTATTAACAGTCCTAATCTCGTAGGACCATGCACAGCTATTGAAATTCTTTTCAGTCAACTTATTATGAAAGAACTAAAAGAGGAAAGGTATTGATTTGTTTAAGTTCCAGTTGACCACAGGCTACAGGAACCAGGCTACCAACCGCTTTTGAACATCTTCTTGGCTCTTATTTTTACCCTTCTATCCTCCATTTACTTTTAACTTCTCTGCCCACCTTCCTACCTTTTTTTTTTTTCTCCTTCATATATAAACTACATGCACCTTTAACCCCAATTGAAATTTCTTCAATCCAAAATTGGCAGGCATATAACTGTCAAATATCATTTTTCTGCTAAAGATAGTGGGGAAACGGTCTGAAACTTGTGAGCTACGAATGATGATAGCCATGAAGGAAAAAAAAAAAGAAATCAAAATGCTCCAAACCCTACTAATTCTTAAGTGAGACAAACAAGTTGGTTGAATTGGAAATCAAGCAATTTATCCTATTTAGTCAGGCAGTTCATTGTACGTCTCCACCGTCCACTGTGATCATCAATGCTAAAGCTCTCACTCTCAGGGTATGCTGAGAATTAAGGAAAAAACAAACTGGTAGATCTTACCTCAAGAGAAGTCGTCTTATGAACGGATCATTCAAAATCTGTGCCCAAACTTGGTCAAGGCTCTCCGATGTCACCAATAACTGCGCCCACTCACTTAATGATGAGGATAGCACGTTCTCAGCTTTACTAAATGTATCCTAAACCATTTGTTTTTGTAAATTTTTTGAAATAAAGTGTCATTATCAAGCATGACATGACAAAAGATTTAACCATACCATTTCAACATCAGAGCCTGAGATACCAAGCAATAGACAGAAAGCATGCAGTGGAGCTGTGAGAAAAAGAGTGAAAAGGCTTCCATGACGGGAATAATCAGTAGCAACAGTATGACTAGTAGTAGTGGAGGATAACAGCATTGCAGCTGGCTCTCCCTTTTCTGCTCCATGAATAGTCTGAGCAGATTCCGAAAAGTAATTTACTTCAGTATAAGACCAGAGCAGTATGTATATCACTGGATAATGGGACTAGTGAATAAATTGAAGATGATCTTTTCCTCCAAGTCATGTATAGAAATTCAAACAGGAAATTCATTCTGAAGCCAAGGCATAAAATAGTAACATCTATAAAGAATAACCTCAAGATTGACATACTGACCTCAAATGCGTCACTGCCATCACTATCAATAACTAAAAGAAATGGCCTTCTTGTAAAAGGAACTAAGTCGCTTGGATATATGCAGCTTAATCCTGAAGAGGATTATAAATGATCAGCAAAAACTACTCTTCACCAGTTAAGAGTATTTAATGTGAAAGTTGAGCTTTTATATGGAAGGATAAGCTTAGAATCCTTTTACTAAACATGCATTCAGATTCAGTCAAAAACTAAAAAAAAAAAAAACAGCCTTCCTGTAAATAAAATTAAGTGAATGAGATTTATGCAGTTCAACCCAGTTAAGGAATTACAAATCACCAAAGAAAGCAATTCATTATCAATTACAGTGGTTATATAAAATGTAGTATCAAATGGAAAGATGGAAAAAGAAAAAAAAAAAAAAAAAAG
>QLSR01000119.1:2107008-2202861 GCA_031780015.1 Citrullus colocynthis | reverse complement strand
AAAAAAAAAAAAAAAAAAAAAAAAGGAAGGAAAGAAAAAAGAGGAAAGAAAAGAAAAGAAAAAGAAGTTAGAGACCAAATCATGTAATTCTCGCATTTTGATGTTATTAGTTGCCACCACATTCTTGCAGATAGGTTAGTGATGTAGTTAAAGCTTGCTAACTTATCCGCTATTTTGGCAATCTCTAAAAAGATGGTACTTTGTTTCTGTAACCACGACCATTTATTTAATGAATAAAGATATCATTTGACAATCTTCGGGTGATTCCAATCCTATACTGCATAAAGCCACCTTCCTTTTACTAGCATATTAATCAACAATATAACAACAAGAGATGAAAATTAAAGATTTGGGGAGAAAGGTACAAAAGTACTAGCTCTCCTAATCAAAGAAGGAAAAAAGTCTACCTATTATGATATTAAGTCAATCCCGCAATATAAGAAACGAGGGGGATATCATGAAAAAATGTAGTTCTGGAAACCCTAAAATGCCAGGAGACTTTCATGCACGCTGCACACTATGCAATCCTCAAAAACGTAAATGTCTCTCTTTGTACATGCACTGTAAACCTAATGAGTTCATGTTTATCTATAAATCAGAGCAGTAACTATCCATGAAAGCTAAAAATAAAATCCACATCACCGTGTCGGCTAACCACCTTGTTGCTCACAAACACATAGCATGCTTCACAAGAGCAAAAGATAGACAATGCCAAATTACTATACCCTTACTGATTCAAAATTCAATCCAGGGACCACTGAAAAGATCTTCAACTGAGTTACGGACATCAAGTAAACTAGATAACCATTTTTCCTTCCAGGGGAGAAAGATCCAAAAGGTCTTAGTTGGCCACTTCTTTATTTGATAAGAAGTTGGCCACATCTAAACAAAATAAATTTTCTATTGCATTTTCATTTTGAAGCAGTTATAAATAGGGCATTGCCCTCCAATTTGCAGAAACAAGCTTCAGATCCAAAAGATGGACATCCAGAATGAAACATGTTTAGACCGATAAGATAGTAAAATACCTCCTCTGCCACGAGCGCCAAATGATAAGCAACCACTTTGGGGACCTACGTAGCCTCCTTCAACTTGACCACAAGGAGACCTGGTTTTATCAATATCCTCCGCATTGTTGATAGACTCATAGCCTAGATCAGTGCCAGCTGGGGAAGACAAAACATTCTTTGCACTGCCTGAAGTAGTTTGATATTGAGGGAAGTGTTGCAGTTCTCAGTGAGAAGAGTAAAAAACTAATAAACTACAGAATTTAAATCAGATCACTCAACCTGCAGCTGACAAATATATCAAGAGAACCCCATCGCTTGGCATCTCCTCACAAATTGTAGCTAGAACCTGCAAAGCAAATCTCACATACTTGAGAATATAAAACCATGACCAGCTAGTACTGCCAAGTAAAGATTTTCAGAAACATGCCACGGTAGATATCACTACTTAAATAAGTTAATATAACAAATGGAACAATGGGTCTTAGTTATATAGAGAGCATGCTTATCATACTAACTGCTAAAAAATGTGTCACTGAAGGACGGTATAAAACTGACTTCCGCGGATTAGATGGAAGAGTAGGATCAACTATATCCTGTGAGAAGTTATTACGACTTGGCCCAGAACCACCATTCTGCCCACTTCTATTATTTGGTCGATAAAACGAACCACTAGGTTCCCACTCCAGGCTCTGGATCATCCTGAAAGTGTCCAGCGTGAGCTCAGAGAACTTGACCTGAGCATGAACAGAAAAGGAAAGATGGATCAACACAAAAGAATGTACAGATTATGTTTAATTTATCTGAAATGACTTCATTAAGACATTTCAATGAAAAAATATTAAGTTCTCTTTAAAGCCAATAGGAAGGTCTCAATACCTAACCTCATTATGATTGTAGCTACTCAGAATAGCATCCTGTAACCTCAAGTATCTCTTTGTAAGTGTTGGAGGAACAGGTGTTAGAGAATCTGGATGAGGCTCTAACACAACACTATATCTGAAAGGCCTGATATTCATAAAGGCTGTATCTGCTTTCAAAAATTTCATTATTTCCTGAACGACCAGCTTCCATTCTCTAAAGTCCGTTTCCTAGAACAGCAGCCCAGATTCATTATTCACATATACCAAGATCCAAATGTTATATCAGCAGCCATTGATGAATTTGTGCTAAATGAATTTACAAAAACAACAGAAATATAAGCATTCCCAGTCACATGTAAATGGCATCTTTCCTTTACCAATGAATGAAATATATGCATATGCATCAGGTTAAGACACCAGGAACATGGAAAATGTATCTGCCGGGAAGAAAAGCAAACACTTGAAGTGTTAAAAAGTATATCTACAAGAATAAAACAGGTATTTGTTTTTTTCTCCTTTTTTTAATTGGAAAAATGACTTTCATTGACAAAGAAAGGAAAGAATTCACAGGCATACAAAAAGAATAAGTCCACAAAAAGGAGCCAAACTACAAGAAAGGGTAGAGTCAAGAGAAATAAGACCTAGGGAATAATTACCAACTATCTACAATATATTATCACTTCAGACAATTGACTCCATAGATAGAAGTTTACAATCTCATAAAGATGAATTAACTATGTACAGAGTGTAAAAATTGTGATGAATTTCAAACATTCGAAGAAAATTCAATTACTCTCATACAAAGATCCAGTTCCATGTAATATTACTACAGTTGCTTACTTCTGGGGTATGTTGTACTACGTAAGGTGAAATTAGCAAATTCAGACCTTAAATGTCGATTGGTGAAGCTAAAATAGCTATCAATCAACTCAATTCTAATCCATTGGTCCAACATTATCATCTTTCTCACAAAGTCATACTCATAACCAAAGAACTTAGAGTGAGATAAGTAAGAAAAACACCTGGAATGTTCTCTTACACTCATCGAGCAACATTTTAAGCTGATTAACCAACTGATGCACCATTTCTCTTCGATTCAAAACCAAGCACACCATCAGAAATCTGGACAGAAACCTCAACTGCTTGTTCGCAAGACTGACATCTTGAAACAATCCCTCCTTGAAGTACTCTCGAGTCCATATTGCTTCATAAAATACGTAAGACTCAGACAAATAGCTCGCCTCACTGGTCCTCATGTATTGCCCAAAGTAAAGCTGAGCAATTCTTGAAGCAATCTCGCCAATCTCCCATCTCTTAAGCCCTGCCTCTACCAACTTCTGACGATTCTCTTGCTGAAACTTCCATAATTGTGTGTACACCTTGAACGCCTTATGGAAATACGCATCGTACCTGAAACCGTTTAGAGCCAAATTGCCCAAAATTCTTAATTCAATCTCAGGATAACGGAAATAAATATCGATCAGAGATTTGGAAATGAGATTATTCGATTCTTCAATGGTTGAAAAACGAACAACCCTATGAAACTCCTTTCAAATTACAACTAATTCCTAACATATTTGAATCAAAACACCCAGACAAGGGGTTATCATTCCCTCTATCGTATTTGATCGACTTCTCACATAATTTCTCCAATAAACCAAACAATCGACTCCGAAAAGATCAAATTGAAGAGCGGAAAATACCTATTGCGCTCGTAATAAGGCAGGTCCCTGATCTTGGAGAACTTCCGGTCAGCTTTGTCAACAAGAGACCAGTACGCTTCGCTCACTGGGATACTACTGTTGCTGCTGCTGCTATTGGCCGGATTTCCCGGCTGCGACATCTTCGCCGACCTCGGAGTTTCGCTATATAGTTTCACCTGAAAATTCTCTGTTTGTTCTCAAGCTAAAGCAATTAGTCCCTAAAGAACAAAGAGGTGCGTGATTTTAAGATGTGCCTCCGGCGGTGGTGGTCGGAGTTGGTGGAAGGAGTAATCGGAGGACTTCAAACCGGCAAATTCCGGCTTATTGGAGTTTTCGGATTCAGAGTATTGACGCATTTACCGGAAACCGGAACGACCGGTGACAGAATAAGTTTCCTTCCCGGTTTATTATATTTGTTGAAACTCAAAAGTAGAAGAAATCCAAAATTTTTGTGTACCATCTATTTCGTCTTTAAATTTAGTTTTTTCTTCTCATTTTTTATTTTTAGTTTTTGAAAATTAATTTTTTTTTAAATCAATATATAACACTTCGAAATGTATAGTTTGTTCGAAAATCTACAATTTTAATCATTTAAAACACATTAAATACAACAATTAAAGTAGACTAAAGACATATAAATAGCTCTTTTGAGAGCTATCTACCACTGTGAGTGGGTGTAGGAGCATGGAATGCAAGACAAGGTGGCAATATTCATTGTGGTGTGTTTGGGAGGCTCATAACCAAGTATCTTCTATCGAGGTGATGGTTCAGTGGGCGTTTGATCAAATCAATCCATATGTTATTTTTAGAGTTTTGGAGAATAAAATGTGTGGGAGTTGGTTCTGGTCGATGGAACACGATTCTCAACAACTGGAGGGATGTAAGGTGTGGAGGCTAGGGATGTGTGGGCATGTCCACCTGACCAATAGTTAGCATTGTCGTGTGATGCTGCTTGAAACACCACGGAGAGTAGATGTGGCAAGGCTAACCAAGGATATCTGGATGTGTTGTTTGTAGAGGTTCATGCTATATCACTAGATTACGGGAGGTAGTTTTAGCTATGCATTTTTCTTGGGTGGTGGAGTCAGATAGTGTAAATGTTATTTGATTACTGGTAGGAGAAGAAGATATGTTAACTCTAGTAAATTTTATGGTGGAGGATATATTGACCATAGGGACACAAATTGAGATCCAGTTTCGTCACATTCGACGATCTCGAAATTCTGTGGTTGATGGTAGAACTCATTAGGCAACAAATGAGGGCA
The DNA here is from genome assembly GCA_031780015.1 of Citrullus colocynthis. Taxonomy (NCBI): domain Eukaryota; kingdom Viridiplantae; phylum Streptophyta; class Magnoliopsida; order Cucurbitales; family Cucurbitaceae; genus Citrullus; species Citrullus colocynthis. The sequence goes on along the minus strand of QLSR01000119.1, from coordinate 2,198,023 downwards.
CTCCTCATTGTTGCTGGGATGTTTTCCTTATTTGGCTTTGTTATGTGGTTGAAATAGATTTGGCCTTGTTATCTTTGTAATTATTTAATTGTTTGATGTATGTTTTCTCAAAAAATAATAATAATAATAATAATAATAATAATAATAATAATAATAATAACATTCTTAAAAAATAATAGAGATTTTAAGACAATTAAATTTAAAATTTGGTATTGGGATGAATTTCATTTTCTTTGACTTTTTTTTGCTATTAACAGGTATAATTTAGCTCTATTTGGTAATTATTTGACTTTTTGTTTTTTGTTTTTGAAAATTAAACCTATAGGCACCACTTTCACCTCCAAATTTCTTCCTTTAGTATCTAAATACAATTTAGGGGAAAAAAACTCATTTTTATTTAAAAATTTTTAATAAAAATTATTTAGAATACACTTCAAAATTCATTTTTAGTTATTGCCAAACACTCCAATTTTTTTCAAAATGACTTTTTTTTTTTAAATAAAACACTTAAGAATATATTCCAAATATACCTTAGTATCACACATAGCAAAATAGGTAATATTAGTTGGTCAAGTAAAAGAAAAAATTGCCACTAGTGGCAAGAGTGATATGTGAAATTTGGTTATAAAGATCAAATTGAAACTTTGCTGAAAGTTATATGGACTCAAATATGTAATTCAATTAAAGTTTAACAGTTTCTTTTTTTTCTTTTTTTGGTAAAATACAATTCGATTCTAAAATGGCCGATGAACTCATTTGATTGTTAATTGATTTAATGGAAAAATGACATGAGAGTTAACTTGCTGATTAGACTATTTGACACACAAATTTTGAATGACACAAAGACAATCTTAAAAATGGTGAAAAACATAAGTACAATTTTGAAAAAACCAACAAATAAAAATTCAGAACTCATTTAGTAATTATTTGGATTTTTTATTTTTAAAAATTGTACTCCTTTATGTTTGCACAATTTCTTAATTATGGCTTTTCACATTTCCTAAGTAAAAATATGAACTCTTAACCCAATTTTTAAAAAATAATAAATAAATAAAGATAAAAGACTACTCTTCTTCTTCACTTTAGTTTTCAAAATTTGATTGACTTTATTTTAAAAAATCAAAAACAAAAAATAAAATAATTACCAAACGGACCTAAATAATTATCAATTGGGTTATAGTTTTTAAAAGACAGTGTGTTAATCAGGCTTAAAGTTACAATAAAATGTAGGTCAAAATAGCATTTTTGTCTCCTACTTTAAAATTTGTTCAATTTTAGTCTATATACTTTCAATTGTCCAATTTTAGCCTATGTACTTTCAATTAAATCTTAAATTTAATCCATACTCTTCGTTTATTGTTTATTTTTTAAAAAACTTTTTATTATGTCTTAGCAATTTTGCTATAAATCTTTAAAACATATCCACATATTGTTTTCTTACATAGGAATTATTATTATTATTTAACCAATTTCGGTAAATATTAACTTTGATTGACTAAATTTAAGGTTTATAGCATGTACAAAAACTAAAATTGGACAATTAAAAGTACATCAACTAAAATAGAATAAACTTCCAAGTATAGTGATGAAAAGGGTAATTTAATCTAAATTGTATCATACAAATATGAGGAGGGAAAAGGAAAAAGGGTAATTTGCCTCACCAGTCACTCATTGTTGGATTGAGTTAGCTATGAAGTGATATTTTGAATATTGAAAAGCTAAGAAAACTTTCAAATGACATACATAAAAGTAAGAAATTTAGTGATTAAATGTGAAATAAAAAAAAAAAAAGAAAATTCAACATATCATATTGCATTAATGATCATATTCAAACAACTCAAAAAGGAAAAGAACAAAGATTAAGATGGTTAACTTTTTATTTTTTAAATATTTAAAAATTTAGCCAACATTTTAACTTTGGACTCAAATAGAATAAACTTAAAAAATTTAAAAACGAAAACATATATTTTTAGAATTTTCTTTTTTTTCTTTTTTTTTTTTTATAAAAAAAGTTATAGTTTACAAATCAAAATAAATTTTAAAACAAAATTTTAATGTCTTACTTAGGTTTTCAAATATATTGTATAAAGGGAAATGTCAACATTTTGTAAATTTACCTGTTATATCCTTTTTCTCTAAAACCTAGAAGGTTATTGATAATAGTTCAATTATATTTTTTACAATAATAATAGTTGGGTAATACTTTGATGCATTCCAGTTGCACTTATTTTGTGCAATTTTTCTATTACTTATATAAAAGATAATTAAAAATATTTCAAAAAATAAATAAAAAGAGTTTGTCACATGGAAAATTATGATTGGACAATTTGGTGGAATGCACATAAATACTGACCGGGATGCACCTAAGAATTTTCATAATGGTTTAAGCTTTGCAAAATAATAATAATAAGAATAATTGTTTTAAATGACAAAACTATTGAAAATAATTCACTGTCTAATAGTGATACACACTAATAGATGATAATTTATCAGTGTGTCTATCGCTAATTTGGTTGTATTTAAAAACAATCCTAATAATAATAATAGTTTAATTATTCAATATGTAATAAATTAATAAAAATGAGCAATGAGGTTAAACATAGCCTTAGATGACGTGGACTAAAAAAATTCACCAACATAGATAAGCGTAATAAATAATTAGCTTTGGCATTTCATAATGTCACTTTCAAACCAATACGAAAATAACAATATCAATTTTATGACCAAAAATTTCAACTTCTATAATCTTTTCATCCAAGTTATAATACACTAACTAATTAAATTATGTTCGAATTGCGAGAGAACTAACATCATAATAACTGTTGAGAAAGTTGTTGTTCACCTTATGTTAAACCATCATTAATGTATACATTTATTGTGTTATCTATGTAGTTCTACAAAGGAGGCCTTGTTCGGTAAAAACAAAGAGAAAGATTTTCAAGAGCATTTTCTATTTTTTTTTTTTTTTAATTCTTAAATCAGGTTGTTTTGAATATAAGAAAATAAATCAAAATATTTATAAATATAGAAGATAGACGATGATATTTTGCTACTATTGGTAAATATTTTTAATAATTTTATCTTTTAAAATAATTTTCCTAAAAACTTCTTTTTAATCGTGGTTTCAACTACAATTCTTTGTAATGTTTATCTTCTTCTTCATTGGTTTAATCTACATTTTTTATATAGAAAAATTAATTTTAGACGCCGTATTTGGTCTGTTTGATTTATTATTATTATTATTATTATTATTATTATTATTTATTTTTTTAGATAACATATATTTAATAATGAAAGTTTTAGTTTAATGATTTTTTAAAAATGTCTAAAAAAGATTTTCCTTTAGTTTTTTTTAAACTTATCTAAAGATGTAAAAATTAAAGAAAGGAATATATTAAAAATGAAAAAATTATCATTTTTCTCTTTTCTCATTCTTTCTCCTTCCCCCATTTCTTTCCTTCCCTTCCTTATCTTCCCCCATTTCTCTCATTCCTTGTTTTTGATCTCCCTAAAAAACTCAACTTCAACCTCCACACTTCCCTAAAAATTGATGGAGATTCACAATAGAAAGGGGGCAAAAAACACAATGAGAGAAGAGTGTGGAGAATACACAAAGAGAAGAAAAAGAAGGAGGGAGAAGATGGGGAAGAATAAAATTAAAAGATTGATTGAGAAAGAAAGGAAGGAAGAGAGTATAGATTGGGAGGGAGAGAGTGAGCTCAAGCCATTCCGACGAAGGAGCAGCTTCCAACGAAGATTGACCCATGGAGGAGCAACGTTTGACAAAACCCACGACGGCGGGCGAACCTCTGGAGACTTTCGGAGAGCAATGATCAACACTGACAAACCCCCACGGCCACAATTTTATCGAAATAGTCGCCCATTCGCATAGTCGAGTAGCTTCCAACGATTCAGTGCACAGATTCCAGTGAGCGATGAGTTACCCATGAATGGACGACTCCGACAGTGAACCTCACAGCAGCAACGTTCTAGTGGTGGAGACTGAAGGAGTTAGGAACACACATGCAGAAGCAATTTGGATCTAAAACACTCTAACACATCAATTTTAAGGATTAAACTGATGGATAAATGAGCATGCAGTTGAAGTTAGTTTGATTAATTTTCACTCTAAGATGCTCAATTTAGAGGATTAAACATGCAATTAAGAAGAAAAACCAAAGTTTCAAAAACACTTACCCTTCAAGCTCCAAATTCTCCTTCAATTCTTGATGAATTTCAGAACCACTTGGTTGTAGACCACCACAAGAGTCTTCTCTACTATTCTCTAGGCTTAGATTGGATGGTGGGATCCAAATTTGTGGTTACCCCTTAATTTCACAAAATTCTTAAAACATTTTTATGTCAAAATCATCTCTATTTATTAAAGAATAACATGCAATCCAATTGCATCAAAATTTGAACACAAAATGGTTAATTTTGTTGGTTAATTGTGAAGAAGACAACCAAGCTCCTAGCTTAGTTAGTGCGAAAATCCAATCTTCAGAAATCAATTTTAAAATGAATTTTCAATGAATTTCCAAAATTGAATTAAAATTGACTTTTAATTTCAAAAATAATTAAATAATTAAATAAAAATAATTTCATATTTAATTAATTAATTATTATTTTAATATTATTTTAATATTACATAATAAAATAATATTATTTTTCCCACTTGTCCCGATTTTTCTAAAAAAAACCAATATGAATTCTTATTCATATGATTAATATTTAAATCATATTTAAATATTATAATTAACTCTATTTGTACGTTTAATTCGTAATTAAACGTCGATATATCGTATATATCTGACTTTCATTCCTTAAGCCAAGATTTGAACGGTTCAAACTTATTCACCACATTATCTAAGATTTTAGTCCATTTATGAGCTAGTAGAGGGACCTAATAGACGTACAGATCATGAGCTCAAACGATACGAGATTAACTGGCCAAACTCTTTAACCTAGTTAACCAACATTCATTAACTAATGGGACACTCCACTAAAGCCCGTAGCTGCACTCTCCTCACTGTAGATATATTTGTGTCCATTTGATATAACTGTCATCGATAAGTCAATCCTTCATAGGTTGTTCATAACTTCAACTAGGTCAAATACTGATTTACCTCTGAGTTACATCTTTTCTCCTTAAGTACCATTGTCCCTCTAATGAACAATTGATTTAGGATCTAATCACTAAATCCACTCCCTCTCGGGCCAGTGAGAGGATGGGGCCTCTTGTTCAAGTCCTAGGAACAACACTTAAGAGAACAACCTCTCTTCTATCCCTAAGTTGGGTAGGAGTGAATTCCGTCTTGCAAATTCTATGTCCTCAACTATCTACCCGGTCTTATCCCTGAAATGGGAGGAATGTTGAGCAGCGCTATTGAGCTTACTCTCACCTATGCAAATCAATGGATAATTCTGAATAAACAGGAGTTCATAGATAGCTCAAGACTCAGATCAAGTTATCTAGGTTATCGATAAGTGAAATTAATCAGTGTTAATCGTAAACGATGTTAATACGTAACAGTGATTCTTTCAGGGTCAGTCTTACACAATTTCATTATGTAGAATACCCCCGCTCACATGTCTCTACATGAGCAAATCAGGATCACTTCATTTATGACACTTTACAACATTTGTAACAATCATGAAGCGGGCTGTATTTAATAGTGTCTCCAAGAAGAGGTACCCAACTTGATCCATGTACTATAGACTATTGAGGCTACTTACTCGAACCTGATCCTGTGTATGTCTCCACATAAAGTCCAAGTACTCATAATAGTAGTCAAGGGTTCGTAGTTTAATTGGATTTAGAGTTTAATAAATAATTAATTCATTTGAATAACTTCATATGTACTAAAATTCACCTATTAACGAAAACTACGAGTTTTAGAATGTGCAATCCAACATAAACATGCTTGTTCAAAAAACCAAAAAGCAGAGTTTTGATACTTGTTGCAACTCAAAATTGAAGCAATTTCTTTGATGATTTTGATCATGAGCACTTCATTGACGACCACAAGAGTCTTCCTTGTTATTCTCTGGCTTTAGAACAGATTGTGAGATCCAAATTGTGACGAATTTAGAGCAAATTTAAGGGTTATTGAGAGTTTTGGGAGAGATGAGAGTTTGAAAAAATTTCCACAAAACCCACTATCTTTCAAGCAAATTTGGATTCTTCCAATCCTCTATATATATATATATGAAAATATACAAATCAAATTTACAACAAATTGACACCAAATTGGATTAAGTAGAAAAAGAGGTGTTTAAAGGAGGTTTAACGTGACTTGAGAAAATTCCAAACTCCTACTTAATTCTCATGCAAAATTGAAATTCTCAATTTCAATTTTAAATTGAATTTCAAAAGTTCATTTAATAAATGAATTTTTTTCCTTTTAAATAAAAGTAATTCATTTAATTAATTTTAAATAAAAAACATTAATTAAACAATTTAATTAATATTAATTTAATATTAAATATAAAATTAATTCAAATAATTAATTTTAAATAAATAATTAAACAATTTAATTAATTATATTAAAATAATATTAAATTAATAATTTTTCCACCAATTCCAATATTTTCCAATCCGATGAATCTCTATTCATTCAATCAAGATTTAAATCACATTTAAATAGTTCTAATTTTCTATTATCATTCAATCAAGATTTAAATCACATTTAAATAGTTCTAATTTTCTATTATCATTTAATTCATAATTATGACTATATGTTTAAGCAAAACATATTACTTAGTCCCTAAATCAAATTTGAAAATAAATTTGAATGTTTTCAAATTCTCTCATCACATTGTTCTAAAGTTTAGTCCATGAGCTAACAAGGGGACCTAATGGATTTATAGATCATGAGCTCCAACGATCCAAAATTAACATGCTAAACTTTTTAACCTAGCTAATTAACATTTGTTAACTACTGGGACATTCCACAATAGCCTGGTAGTTGTATTCTCCTCACTGTAGATATATTTTTGTCCACTTGATATAACCATGATTAGTAAATCAATCATTCACAAGTTGTTCATAATTACAGTGAGGTCAAAATTACCATTTAACCCCTGTAATTATATCTTGTTCCTTAGGTCCTACTGATCCTCTAATGAACTATTAGTTTGTGATCCAACCACCAACCTGAGTCCCTCTCAGGCCAATGAGAGGGTGTGGCCCTTTGTCCAAGACCTGGAGTCAGTGCTTAAGGAAACAACTTCTCTACTAACATTGAACTAAGAAGGAGCGGATTCCATCTCGCAAAACTATGTCCCCAACTATCTACCTAGTCTTATCCCTAAAATGGTAGGCTAATTGAGTCGACAAACTCGGGTCACTCTCACCCATGCAGATTAAAGGATAATCTCAAATAAACAAGAGTTCATAGTTAGCTTATGATTAATATTGAGTTATTTAGGTCATCTATCATATTGAAATAATTAGTCTTAATAGTAAACGACGTCAAAAATTAAAAGTGATTATCTCATGGTTCAGTTTTATGCAAACTCATTACATTGGATGCCCCACTCGCATGTTTTTACATGAACGATATAGGATCACATTGTTTGTATCAAATACAAAATGAGCCACATCTATAGTGTCTCCAGGATAAGGTACCCAACCTTATCCCTATACTATAAAGCTCGAAGAAGGAAAAGTGGTTAAAAATCCATAATAGAATCTGATCACAATGTTTTGGCTATTATTTAAACTTAATCTATTTTATGTCTACATATAAAGTCTTAGTATTCAAGCTATAGTTAGAGGTTCTTAATTTATTGGATTTAGATTTATACGTAACTTATATATTCAATAACATCTATACCGAATAAACTTCAATATCAACTTTATTAAAAACAAAATATGTTTTATCATCTATAAACCACGAGTTTTAAGACATAAAACCCAACAAAGATTCGATAGATGAAGTTTGACTAGAGCGGGTACCCAAGCAACTAAAAATTTTTTGCAGCCCATCAACGGCTTTTGGCGAACGACACAAGTAGCCTGACGAGTCTTCAATCTGTGACGAAATAGAAATAAGAAGAAAGAAGAAGAGGTTCAAGAAGAAGAAGAGAAAAAGAAGAAAAAATCGTGGGGGGAGGAAAAAGGAAAGAGAAAGAGGAAAGAGGAAGTTGGTGGGTCCCACCAGCACTCAATTCATTTTATCAATTTATTTATTCTTCTAAATTCCTTTTTCATTATTTTGAAATCCAATTGGGTATTATTTTGAAATTTTTATTAGTTTATAAGCTTTAAGTGGGTTTTGCTAAATGAATCTTCAAAGGAAAAATTATAATAATATCGTGGTTTTGCAAAATATTTAGAAAAATATTGTGTATTTAAAAATATTATAGATTTTATGGAAAAGTGGAGGATAACCCTCGACTTTCTTCTTTTTCTTCGTCGTCATTGTCGTCCTCGTTGCTGTCTTCGTCTTCATCTTCTTCTTCTAATTCTTCTTCAATCTTGTTCTCTCTCTCAGTCTCGCTCTCTTTCTTTCAGACTCTCTCTCAAACTCGCTCTTTCGCTCTCTCTCTCAGTCTTGTTCTCTCTCTGTGTCACACTCTCGCTCTCTCTCAACTTGTGGGGAATAGGGCTCCTGCGAGGACCCGTCTCCCCAATGGCAGCGGAAGAGGGTTGAAATTTCGACCTTCTCTCCTCTCAAAAACTACCATATTTTTCTAAATATTTTCCAAACAACTATATTTTCCTAATATTTTTCTCCAACTACCATATGAAAATAAAAGATCTGGTTTAACTTCAATATAAATTTGTTCAAATTTCATTTTAAGTTCTAAAAAGAATTAGAAACCAATAATGAATTTTGAATTATTCTAATTTTGAGTTTTCCAAAATATTTCAATTTCAACTTTAATTTAAATTTTTTATTGATGATTTTAAACTTGGTTTTAATTCAAAGTTTTCAATTGAGTTTAATTTCATTCAAATTTGAATGTTTCTAATTCAAATTTCAATTTGGTTTTTACCTTGATTTATAAAATGAACTTTAATTTTCTTTGAATGGTTTACACCACTCACAAAAGTCGATTCATATTTTACTTCTAGAATAACAGTTGATCCACATGAGATATTCATTTAATTATCGTGTTAATCCTACGACAGAGTTGAAATTGTCAAATGTTTCAAATTTTTTAGGTCTATATTTTCTCTAACTAGAGATTTCAAACATAAGTATGATAATAAATGATGGACTTTTGTTCGCTTACAAAATGTGACTCTACTATAGTTTTAAAGTTAGAGTGAGATGTAATGAGACATTGTTCAAATTCAATTTGAACATGTAAGTGTTAATTAATTTTCTCCATTTTAATTGAATTTAAAATATAAAAATAAAATTTGACCTACTCTCAGCAATAGTATATAAAAATGGTCTATTTTGAGAAGTAAAATAAATAAGTAAATAAAAATAACAAGTCCCAATGGTGCGGAACTAAAATGGTAAGTTTTGAACCAAAATGTCGTTTTGACCTGATATATATTTTTGTTATTCAATGACTAAAATAAACCTTTTAAAAATTTAAAATTTGTGGATGTATTTAATAAACATTTAATTTTATTTTTTTAAATTCAAACCTATTTATTTTGTTATCTACTTTAAAATATGTTTTTAAAATCCAAACTTGAAGGTTACGATTCAAATATATTTTTCATGGAAAATATCTAAATCATTTTAACAAAATTGGCTGTAAACAAAACACAGTTTTCAAAAGCCACCAGCTAAAATCTCGTTTGACAGAAAAATGGTCCAAATTAGCCATTTGAAGTTTTCACTTTTCAAAATTAACACAATTTTACGAAATTCTTGAATATAGTTTTTTCAAGATTATTACGATTTTACAAAATAGCCATCAAATATTCAAAAGTTTTATAAAACCGTGCTAATTTTGTAAAGTGAAAACTTTATAGGGCTATTTTGGACAATTTTTCATTTGATAACCATTTCGTTTTTCATTTTCAGTTCTTGTAAAGCAAGCTTAAGAACGTTATTTTCACTCATAAATTTCTATGTTATGTTATCCGTTTTCTACCAATATTTTAAAAAATTAAACCAAATTTTAAAACTAAAAAAATTGATTTTTTTTTTCAAAATTTTGAGTAATAATTCAAATGTTGTTTTTTTTTAAAAACTTAAAATCGTGTAAGAAAATTAACAAGAAAGAAAGAAAAAAAAAGCATAAATTTGAACATAGAATTATAAACAAAACGAAATGAGCTAACTTACTCCCTTAGTTTTGGTTCTTAGCTTTTAAAAATTATCTTTGTTTTCTTATAATTTTTTTATCATATTTTTTAATTGTCATTTTAATTTTTAAAACCTGACTTGATTTAAAAAAATATATATATATATATATATATATATATAAAAAAAGTAACCCAAATGAGCAAAACCTAAAATCAATATAAAATAATTCAATAATTAAAGTAGAATTGTTTTTTAAGTACACAATGGATCTTCTTTATTATTAATATTTTTTTCCAACCTTATTATAATATTATAGATTTCAAATTTTTAGCTAAATATTGCTGTTTTGCGATTCTCATGCTTTTAAAAAGCTAGAATTCAACCTATTTACAGAACCTCACATTAAAAAACACGACGATTTATAAAATATTAAAAAAATATATACCTAATACATCAGAGTATTTATTGAAATACAAAAAACATATTATAATTACAATAAATCTAAAAGAACATTACTAATAAAAAAATCCAGTAGAACTATAGTGTAAAATTTTGCTCGAAATCCGAGATTTCGACGATGGGAGAATTTCAAATTTCGATTTTTCTTCTATTTCTCGAAATTTATGAAAATTTTGATTCTTTTTAATAAAATTTACCATTCATTATGGTTTAACTCAAATGAAAGTTTTTTCAATTTTATGTTCCTATCTTGATTATTTTTTATTATAAGAATGGTATAGCTTCACACTACAACATATAATTTCATCTCATAATTGAATTAATGTAAGTTTTCTTTTTTTATCATTTAAAGTTTTTATTTTCAAAAAATTAAAATTGAAAAAAATAGCATATATACTTATTTTTAACCTCATTCAACCTTTTTCATTGGAATTTATATGCAAACATTTCATCTCTTTTAATTTTACAATTAATTATTAATATTAGATATTATTTTATCTTATCATTATTTTTCATTTCTTTTTAAAATTATTACTCTTGCATTGATATTGACATATATATCTACCATATACATTTAAATGTTATCTCATTTTATAATGATGATAATTAAAAATGGTCAATCAATCAAAGTTTCATTAATTAATTATGACAATTTTTATAAAATTTTTCAAAATTTACATCGATATTGATATTTTCATAAAAACAAGACTTCAACATCTCTATCGACATCTATATTCCGAGCTTGAGTAGACTCATGTTAGTTACTTCATTATACATTTTCCAGAAATGAAATATTATATATATATAATTATAAGTATAATTTTAAAAAGAGAATGTTAAAAAGAAAAAGAAAAAGAAAAAAGAACCAGGGGAGAAAAAGAAAGAAAAAGTTGGAAGATAAGGCAAGAGACTTGTTTGTTCCCGAATCTCAGCCGCTGCTTTTTTTTTTTTCTTTTTCTCTTTTTTTTTTCCTCACTGAAATATAAACCTCTCCATAATTTTTTCCTCCACTGCCGCCCAATTCTCCGGCCAGCCGCCGTCCCTCTAAACCTCGAACATCTTCTCCAGCGACTCAAAACTTCGAAAGATCTCCTTCCTCTTCAAGTTCCGCTTCACATGGGCTCCGTCGGAATCCCCGATCCCCCTCCGCCGTTCAATCCCTTCAACTTCAAGGACTGTTCTCAAGAAATTTGCTCAGCCTTCTGTCCGCAGTGGTGCGCCTTCACGTTCCCCCCACCGCCGCCTTTCTTCGGCCTCGATGACAGCGATGATTCCGGTACGTTCTTCTCACCTCTTATAGTCGCAGTGATCGGGATCTTAGCTAGCGCGTTTGTTCTGGTCACTTACTACGCGATCGTCTCGAAATATTGCCGGCGGAGAGTTGACGACAGCGGCGGAGCTGGACCTGGAGAGAACTTCGAGGCGGATCGAGTGGTTAACGATTCGCGGCAGTCCGGTGCCGGACCGGGACTGGATGAGGCACTGATTAAATCAATCTCGATTTACAAGTTCAAGAAGGGCGAAGGATTGATCGAAGGAAGCGATTGCTCTGTTTGTTTGAGTGAATTTCAAGAAAACGAGAGTTTGCGATTGTTGCCTAAATGTAGTCACGCTTTTCATCTCGCGTGTATTGATACTTGGCTGAAATCTAGTTCGAGTTGTCCTCTCTGTCGCTGCAATATCACGTCGACGAATTCTTCGCCACCGTCCGTGACGGCGCTAGGTTACCGCCATAGCAGCGACGCCGCCGTTGTCGTCGTCCAAGATTTGTCCGAAAACGTTAGCCAGGAGGCCGTCGTGGTCGAAATTGTAACCGATTCGACTAATCGAGATCAAGGAAGTCCAAATCGAAATCCGCATCCGCCGAGTTCCGATCAAGAAAACGGAAGAACAGAGAGAAGAGGAGAAGAATCCGTGGGTTCGATTAGATCAGTTTCAGAGGATCATCCGTATACAAGCCGCCATCTCTCTGTTGCAGATATATTGAGCATCAACCACGAAGAAGACGAGGAGGTTGAAGCTATGGATTCGGCAATGGCGGCGGCCGGTGGTGGCCCGTCAAACGGCGACGGGAAAGAAACGGAAAAATCCAGAAACAGAAACGGCGTTTTGAATTCCGCCGTGAGAATGTCGATTTCATCTGGAATTTTTTCTTTCGCAAGGTATGCAAAAGGGAAGAGTTCGAATTCACCAATTTGACGTCCAAAAAAATAACAATCAAAAAATCGAAAAATCGAAAAATCGAAAAATCATTTGGCTAAGATCTCTGAAGAAACATTTTTTATTTTCCCAAAGTCAAGATTGTCGGTTTGGACGGTTCTGATTTGGCCTATCTGGCAATTTTCGAAACTTATAGTTAAATCTTAATGATAATAGAGTATTAAAGTTAAGGGCTATTGTAATTAAAGGCCTTTAATTCTATAGAATTGAAATTTGCTCTCTCCAATCCTACCAATTGGATCGGTGTTTTACCAATTTTGTTTTGAGTTTTATAGTTAAAGTGGTTGACTATTTATAGTTTACTTGTAACAACTTCAACTTTAGATAAGCGAATAAGTATTTTCTGCTCATATATAATTATTGTTGAGCAAAGACCATTTTTATTGGAAAATATCATATACTATGCAAAAATTTCAATACTGCTTTTATTTATTTATTTTTACATGTCAACGTGCTTTTAAAAATACAGTGAGATCCATTAATATCAATATGTGGTCTACAAATATTTATGAAGGTAAATTTATGGCATGAGTACTAGAATTTTTCCCTCAAGTTAGTTCCAATGCTTGTAGATTAAAAAGAAAATTGATTAAATTTAAAAATAAAAAAATCAAAAACTAAAAGTTTAGATAGTTATCCAATAAAATCTTAACTAAACTATTTTAAGCGTAATCATGAAGTTACCCTACAAGATTGAATCAATGGATCGTGTACTAGCAATTAGATTAATTGATTTTTTTTTTTTTTTAAAAAAGGCAAATTGCAAAAATCACTCCCTAGTATGGTAGTAGTTGCAATTATACCTTCAAACTTTCTATTGTAAAAACTTAACCCTCAAACTTACACAAATATTAAAATTAGACTGTTAAACTTACATAATTGAGAAGTTGTAACAATAGTATAAATTTGAGGGTTCAATCTTTATCTTTGGTGGTTTAATTTCTATAACTATTGTAAGTTTGAGGATCCAATTTTAACATTAGTAGAAGTTTGAAAGCTTAATTTCTATAATTAAAAGTTCGAGAGTGTAATTGCAACTAACACCGTAATTTATGGGTAGTTTTTGCAATTTCGCCTAAAAAAGATGACTAATTGTTTATTTTACCCATGTAGAAGCAACAGTTTAAACCAAATGCAATATTAAATAGAAATTAAAAACTAATGAGTGGTAGTTACCATTATTAATTACCATAGTCATAGTAATGTTACAAATAAAAGTAGAAGAATCCAAATGATTAAAAAGTGGAAATTCTAGAAATGTAATTTGAGTCTAAGAATATAAATAATAGAAGGTTTGTTATTTACAAATTTGGCCCTTGAAAAGAAGATAATGACTCCAAATAGTTGGTAGATCACTTTACTTTAGTTGCAAAAAAACAAGGATCCTGTTAATGGGGTTTTGGGTTGGTTGGTATGTGAACTTAGAAACTTTATGTAAGCTTTACTAAACCCCACCTCATTGTCTTTGCTTCTTAGATAATAAATTGAAGAGAATCACATACCTCATTAACTTTCTATTTTTATATTAAATTACATTACTATACCTTTTAATTTGTTTTACATTCAACTATAGCCTAAATATTTATAATTTAGCTTTACCTAGCCCATTTATATCAATTTTTTTTTTTTTTCAATTTCAAGTTTGTTAAAAAAACAGTACATATCATATGTGGAGGGAAAGGATTTGAACACACCATCTTTTAAGGGAAGTAAAGATGTCTTAACTTCTAACTATACTAATGTTTTTGAAGAAATGTAAACTATTCATTTCAATTTATTAGTTACACTTTGGATAAGTCTTTTCAGTTCAAAAATGGAAAATTCATGCTTTCTCAGTTATGAAAATATCGTTTAGAAGAAGAACAACTCCGACAAATCCTCAACATAACCGATGAACTTTTGAGCTTTTTTACATTGAAATTAAAGTTTCACTATTAGAATTATATTGAAGTTTTTGTTTTAAAAGATGATAGACGAAACTAAGAGGGAGAAGAGAAAAAAAAAACATATATTTGTGATTAAATAATATATTTACTCATAGTTTATTTTGTTGCTTGCTTCAACCTTTATATCAATCTTAATATTTATAAATTTAATTATTCAATAACATGGGATCCGAAGGGAAAATTAGAAATATCTATATTAATCTTTTAAGAAAATAGATGGTCAAATTTATTGTTATTTTTTTAAAAGAAAAAAAAAGGAGGCTAAAGGTTTTATTTTAGTTTTATAAAATGTAAAAGGAATAAGTTTGAGAATAGAAATAAAACTTAAATAGAAAAGCAGAAAGAATACATGCAAATTGGAATAAGAAAAAGTAAAACTTAAAAATGAAAGGAGAGAATCCTGTCAAAGAATTGGGGAAAAAGAATCTATAAAAGATAAATATTAAAAAAATGAATGAGTTGCAAGTTACAATTCAAGGTGTAGGAAAAAAAATTAATAATAATAAAAAAGGATGAAAAGGAAAAGGTCAATATATTAACTTGAGACGGAAGACTATGTTAGTCATCAGGCCACTAAAAAGAAAAAAAATATTAGAAATTTTGCTATATTTATAAATATTTTAATTTATTTTTTTATATTTAAAAATAATTCTATTTTCTTATATTTAAAAATAACCTATTGAAATTTATAGTTATTTTTCTCATCATTTCTTACCCTTATATTTTTTAAGTAAACATTAGAGTTTTAGTCAATTCTCAAAATTAATTTATTTTAAACTACTTTTTTTTCTCGAATTTTGGCTTTGATTTGAAAACACTCCTAAGAACATGTTTTGAAATGATTCCCAAATTGTTAAAATCACTTTCGTCATTTTTTAAATGACTTTGAAATATGTTTTAGTATCCAAGATTAATTTTGATGATATGAAAATTATATTTTGAAAGTGTAAAATCCATTAAATTGATTTCGCAGAACTAAATGTGCGATTTAGAGTAATTTTAGATATGAGTAAAGTAATTTCGATGAAATGACTAAATGTATATTTTTTATTTTTTATTTTTAAAAAATTCAAAATTACTTTCAAACATGCACTCAAATACATACAATAAAACATAAAAACTGGTAGATGGATATTTATAAGCAAAGTTAAAAAAAAAAAAATCATAATTAAGATTAAAATGTAGATTTTGTAATATTTTCATCCCTAAAGTATTAAATTTAATATATATAGTTGAGAAAATTAAAAAACAAGGATGGTCCCCACTGGTCATGCCCTGACACAGTTGAGTTAATGATTACGTTTTAAAATATCTTATCAATTTTTCTAATATTTTATGATATGGCTTGTGCCAAGAAATTTGATTGTCATCAATGAGAATTTGACGAGACATGTCAATTATTATTATTATTTATTTATTTATAGCAAACTTTCTTAGTTGAACAACATATAAAGTAAAGAATATTATTCAAACAAAAAAGAATTTATGATCATTGGTATAATTATTTACCTAATTTTAATATAGTTTGGGTGTATTTAGTTTAAATTTTTTAAGGGTTAGAATTTTGAAAATAAGGGTACATGTTTGTAAAGAGCTTTGGAGGACATCTTCTCATACGGGTTACAAATTTGTTATGGAGATATTGAATGGTCATGAGGATAGATGTCACCAACAATTTAGTATGGAAAAACATATATTTCCAAAGTTGTTAGTAGTACTTGAACAACAATATAACTTTAGTAAAGCTAAGTGTATGCCTTTGGAGGAGGCTCTTGCAATGTTCCTTAATACATTGAGTCATTATTTCTCGAATAGAATGGTTCAAGAGAGATTTCAACACTCAGGTGAGACTGTATCGGTTTAATACAACGTTAGATGTTATTTGTCGTACGACTATAGATGTAATTAGGCCAATAGATCCAAAATTCAAATCTACTTCTGATAAATTAAAAAGGACACTTGTTATTGGCCACATTTCAAAGATTGTATTGGGGCAATTGATGGTATTCATATACAGGTTGTAGCACCAAAAGCAAAACATATATCGTATACTGGTTGAAAAAGTATTACCACCCAAAACATTATGGCAGTTTATGATTTTAACATGTGTTTTACATTTGTCTGGGTTGGATGGGAGGGTGCCACTCATGATGCTCGAATTTTTGTGGGGCCATTAAGAAGACGACATTTAGGATTTCCACATCCACCTAAAGGTTAGTATACAAGAATAAATACATTAATGTTTATTATATTTTCTAAGTTTTCATTTATTTTTATTAATAAGTGTTTATTTGATTGTTTTAGGAAACTATTATCTTGTAGATTATGGTTATCCACAAATGAAAGGATATTTAGGTCTTTATAGAGTTGACCGATACCATCTTGCTGATTTTCGACGTGGAAGCCAACCAAGGGGCATGAAGGAAGTATTTAACCATAAACATTCCTCATTAAGATGCACAATTGAGAGAACATTTGGTGCTTGGAAGTATAGATGGAAAATTATTTGGCCAATGCATAGTTATTTTTCATTTGACAAACAAGTAAAAATTGTTGTTGCTTCAATGGCTCTCCATAACTTTATAAGAGTCATTCAAAAATCGATTTTGAGTTTAAGCCTTATGACGACGACGAGGAGATGCTACTACCTTCAAATGATGAAAGAAATCATGAGGAGACCAATGAAGAACTTGGAGGTTCAGTTCGTGAAATGGAGATGAATGAAAAACGTGATTGAATTGCACAACTTCTTATGTCTAGTTAATATTATATTTGTTGCTGGAGGTCAATTATATATTTTTTTTCATGATTATTTATTTACATTTCAAGATATTTGTACTTCTAAAATTGAATTGTCCAAAAAAATTTAATACAAAAAAAAAAATATGTTTAGTTTTAACTTCAATAATTTCAAGTTTCTAATAGAAAATTCAATAATTTCAAGATAACGTGCGATTAATTTCAAAATATATTTCTTTCTAAAAAAATCAAAATATATGTGTTTCCTTATGAAATTAGTTCATAGTGTTTATTAGTCTTTTATAGTAATTTAACTTAGGTATAAATATTTTTGATATAGGACAAACTAAACAAAGTTATGTATATAAACACTTATAAAAAGATCTAACCAAACATGCAAGTGTTCAAATTTTAAACTCATTTTATAAAAAGTATTTAAAAAAATGTATTCTTGAAAAACATTGTTTTTCATAGACAATCCGAACACACCCTAAGTCATTTTGCAAAAGTTTGAAATATTTAGCAACCATTCAAAATAGCTTTTGAAATAATTGCAAAGTGTACTTTATACCTTTTTTATCAAATGAATTTAAATAAAAATGATTTTTTTTAAAAAACGATTTTTTCTCGAGTCAATTCAAACAACCTAGCCCTTAAAGTTTGATATTTTTAGATTTAAGGAAAATTATTATAAATAGAAAAAATATTAAACTATTTACAAATATAGCAAAATCTTACTTTTTATTTGTGATAAACCATGGTAGACCCAGATATCGTGTCTATTTATTAAAGTGGATGTCTATCCGTTAAAGTGATAGATGTCTATCTGGGTCTATCGCGGTCTATCACATTGCTATATTTATAATTATTTTCAACCATTTTTCTATTTTTGAAAACACCCCTATATTTAACTTAATTGAATTAAATATATAATTCGACTACCTTGTAAAAAGAAAAACAAAAGTTAAGCCCATTTGTTTTTTTTTTCTTAACTGTTGAAAATTAAATCTATTAAATATAGTTTTTGTGATCTACCTTTTAAAATCTTTCAAAACCCGACTAAAGTTTTGAAAACTAAAAGCACTTGAAAAAGAAATATATACATAGGTCATGTTTTTTTTAGTACAGTGGAGTGAACGATTTAGATCATAAATCTCTGTATTCGAATACACTTATTCCAGTTGAACTAAGATCTATATGACTTGCCAGTTATAAAACGACTCAATGAATAAAGAATCAATGCAATTGTCAAGCTAAGTTATATGATTTGATTTTCCATCGATGCAGTTATTGAGAAAAAATTGTAGGAATGGATAATCGAATTATTGGTTTGATATAATAATCAGTATCTTATCAACTAAATTATGTTCGGATCAAGGATGAAAGTATCTATTGATATATTGATATATCCGCAAATTGAAGGGTTTGATATCAATATTAGATATCTATGGATATCTCCAACATCATTTTATTAATGTTTATAAAACATAAAAAATATCATCTATTTAGTCAAATATGAACAGGAATACTAATAATATCCATAATTTAGTTTGGGAGTAAAAACTTAATTATTAATTTAAATGAATTTTACAAAATTTGTGATCTATAGAAATATCTGTTAACATCAATATTTATTGATATATCCATAAAATTGAAATGTAATCGATATCGACATTAATATTTTAATCATGGGGTTTGAATTGACAGCCTACTACATTAATTGTAGAAAAAAGAATCTATGTGGATTATTATAATAGTTGATAACATAGAATTGTAATGATATAATTTTTTGGGCAAATATCAATTTACATCCTTAAACTTTGAAGGTTGTATCAATTTAAATCCTAAACTAATAATTGTATCAATTTAAACCATGAACTTTGAGGTTGTATCAATTTAAACCTCAAACTAATAATTGTATCAATTAAACATTTCAATTTTCACAAGTATATCAATTTAAACCTTAAACTTTCATAAATATATGTAAATAAAATATTATGGAGGTTATTGATACAGTTATGAAAGTTCTGAGTTTAAATTGATATACTTGTGAAAATTTAGGGTTTTAATTGATACAATTATTAGTTTGGGATTTAAATTGACACACTTAAGAAAGTTTAGGGTTTAAATTGATACAATTCAAAGTTTAGGGTTTAAATTGGTACAACCCCCAAAGTTTAGGGTATAAATTGATATTTGCCCTAACTTTTTTTCACCAACATAGAGCTACATTTGATATATCAACATTGACTTGACAAATGAAACCCTTCATTAAAAAAAAAAATTAAAACCTTGTTATAAATTATAAGAAGTCAATAAAATAAAAAAATTTGAAAATTAAGTACAACAACTAAGATCAGATAAAGTTGTAAAGTATGGTAATGCAAGAACAAAAGAAAAACAAAGAAAGAACAAAAGAAGTGAAATAGAGAGAATTAGAAGGTAGAGGGAACAATTGAATTCAATTGTTGGTGTGTATTACAAAGGCACCATACACCACTATTTATATATAGGACATGAAATGGTGTATGTTACAATATAGAATTCAATGGGGTGTATGTTACAACATGAAATTCAATCGGAGGTTTATGATTTTTGGTAACTTATGTAGGTTATGGATATCCACACTAAATAATATATTTATAATATCTATTACATTTATAAAACTCCCTTTAGATATTCATATTATATAAAATAAATGTCTTGTTAAAACCTTATAATTAGGAAAAAAACCAATGGGAAGAAAATCCTAGTGAAGGAAAAGAGCACATTATTTTATATACTTTAATGACTGCCTCATTAAAAACCTTGCTAAAAAAACATAGTGGAAAAAACTATGAAGGGAAAAAGAAAGAGTGCAACAAGTTTACTCCGCTTCATGGAAATATCACTTGACATCTCATAGTCGTCGGATTCAAATGTTGTATACTAAATTCTCAAATGTTGTTGTGGATAATATCTTTATAATAAGTTTGCCAAGTCGTCATTTAAAGAAATTTGTTAGATCATGATGCCACCATTTTCTTCAAGGTCATGAATGTAGAAGTTTATCTATGATATTATCTTCATATAATAACATTCTTGGCTAGCCTCATGTGTCAGGATTTCAGTAATTATTAGTATTTGCTTCATAGACTATCATATCATAAAAATTCTTCTCGATGTACTAACTAAGTAATCTGTTTAAGATCTAGCTTTTATGGGTTAGATAAATAACCTGCATCTTCACAACCAACTAGATCATAATTAATTTATTGAAAAGAAAATAAATAAGTGTAAACTAATTCTTAAATAAAACATAATATATGTTCAACTTTAATCCAATATCTTTTTTTTTTGGAAGAATATTACATATATGTGGCAAAATTACTAAAAATACTACAATAGGTAGTGTATAACTAGAAAATATATACATGCACCTATTTTTCAAAAACTACGTGTGACATCCCAAATTTTCAGGTAATTATTTTTTTAAAAAATTAATTATTTTGAATTATTTGGTTAATTGTTTGAATTTTAGGGTTTAATTGGATTATGTTGAGAAAATAATCCAATTTAAAGTAATCGTGATAAAAGATTTGAATTTAATTCAATTAGTGAAAAATTGAATTTATTTGTGGGAGATTTAAAAGTTGAATTTAACTTGAAGATTTGGAATTTAGTGAGATTTAAGAGCTTGGTTAATTTGAGAAAAAAATGAGTATAAGTTGGAATTAAATTTAAGTTGGGGAATTGATTTGTTAGGAGATATTTTGGTTAAATAAACTATTAAGTGATAATTGGAAAAGATTTGATTTGATGAGTTGAGGAAAATTATATTAAATAAGTTGTCCTTTGTTTTGGGAAAAGAAAAGAAAAAGGAAAAGAGAAATTTAAATAAATAAATAAATAATATATATATATATATATATATGAAAAGGAAAGGGAAAGAGAATTTAAAGAAGTATATATATATTTAAGCCAATCTTGGATTTTAAGGGATTTTCGTCCACCATTGGCAAGTCGCCGCCCAGCCGCTCTCTCAGTTCAGCTTCACCGACATCATCCGTTTTTCGTGGATTATGTAGGGATTTCAAAATTTGGTTAGATCGGGACTATTTTGGTAAGTACTGTTGGTTTTTTTTTTTGTAATTTTGTAATTACCGATTGAGTTTGGGTTTTAGATTCAAGTTTCAAAGGATTTTGAAATCGGAAGAAAGCTGTCCAAGCGGGTTAAAGGGTCCATTTTGGTTGGACCCATTGTTTGAAGTATGGAAGAAGATTATGACTTAGTTGCATTTTGGTTAAGATTATTTGGTTTAATTGTTGAGTAAATTGTATTTGGACTCAGACCTAAAGACTTAATTTAAGTTTGAATTTATGTTCTAGGGTTTTAATTCAAGGATTGCATGAGAATTGACTCGTTGGTTAGCTGCTTGGACCTAATCCTAAGGTATGATGATATTAACAAATGTTTGATATGATTTATGATGTGAATTTAATATAAGCATCTTTAGAGAAAATTGACGATTTACCCTCTTAATGCTACCATGATATTGGAAGCCGGCGAGTTTCCTACTACGATTTTGAAAGCCGGCGAGTTTCCTACTATGTTATCAGAGACCTATAGGTTCCTACTATGCTTTTGAAAAGCGCTTGAAAAGTGCTTTCTATTCTCTCAAAGTAAGGGAGTTTATATTAAATTTCACTTGTTTCCTAGTGGTTTTCAGGTCAAAATAAAGAAAATCAGAAGTGAAGACTAAAAGATCAAAACCGAGCCAAAATCCAGTGAAAAAGAGAAGAAAAATACACATTTTCCAAAAAAAAAGTAGTGTCGAGGCGCCAACTTTCCATATTAGGCAACGACGCGGCGCCAGCTTTCCATAAATGAAGATTTTGTATTTTTGAAAAGAATTTTGGGTAGCCAACTCTATAAATTGGAGGGTTTCCAACAACCCTAATCACCAATCTACAGACAAAAAGAGACACAAGAAGGAGAGAATTGAGTGAAAGTTTGTTAGAGAGTTGAAAGAGTGAGTTAGCTGCAAAGAAGAGGAAAAGAGTTCGAGAGAAAGTAGTGGTGTCGTTCGAGTGTCGGCGTGAAAGCCAAGGAGATTGTGACGGTGCTGCCTCAATCAAGAGCCTCTTTTTAGTAAAGTTTCTCTTTCTTTACTCTCTTTCTTTGTTTATTTTGTTTGAACATGTTGCTTCAAGCTATGAGTGGCTAAACTCTTTAGTTTTAGGATTTTGATGAATTGTTTATGAATTCATGTTGATATTGTAGACTTCTCATGGTTTTGTTGTAATGATTATGCTTTTCATTGTTATTGTGCTTAACTCTTGTTGATTGGTCATCTTCGAATGTTAGGTTAGATGTATGGTTGAGAGATTATATGTCTAACTAGATCTATAACAACAAATTGTTGTTAATCTATCATGAAATAGTTAGGTTAACAATGAAAGTTGCTAAAGACTATTCTTAATGCCATGTTATTTGTATTGATTTCAAGAGATTAGTAATCAATTGAGTTGCATGAGAAAATCTTGTTTTTGAGATAAAATAACTTAGAATTAAGTTTCTAGACTTAAGCATATGAATTACAATAAAACCCATGAACCCTAGAATATTGCATGATGAAGTAAACGAGGATTCATTACCCTAGAACTCTCTTTGACTCTTGTGTTTCTTACTTTATTTCCTTTCCTTATTTAGTTTATATTTTTCAAAATTCACAACTTGAATTCCAATCCTCAAATAAAATTGATTCGATTCTATAATAGCTAAGTAACTTTAAATCTTCACAACTAGATCCTCAATGGAACGATATTCAGACTTCACTGTCTTATATTATAACTTCACCCATACACTTGCGGTTAATACTTAAAGTGCGCATCAGCTTTTGGGTGCCGACTGGTGCACAACTACATTTGTGAGCCTTCGTGCCACTAGATGTGTGCTAGGATGAGTTTGATCGTTCACTAGATGACTATCCAGGATTAGTTATTTATGCAAGTCCCATTTGTGTGATGCACTTGTTGGATATAAGTGTTTAGCCTGACCTCGGTAGAGGGGTTACTTACTGAGTATTTTGTACTCATTCTTTTTATGATTTGTTTTTCGGGTAGGGGAAAGGATACATTGGCGAATGACGCAAGAAACCTTGACCGTGTTGTTGGGACTAGACTAATACTTCCGCACGAGTCTTCATGTTTTTCTTTCATTTTAGTACTTGGGATTTGTTATTTGAACAAAAACTATATTTTCCTTTATTTATTTTTTATGCCAAATTTTCAAATTTAATACATTAATGTTTTAGAGACCCTGACTAAAGGTTTTTGGTTTAAACGATGAAAAATTTATTTACCTTAATGACGTTTCCTCGATTTTTAGTAAAATTATGAAAAAGAGTCTTTTAAGATGTATGCATGCATATAGTGACGACCTAATTCAAGTCCTAGGAAGTTGGGTCGTTACACTATGGTTCTTCAGGACCTAAAATTCTTCATTATCATATCCTTAGATTGAATGATATATCTTTTCTAAAACTAGCATAGGAGTGTGCAATATGTAACTAGTCCATATAAGATATTTTATAAGTTGATGCAATTCCATATGCTTTATGCTTTATGTTTTATTTGTAAACTAAGGCAAAATTTTGTTTTTCAGAATTTTCATCTCAATTTTTTTCTTAAAAATAATTTTATTGCATTTGAAATCTCTTTAAAAGTTTTATTATATATTCAGATCATCAACCTATATATATATAGTAAATCTTAACTATGATTTCTTAATAAAATTGTTAAGCTTTATGTCATAAAACTCGTAGTTTGTAAATTTTGGAACTTATTCTCAATAAAGTTGTTATCGAGATTTATTTGGTAAAGTTGTTATTGAATATATGAGTTGCATCTATTAAATCCAATAAACTAGGTGCTCTACCAACTGAGCTATAGCCCTTGTGCTTGTGATACATATCTTATCATGTAGATAATTTCTTGTCAAGATGAATATTCTATGATCTAGTTTGTTGATTTGTTTGATTGGTATTGCTTATCAATAATATTAGATTTATAATCTATCATTGTATTCTTAGACTTTATGTGTAGACATATGAGTAGATCAAGTTTAAGTAATAGCCAAAACGGTCTATAGTATAAGGATAAGGCTGGGTACCTTATCCTAAGGACACTATGGATGCAACTCACTTTGTATTTGATACAAACCATATGATCCTATATCGTACATATAGAGACATGTGAGTGGGGGCTTCCTATGCAATGAGTTTGCATAAGACCGGACCATGAAATAATCACTTTTACTTTATAACACTGTTTACGGTTAAAACTGATTATTTCAACCTGATGACCTAGGTAACTCAATCTTAATCTTGAGCTGACTATGAACTCCTGTTTGTTTGAGATTATCCTTTAATTTGCATAGGTGAGAGTGGCCCAAAGTCGACGACTCAATATGCCTCCCATTTTAGGGATAAGATTAGATAGATAGCTGGGGACATAGTCTTGTAAGATGGAATTCGCTCCTACCTATTTCTAGGTTAGTAGATAAGTTGTTCCCTGACTCCAGGACTTAATCAAGGGGCCTCACCTCTCATTGGATCGAGAGGGACTAGGTTTGTTGGTTGGACCACAAACTAATTGTTTATTAGAGGATCAATGGGACTTAAGGAACGAGTGCAATTACATGGGTAAAACATTTTTCTTGACCCAACAATAATTACGAACAACTTGTGAAGGATCGACTTACTTATCATGGTTTTATTAAGTGGACATAAATATATCTGTATTGAGGAGAGTGCAACTACTAGGTTTTAGTGGAGTGTCTCGGTAGTTAACGAATATTAATTAACTAGGTTAAAAAGTTTAGCCGGTTAATTTCAGATCGTTGGAGCTCATGATCTGTAGGTCCATTAGGTCCCCTTGTTAGCTCATGGACTAAACCTTAGAATAGTATATTGCGTGAATTTGAAATGTTCAAATTTAGTTGATGAGCAAATTATATGGTTTGTTCGTTTAACTATGAATTAGACAAAATTGGAGAGTTAGAAATATTTAAATGTGATTTAAATATTTTAAAAATAAATAGAGATTCATCAGGTTGAAATTTGCCAGGAATAGTGGAGAATTAATTAATTTAATATTAATTTAATATAATTAATTATTGTTTAAATTAATTATATATTAAATTAATTTTATTTACAATTGATTTTTTGAAATTTAATTTTAAATTAAAATTCAGTTTGTGAAATTAAAAAGTCAAATTTTAATTTGTGAAATTCAAAAGTCAAAATTCAATTAAAAATTGGATTATGGATTTCTCCACTATGCATGTGAAGTGGGTGGTATTCTTCATGCAAACACCATCTTCTTCTTCCACCTCCAAGTTGGTTGATTTAATCAACCAATTTGCTGGCTTCATGTATGCTGATGAGATCTGCATGTTCTATTCTTTAAGTAGAAGAGAGGAATTGAAGAAATGGGTTAAGCTTTCATGTTAATTTATGATGAAATTCCCAACTACTCAAAACTGAAGAACCGGTATGTTCTTCATCTTGTTGCTCCAAATTGAACTCAATCTTGGATCCCACAATCTGTTCTAAGGCCTGCGGATAATAAGGAAGACTCTAGAGGTAGTCCACGAAGTGTGTATGATCAGAAATTCAAAGGAATTTGCATCAATTTTGAGTTATAACAAGTAAGTATTCTTCCTCTATTTTTCGATTTTAGAACAAGCATGTTTAATATTCAATAATGTATTTGGAGTGCTTTAGAACCTAATTTCTTTTGCTATTCTGTTGCTAACTCCTTCAATTGTATTAGAGCATGATTAGAGCACTCAATTTACATTAATTTGAGCTTGGTCGGTGCAATTTCATGAGATGAATGTTGTGGTTGCTAAAGTTGGATTTTTCTGGTTTTGGCATCTAATTCAGCGTTGTTATTGGTTAATTGTCGTAATTTGCCACTTGTTTATGGCCTTGAATGAGTGAAGAAATTGGAAGAGAAGCCGACTGTTTCGAGCAATAGGGAGGCGCTTCTACCTTAGAGCGTCGCAACGCTCCTTCAACAGCGTCATGACACTGTTTTTTATTTTCTAGAAATGCACGGGCTGAAGAAGACGCGCTTTAGTCGGACTGGTGATGATCCGGTTCGGTGGTTTGACATCCGGTTCAACCTATTTCATCCGAGTTAGCCCGATTTTCACCTTTGGAGGTCTAGTTCAGGTAGTTTTAACTCAGTTCGGGCCGGTTCGAAACATTCAGGGTCAGTTCGAGGGAGTTTTCCAATTAAAATTGTAATAATTTAGTTGTTTTTTAGCCATTAGATGCCAAAACCAGTCCACTTTAGTGTGTTTAATTAATTATGCATTTGCAACATATGTTTTAATTAAAGTAAATTTATTTGTGCATGTAGTATGCCATATAGATTTAAAATCCCACCATAGGCATGTTTCATGTATATATGTATGTTATAAAGTGTTATAATGTATAATATGCATGCTCTAGTTATCATAAAATTAATATAAGTTGTTATATTATTTTATGATGTATGTTATAGATTGTTATTCATCTATAAAGTGTTATAAAATGAACTAGACATTTAAAATCTATAACAAAATTAAAGTGCATGCTCACTTAGGGTTAACAAACCTATAGTAAGTAGTTGACTTATAAAGCAAATGTTACAAAAATTCACTCGGTAAGATCCTGTTTAAGGTTGAAGGTACTTAAGTGGACGATTTACGAAACACCTGTTACCTGGGGATCAAACTGGTTCTTGAATTTATGTGAACCTAGTTTTATGAGCTTGTGTTTGTGATGTAAGTATAAAAAGGGTTTTATCACTTAGACATCGTAGGTTAAATCTAGTATAAGAATTATACTTAGACAAAAACTTAGACTTAGGTTATATTTAATTAGCAGGAATATAACTAAGTAAAGATACCCATCATACCAATTAGAACACTTCAGTGGGAGAGTTGTATACTGATGCGATTCCGCAAGTGCACGGCTCAAGTTATAATATAAAACAGTTTAAGTCCGAGTATCATATCTACTGGGGATTGAATTTGGATATATTCACTTAGCTATTCAAGAATTGAATTGATTTTATCTAAGGGATGGACCTCGAGTTTTTATTTTGAAAACAAGAGAACAAGAAAACAAGAACAAGTGAAACTTCAAAGGATAAGAGTGTTCTAGGGTGTTGATGTCATTAATTACTTCATTAAGTCATGCTTCTTTAGGTTTTTATTGAATTATGTGCAAACAATATGTTTAAATCTAGAAACTAATATCCGGATTACTCTTTAAAAAACAACCTTTTCTTATGCAACCTAATTGATTACTAATTTCTTGAACCCAAGTTAAGAAGCATAGCATTAAAATTAGTCATGGTCAACTTTCTTTAATAACCTAGCTATTTTCATGAAAGATTAGTAGAGATTAAATATCATAAATCCAATTAGATATACAATTACCCAATCATACATCTAACCTAAGACTTATTGATGATCAATCAATAAAGAATAAGCACCATAGCATTGAAAAACATATCATTCAACAACATCCATGAAAAGTACTAAGTCATTAACATAAATCCATAACTAAATCATTCAACACCCTAAAACAGTGAAGACATAGCCATCAAATACATATTTGCATGAGTTTTTTAGCATGAAAGTAAACGGGAAAGAGAAATTTAGGAAGAAAAACTCTCAAATGGCTTCCTGTTGTTGAACTCCTTTGATCTCTTGTTGGCTAGCACCTCAGGATCTCGAACGACCTCCAATTCTTGTCCAACACGTTCACTCCTCGTGATAACAAACTCACACATTTTTGGCTCTTTTTTCTCTCTAATTTCATGTTTCTCCTTGTGGGGACTCTTTTGTGTATTTTCTTGATGTCTAGGGTTGTTAAGAACCCCTCAATATATAGAAGTGACCACCCAAAATCCATTCCAAAAATTAAGATTTTTTAATTTAGGAGAGCTGGCGTTGCTGTGCTCTTAGAGAATGCAGTGACACTATCATGGAAGTCCAGTTTCAAGCGCAACATCGCAACGGTGTGACGCTCCTCACCCAGCGTATCGACGCTCTCGACAAATGTAGCTACGCTCTAACAATTGCTGAATTTAGGTGCTCTCGAGTCTAAAGTGCAACCTCGCTGCGCTCTCGGTTGCGCTGCCCTGCTTTCTAGGGTTTTTCCACTACTTTTGGTTTTGGCTTGGGTTGGTTCTTTTTGCTTGTAAACCTTATTTTCTTCATTATCACCTGAAAACCACAAGCAAACACATTAAATCTAATAAAAACATCCCTAAATCAAAGGCAAGAAAATCATTTGTTAGGTGCTTTTCATATATATGATATACTAGCTCTCACGTCCCTAAGAGTTCATACCGTGAGATTCATGCTTGGCTTTGCATCGCCCTGGGAGCGTCCTTGTAACGACCCGACTAGCAACTACCTAATCGGACCATTACTCAGTGCATGCCCAAACTCATAGAAACGATGTATGCAAAATAGTAAATAATGACTCATGATTTTCATGAAAATTTGACTTGTTGTCAACCAAGAAACCAGCATAATAGCAAAAAAAATGAAATTTTGGGTTCGGTGTACCCTTAAGTAAAACAATAAAAGAACTTATAGATGAAAATTTTGCGTAACAAATAGGGAGAGAAGTCTTAAAACAATCTGGATTGTGGACAAAAGCTCATAAAAAGAAAACATGCAAGAATTAGGCGAAAGTTGCTACAGGTCCCCTAATGCCATCAAGGTTTCCTTCCGTCATTTGCCGGCACGTTCCTTCCTTTACCTAAAAAAAAAAAACATAATAGGAAAGGATGAGTAATTTTATTACTCAGTAAGTAACCCTACTACCAGGGTCAGGCTAGGCACCTATGTCCAATAAGTGCATCACACATGTGAGACATACATATCTATCATACATCATATTACTATAAGTGAGTGGTTAGACTCGCCCCACTGTTGGTCATTGGTGCCCACGAATCTCTAGTGAGTCCCGAAGGAGACACTTAACTCTGGTGATCCTGAAGGAACACAATCTCTGGTGATCCCGAAGGAACAAAATCTCTGGTAATCCGAAGGAACACAATCTCTGGTGGACACGTAACCAACATAGGGGGAGGGGGCACTACTACTCACGTACATGGTCAATAAACTTCGCAATCAATTCATCACATGAATCTATACACTAACAGTAAGATTCATAAGCATTTAACAGCATAGGTTCATATACTAATAGGCACATATACTTTAAGACATGGAAAAATGCATACAGGCACAGTATCTCATAAGTGGCTCTAGAACCTTACTATACCATGACGACTACACATATGACCCGAGGGGAGTTTAGGTAGTAAGACTACTTACCTTGAGTCTAGGTCCAAAATTGCTCAATGCACCGTAAGTCCTTGCAAAGATCCTGGATAAGATTGGAAATAAAGTCCCTAACTTGAGTTAACCATCGTCCTAGCCCATAAACGAAACCAAAGTTACCTCAAGAGAGTCCTTACCCAAAGGATAGTCTGATCGCGGACGCAAAAAAAGGAGAAGAGCGTTGAAGGCAGCGAAAATGCATGAATGCAGAGGAAGAAGGAAAGCTGGCGCCGCGGCTGAAACACAAACATAGAGGAAGAAGGCTAGCGCGGCGACTGAAAACGCAAACGCAGAGGAAGAAGGCTAGCGCGGTGACTGAAAATGCAAACGCAAAGGAAGAATGAGAAGCTGGTGCGGCGAGAACGCGTGCACGAGGAAGACGGAATGCTGGAGGCGGTGAGGACGCGTGAATGCAGAGACTATGTTCTTTTTTCTTTCTTTCTCTGCATGCAAGACGAGAAAGATTTATTTATAATAAACCCTAATTCACCTTTTCCTTTTCCCAAAACAAAATAAAATCTCCTCTTCCTTGCCCCAACAAAATAAAATCTCCTTTTCCTTTCCCCAATAAAAATAAAATATTCTTTTCCTTATTTTATCTTGTTATCCTTTATTTATCCTCCCATTTTTTTTCCCAAGATAAATTATCTCTTGCCAAATTCCAAAAATTGCCTTAAATCCACCCAAACTTCACCAATCAATACAATTTACCAAATTTTACAACTTAACCTCTTAATTTAAATTAAATTATCTTTACTAATGAAAATTAAATTCCTGACTTTCAACAAATTACAAATGATGCCAGATGACGTACATTAACTTGATAGGGGACTTTACCTCAACGATTTGGGTTGTCACAATCTTCCCCCCTTACGAAACTTTCGTCCTCGAAAGTTTTACTGCTGGAACATCTCCGGATACTTTGACCTCATTTCATCCTCTCGCTCCCATGTTGCTTCCTCACGCAGGTGGTTCCGCCAGAGGACTTGCGAAATATAGTCTGGTCCTTTGGGCACTTAATGTACCGGAATATAGTCTCGATGGACGATAACCACATTTCTGCCTTGGTAGGGTCCTTCAGTGACCCATCAAAAGTGCGCGGATTATACTTTTTGAAGTCCCTTAGGTGCTTTGCCTCCGTGGATAGGTCCTGGTAGTGTTGATGCTGGGCTGGCACCTGCGAGGGTGGAACCTGCTGCTCCGGCGCTTGAGGTACAGGAAGCTGTTGTGTCACACCCCCTCCCAAGTTTACCTGCATAATCTGACAGGAGACGTGAGGACAGTATACATCACCCCTCTTGTGACGCATACCATCCATTCCTTCACACACATTCTAAACTGTTCACAATGTAATCTCCACATTCTAAGACATTTTAAACATCACATATAGAAAAGTATATATAAGCCAAAAACGAAATTTCTTAATTCTTTTACATGTCCCTACACAACCCACAGTTCAACCCCGGGTAATTGTACATACATATCTACATGCCACCTAATTAAGGTTTAACATACAAACAACACTTCAACAAGTCAGACTTTCCGGAGACTCGAAGCTTAAGCAGGGCGAGTGGGAGTAGGCAAAGCACCAGAAATGTCCTTGCTACCTGGAGGGGAAAAAAATTGAAAACATGAGCTAAAGGCCCAGTGAGTGACAAAGTTAACAAACCATTTTAGTTCGAAAATCATCAGTAGTAAAACTGAGTTCAACATCAAACATAAGACATGCCATCACTTCAAATACATTATTTAAAACAAACTTAATTGCCCTTATCAATTCATACATGATTTTTAACAAATCATAAGAAAACAGTTTAGATACGATACTTTTCCCTTAGTTGAAGTGGAGCAAAACTCAACACCCCAACGTCGAAAACATGTAAGGCTCGATGCGGAGCAAGACTCTACGCACCAACATATATCCTCTATGTGCACATAGGACTATGGCGGGTTGCCCAAGTACCTTCTCCATGTCCTTCAGTACTGGGTCCCAGGGAAAGTCACATGCCTTCTCATGTCCTTTAGCATTGAGCCTCCTCTAAAACATTTTATAGGCAGGTTGCCCAAGTATTGGGTCCCGGGGAAACTCACATGCCTTACTAGCATTGAGCCTCCTCTAAAACATTTCCCTTTTTAGAAGCAACATTTTATACCAACCGTTCGTATACAAATCGTTCATAAGAATACAGGGCAATTATTATATCAACAACATTTCATAAACATGCTTGTTAATAGCTTTAAGAACATAAATATGCTTCATAAATCATTTAATCACAAAGTCACATTTCATTGGAAAACCGAACTATCATGTTCAACAAAATCGTTTTAAGTAAAAGAAGTGTCACTCACAATTCTTCCTAGGCCTTGAGTGGATTATATGCCTTTCCTATCTCCTCTTGGGCCGAAACAAATACTTTTCCTTGTTATACTTCTTTTCCATTCACTTTAATATAAACAACAACTCAACATATGCACAATGTTTGTAGTTCATCATGCAGTTAGGCTTTCATTAGTTCATTCTCAAGCCTTAAATACTAAGGCTATTACTATTAGCTGTTGCTTACCCTTCTGTTAGACTTCAATTCAAAGAACACTTTGCGTGCAGCTCACTTTTGCTATTATACCAACATTTGAGCTTTATCTTCTTCTTAATAAAGCTGACTGTTACAACTTTGATGTCTCTGCTTAATCCCTGCTAAAAACGTATTTCCAGCCCATATTAAGACTTCTTCTCTTCTACAAACTTGTAAAGAATTAAGTTCCACATCTTACCTCAAAATTTTAAGGCTTAACTCTTTTTCGTTCTCCACTTATGCCAAAATCACTCTGCATTGCTCCGGATTGCATAGCAGTTCTATAGTTGCTGCTTTTACCTAAAGATTTATGTGATTAACTTCAATTTCAGCTTAACCATCCTTCATAAGACTTGTTAGGAATTATGTTAACTTACTAACCTCAAAATTTCAGCCTCAAACTCGGCTTCCTTGAGTTGTTCTACTCCAAACATCAACCACTGTTCAGTCTATACATCTGCAATCAGTCTCCTGTTCCGGCTCTGATTTGAGCACCAAAACGAGTGAAATTTCGTCCAAAAACTAAAAAAACACCTTCCTCTTCCTTCTCTTGTGGTTTCTATGAAAGATGGAACCGACTTAAGCTCTTGAAATGTCTAAAAGTGATTAAACTCACCTATATATATACTGCCGACTTATCCCTCATAAGTACCGAGATGATAATGCCGTCTTACCCCTCACCCGTAGGTTGGCGCGGGTCTTCTCTTCTACGCAAGGCACTCATGTCTATATTCTCCTTCAGCGCCTTCAGCCACCAGCCACTCTCAGCGCATGGTGTTCTCGGCGACTTTTTGGCCGGTTGTGGGCGAGGAGGGATTCGAACCACACCACTAGCTTCATCGCGTTAGGACCGTTTTGTCTTGGACGCAGTGTGACTTCAGTGCATGGTTGTCTTTGACGCATGGTGACTTCAACGCATGGTTCAAGCATATTTCTTCCCCCTACAATGATCTCTTATTCTTCGATGCGGCGACTACTTCAGCTCACAACCCTTCGTGATTCAATCAATAACGCATGGTTTCTCAAATAATTCAACTTCCCACTACATTCACCAACACATGGTCTTGGCCAACACCTAAACCAAATTTTGCTCTACTTCGCGGCTACTTTTCCTCTAGCAACGCATAATTTCAATCGCATTGCTCTCCCCAACACTTGGTTTTACAAGTCAGTGCTTACATGTTGTGCTAACTGTTCTGCCACAGCCGTGCGGGTTAGCTCTTGAATCTTGCCTAACAAGTTGGCGGTAACAGTCTCCCCTATCTGAGCTGCCACTGCAGCGAAATTGGTCAGTGCCATTGGTGGGGCCTACGCCTGGGGTGGCTTGGGTCCATGCTCTTCTGGCCCCACAGTATCTTGTGGCGGTGGAGGTCCTTGCGGTGCGGGAGGGTCCTGGAGCTGAGGGTCCTGCTCCACGGGGTTCTAGACTTGAGGGTTTGGTAACCCCCTTCCCCTACCTCTCCTACCCCCCTGCCTCCTCCTCTACCTCCATGAGACATCTCCTAAAATTGCACACAACAGCTGCCATTAATTTCCTTGTTTAAAGAGTGTTAAGCCAATCCTACTACTGTAAGGGAGAACCAGCAAATTTTCAAGTAGAATTTTCTAAAGATACATACTTGGAACGCGTACCTGGCGATGACGAAGAACCCCTTAATGGCCATAGGGACAATCTGGACTTACATAGTAAATCAGTCTACAGAACCAATAACTCTTGGCTCTGATACCAACAGTAACGACCCGACTAGCAACTACCTAATAGGACCATTACTCAGTGCATGCCCAAACTCATAGGAACGACGTATGCAGAATAGTAAATAATGACTCATGATTTTCATGAAAATTTGACTTGTTGTCAACCAAGAAACCAGCACAATAGCAAAAAAATGAAATTTTGGGTTCGGGGTACCCCTGAGTAAAACAATAAAAGAACTCATAGATGAAAATTTTGCGTAACAAATAGGGAGACAAGTCTTAAAATAATCTGGACTGTGGACAAAAGCTCATAAAAAGAAAACATGCAACAATTAGGTGGAAGCTGCTACAGGTCCCCTAATGCCATCAAGGTTTCCTTCCGTCATTCGCCGGCACGTTCCTTCCTTTACCTAAAAAAAAAACATAAGAGGAAAGGATGAGTAATTTTATTACTCTGTAAGTAACCCTACTACCAGGGTCAGGCTAGGCACCTATGTCCAATAAGTGCATCAAATATGTGAGACATACATATCTATCATACATCATATTACTATAAGTGAGTGGTTAGACTCGCCCCACTGTTGGTCATTGGTGCCCACAAATCTCTAGTAAGTCCCGAAGGAGACACTTAACTCTGGGATCCCGAAGGAACACAATCTCTGGTAATCCCGAAGGAACACAATCTCTTGTGGACACGTAACCAACATGGGGGGGGGGGCACTACTACTCACCGTACATGGTCAATAAACTTCGCAATCAATTCATCACGTGAATCTATACACTAACAGTAAGGTTCATAAACATTTAACAGCATAGGTCCATATACTAACAGGCACATATACTTTAAAACATAGAAAAATGCATACAGGCACAGTATCTCATAAGTGGCTCTAGAACCTTACTATACCATGGCGACTACACATATGGCCCGAGGGTGGTTTAGGTAGTAAGACTACTTACCTTGAGTCTGGGTCCAAAATTACTAAATGCACCGTAAGTCCTTGCAAAGATCCTGGATAAGATTGGAAGCAAAGTCCCAAACTTGAGTTAATCATCGTTCTAGCCCATAAACGAAACCAAAGTTACCTCAAGAGGGTCCTTACCCAAAGGATAGTCTGATCGCGGACGCAGAAAAAGGAGAAGAGCGTTAAAGGCGGCGAAAACGCGTGAACGCAGAGGAAAAATGAAAGCTGGCGCCGCGACTGAAACACAAACGCGGAGGAAGAAGGCTAGCGCGGCGACTGAAAATGCAAACACAGAGGAAGAAGGCTAGCGCGACAACTGAAAATGCAAATCGCAAAGGAAGAAGGAAAGCTGGCGCCGCGGCTGACGCGTGGACGCAGAGGATGAATGAGAAGCTGGCGCGGCGAGAACGCGTGCACGAGGAAGATGGAACACTGGAGACGGCGAGGACGCGTAAATGTAGAGACTATGTTCTTTTTTTTTCTTTATTTCTCTGCACGCAAGACGAGAAAGGTTTATTTATAATAAACCCTAATTCACCTTTTCCTTTTCCCAAAACAAAATAAAATCTCCTTTTCCTTGCCCCAACAAATAAAATCTCCTTTTCCTTTCCCCAATAAAAATAAAATCTTTTTTTCCTTATTTTATCTTGTTATCCTTTATTTATCCCCATTTTTTTTTCCCAAGATAAATTATCTCTTGCCAAATTCCAAAAATTCCCTTAAATCCACCCAAACCTCACCAATCAATACAATTTACCAAATTTTACAACTTAACCCCTTAATTTAAATTAAATTTTCTTTACTACTGAAAATTAAATTCCTGACTTTCAACAAATTACAAATGATGCCAAATGATCTACATTAACTTGATAGGGGACTTTACCTCAACGATTTGGGTTGTCACAGTCCTCTATTCGGATAATGTTTTGCATGAGTCAATAACAAGGAGATAGGAGAAGTAGTTCATTGTAAGTGGGTGCAAGAAGTGTGTCAACACATCCTATGGTCTCTTCCATTAGGTCACATTGTGAGATTCCCATGATGCACCTGCAAGTCATTTCTTAACATAACACTACCAATCGAAGGTTTGTATCATGGGATTCGGAACATCGTGAACTCCAGAACTGGATATGGTTTCCTAGGTTCATTTTCAGCATTCTCTGTCCCTTGAAAGGTTGTTGATTTCGATCTGTGAAATCTGAAAATAGAGGGTTACATTTACAAAATTTTACTAAGTGTTAGTAAGTATTTTTCACTGAATAAATGATAATTAAATCCTATAGGAATAAGAGTTAGTCTGGTATTAGTATTTAATCAAGAAAGTCTTGATTTAGTGAAGAAGTAATTGACTGCCCCTTGGTAGCAGTTATTCTAAATCACTAAAGTATCATTATAAGAGAATAGTAGATTATGGGTACATTATTACTTGCTAAAATTGATTGGATAACATAAAGTTATTTCTGCAATTACTAAACATAGCTTTATTTCTTTCCAGCAATGTCTACTTCGTTCATACAATTACAAGCTTTCGATAAACTTAATGGAGATAAGTATAGTACCTGGAAATCAAATCTGAACACAATACTAGTTATGGATGATATAAGGTTTGTTTTAACTGAGGAATGTCCTCTAGCTCCCGCTCCAAATGCAAACCGAAATGTTCAGGATGCATATGATAGGTGGATAAGGGCTAATGAGAAAGCCCGAGTCTACATCTTGGCAAACATATCTGATGTGTTGTCCAAGAAGCATGAGAACATGTTGATTGCCAAGGAAATCATGGACTCATTGCAGACGATGTTTGGACAACCATTATCATCAGTCTGACATGATGCTATCAAATACATTTACAACTATCGAATGAAGGAAGTAACCTCTATTAGGGAACATGTTCTGGACATGATGATCCACTTCAACATCCTAGAGGTAAATGGAGTTGTCATAGATGAAAGGAGCCAAATCAACTTTATACTTGAATCTCTTCCGAAGAGTTTTCTTTTGTTCCGCACCAATGTGGTAATGAACAAGATAGAGTATAATCTGACTTCTCTCTTCAATGAGTTGTAGACGCTTTAGTCCATGATAAGATCAAAAGGACGTGAAAGAGAAGTAAATGTTATTTTTAAGAAGTCCCTAAGAGGATCATCCTCAAGGACCAAGTCTGGACCTTCTTTTTCTAAGAAAAAGAACATTAAGGAAAAAGGAAAAGGGAAAGCCACTATGAATCTCAAAGGCAAGAAGAAAGTTACAGATAAAGGAAAGTGTTTCCACTGCAATAAAGATGGGCACTGGAAGAGAAACTGTCCTAAGTATCTTGTAGAGAAAAGAGCTGAAAAAGAAAACCAAGGTAAATCTGATTTGCTAGTTGTTGAAACTTGTTTAGTAGAGAATGATAACTCCACCTGGATATTTGATTCAGGAGTCACTAACCATATTTGTTCTTGTTTTTAGGAAATTAGATCTTGGAAGCAGCTTGAAGATGGCGAGATAGCTCTTAAGGTTGGATCATGGGAGATCATCTCGGCCAAGGCAGTGGGAGATGTGAAGTTGTTCTTTGGAGATAAATACATTTTATTAGAAATTGTACTTTAAGTTCCTACTATTAGTAGGAATTTAATTTCTATCTTTTATTTGTTAGAACATATGTATAAAGTATCTTTGATGTAAATGAAGTGTTCATTAGAAAAAGAGGTATTAATATTTGTTCTACAAATTTAGAAAACAACTTATACAAGTTAAAGCCTACCAAGGTGAAGGCTATTTTAAATACTGAGATGTTTAAAACAGTTGAAACGCAAAATAAAAGACAAAAAATTTATTCTAATACCTATCTTTGGCATTTAAGACCTGGTCACATTAATCTCAATAGGATTGGGAGGTTAGTAAAAAGTGGACTCCTAATTCAGTTAGAAGATAACTCCTTACCTCCATATGAGTTCGGTCTTGAGGGTAAAATGACCAAAAAAGATCTTTTACTGGAAAAGATCTTAGAGTTAAACAACCCTTAGAACTCGTGCACTTAGACCTTTGTGGTCTTATGAATGTCAAAACACAAGGAGGGTATGAATATTTCATTAGGTTTATTGATGATTATTCAAGGTATGACTATGTTTACCTAATGCATCATAAGTCTGAGGCTCTTAAAAAGTTCAAAAAGTATAAGGCTGAGGTTGAAAACTTATTAGGTAAAACTATTAAAACACTTCGATCAGAGCGAGGTGGAGAGTATATGGACTTAAGATTCCAAGACTATATGATAGAACATGGAATTAAGTCTCAACTCTCTGTGCCTAGTACACCTTTATAGAATGGTGTATCAGAAATGAGAAATAGAACCTTGTTAGACATGGTTCCTTCAATGATAAGCTATGCTTAGTTATCTGATTCATTTTGGGGACATGCAGTAGAGACTGCTGTATATATTTTGAACAATGTTCCTTCTAGAAGTGTTTCAGAGACACCTTACGAATTGTAGAGAGGACGTAAAGGTAATATACGTCACTTCAGAATTTGGGGATGCTAGCATATATGTTGGTGCAAGATCCTAAAAAGCTAGAATGTCGTTCAAAATTGTGCCTATTTGTATGATATCCCAAAGAAACAAAAGGTGGTTTATTCTATGGTCCTCAAGAAAATAGAGGGTTTGTATCGATAATGCTACTTTCTTAGAGGAAGACCACATTAAAAATCATCAACCTCGCAGTAAACTAGTATTAAGTGAAATTTCCATAGAATCTATAGATAAGTCAACAAGAGTTGCTGATTAAGCTGACCATTCTTTAAGAATTGTCGAATATTTCACATCTTTCTCAATAGTTGAAAGTGCTTCGACATAGTGGGAGGGTTATCCATGAACCCGACTGTTACATGGGTTTAACAAAAACTCGGTCGTCATACCTAATGATGGCGTAGAGGTCCATTGACCTATAAACAGGCAATGAATGATGTTGATAGAGACTAGTGGATTAAAACCATGGATCTCGAAATGGAGTCAATGTACTTTAATTTAGTTTGGGAACTTGTAAATCAACTGAGTGGGGTAAAATCTATTGGTTGTAAATGGATCTACAAGAGAAAACGAGACCAAGCTGGTAAGGTACAGACCTATAAGGCTCGATAGTGGGTTTTTACCCAGATAGAGGAGGTGGACTATGAAGAAACCTTCTTTCCTATTGCCATGTTAAAATCAATTAGGATACTCTTGTCCATTGCCACGTATTATGATTATGAAATATACCAAATGGATGTCAAGAAAGCTTTTCTAAATGGCTATCTTGAAGAGAGTATTTATATAGTTCAACCAAAGGGGTTCATAAAACAGGGTCAAGGGCAAAAGGTTTGCAAGCTTAAACGATCCATTTATGGGTTAAAACAAGCTTCTTGGTCTTGGAATATAAGGTTTGATACTGCGATCAAATCTTATGACTTTGAACAAAATGTTGATGAACCTTGTGTTTACAAAAAGATCATCAACACAACTGTAGCATTTCTGATATTATATGTTGATGATATTCTTCTCATTGGGAATGATGTAGGATTTCTGACTGACACTAAACAATGGTTAGTAATCCAATTCCAAATGAAAGATTTAGGAGAGGCTCAGTATGTTTTTGGAATCCAAATAGTTCAGAATCGTAAGAACAAGACGTTACCTATATCTTAAATATCATATATTGACAAAATGTTGTCTGGATATAAGATGTAGAATTCCAAAAGAGGTCTATTACTATTTAGACATGGCATTCATTTGTCAAAGGAACAGTGTCCTAAGACACCTCAAGAAGTTGAGGATATGCGACGTATTCCCTATGCATCAGCAGTCGGTAGTTTGATGTATGCCATGCTGTGTACACGACTTAACATATGTTATGCAGCAGGGATTATCACTAGGTATCAGTCCAATCTTGGATATAATCATTCGATTGCCGTTAAAAATATCTTCAAGTATCTAAGGAGAACGAGGGATTATATCCTCGTGTATGATGTTAGGGATTTGATCCTTATAAGATATTGACTCTGATTTTCAAACCGACATAGATTCGAGAAAATCTACATTGGGATCAATATTCACTCTAAATGGAGGAGCAATAGTATGGAGGGGTAAACAAGGCTATATAGTTGACTCCACCATAGAAACTGAGTATGTAGCTGCATGTGAAGTAGCTAAGGAAGCCGTATGGCTAAAAAAGTTCTTAAAGGATCTAGAAGCTGTTCTAAATATGCATATGCTTATCACTCTTTATTGTGATAATGGTGGTGCATTTGCAAATTCCAAAGAACCTAGAAGCCATAAGTGAGAAAAACATATTGAACGAAGATATCATCTCATTAGAGAAATTATGCAGAGATGTGACATAATTGTCAAGCAAATTGCATTAGAGCACAACATTACTTATCCTTTTACAAAGACTCTCATGAATAAAGTATTTGAGGGTCATCTAGTGAGTTTAGGACTTCGAGTTATGTAAACTAGGACAAGTGGGAGAAAGCTATGGGGTATCTGATGCCCTAGTTTATTGTATTTAAATGCTTTTCTCTATAAACTCAACATTATGTACATTTACTCACTAGAGTTTTAATCCAAGTGGGAGTTTTTTTGGGTTTTATGTCATAAAACTCGTAGTTTATAAATTTTGGAACTTATTCTCAATAAAGTTATAATCAAGATTTATTCAGTAAAGTTATTATTGAATATATGAATTGCATCTATTAAATCCAATAAACTAAGAATCCTTAGCTATAGGTTGTATGCTTAGACTTTTTATGTGTAGACATAAAAGTGGACCAAGTTTAAGTAATAGCAAAAATAGTTTATAGTATAAGGATAAGACTAGATACCTTATCTTGGGGACACTATAGATGCGACTCACTTTGTATTTGATACAAATGATGTGATCCTATATTGTACATGTAGAGACATGTGAATGGAGGCATCCTATGCAATGAGTTTGCATAAGACCGAACCACGAAATAATCACTTTTACTTTATAATACCATTTACTGTAAAAACTGATTATTTCAAACCTGATGACCTAAGTAACCTGATCTTATTCTGGAGCTAACTATGAACTCCTGTCTGTTTGAGATTATCATTTAATCTGCATAGGTGAGAATGGCCCGAGTTTGCCGACTCAATATGCCTCCCATTTTAGGGATAAGATCAAACAGATAGCTGGGGACATAGTCTTGCAAGATGAAATTCACTCCTAACTATTTCTAGGTTAGTAGATAAGTTTTTCCCTTAAGTACTGACTCTAGGACTTGAAGAAGAGGCTCCACCCTCTCATTGGTCTGAGAGGGGCTAGATTTGTTGGTTGGACCACAAACCAATTGTTCATTAGAAGATTAGTGAGACTTAAGGAGCAAGATGTAATTATAGGGGTAAAACAGTTTTTTTGACCCAACAGTAATTACAAACAATTTGTGAAGGATCGACTTACTTATTATGGTTATATCAAGTGGACATAAATATATCTATAGTGAGGAGAGTGCAACTACTTGGTTTTAGTGAAGTGTCCCGGTAGTTAACCAATATTAATTAACTAGGTTAAAGAGTTTAGCCAGTTAATTTCAAATCGTTGGAGTTCATGATTTGTAGGTCCATTAGGTTCCCTTGTTAGCTCATGGACTAAACCTGAATAACGTATTGAGTGAATTTGAAATGTCCAAATTCAGTTGATGAGCAAATTATATGGTTTGTTCGTTTAATTATGAATTAGACAAAATTGGAGAGTTAGAAATATTTAAATGTGATTTAAATATTATTAGGATAAATAGAGATTCATCGGGTTGGAATTTTTTGGGAATAGTGGAGAATTAATTAATTTAATACAATTCATTAATTATTATTTAAATTAATTAATTATTATTTAAATTAATTATATATTAAATTAATTTTACTTAAAATTGATTTTTTGAAAAATAATTTTAAATTAAAATTCAATTTGTGAAATTGAAAAATCAAATTTCAATTTGTGAAACTGAAAAGTCAAAATTCAATTAAAAATTGGATTATGGATTTCTCCACTATGCATGTGAAGTAGGTGGTGTTCTTCATACAAACACCATCTTCTGCTTCATTTTCCAGCTCCAAATTAGTTGATTTAATCAGCCAATTTGTTGGCTTCATGCATGCTGATGAGATCTGCATGCTCTCTTCATTAAGTAGAAGAGAGGAATTGAAGAAATGGGTTAAGCTTCCATGCTAATTTATTCTGAAATTTTCAACTACTTAAAGCTGCAAAACTGGTGTGCTCTTCACCTTGTTGCTCCAAATTGAACTCAATTTGGATCCCACA
Organism: Citrullus colocynthis; assembly: GCA_031780015.1. NCBI lineage: Eukaryota > Viridiplantae > Streptophyta > Magnoliopsida > Cucurbitales > Cucurbitaceae > Citrullus > Citrullus colocynthis. Next base: position 2,155,511 of record QLSR01000119.1, on the reverse strand, counting down.
ATCCATTCTAAAGCCTGAGGATAACAAGGAAGACTCTAGAAGTAGCTTATGAAGTGTTCGTGATAAAAAAGTCAAAGAAATTTGCATCAATTTTGAGCTACAACAAGTAAGTGTTCTTCCTCTATTTTTCAGTTTTAGAACAAACATGTTTAATCTTCAAATTCGATGTAATTAGAGTGCTTTAGATCCTAATTGCTTCCGCCATTATGTTGCAAACTCCTTCAAAATCATACGAACAAATAGGGATATTTATAGGGAAATTATTGTAAATAGAAAAAAATATCAAAATATTTACAAATATAGAAAAATTTCACTGTCTATCAAACTATTTAAAAATATCAAACTATTGACAAATATCGCTTGAGTGACAGAAGTCCATTGTGATTTATCACTCAAGTGATAGAAGTCTAACGCAGATAGACAGTGGAATTTTTCTATATTTGTAAATAGTTTGACTCATTTTGCTATATTTGAAAACAATCCTATTTTATACCCTTATTTCAACAAATATTTAATAAGATAATTATATCACATTCGTCAGGAATGTTTTTACAAGAACCAATCCTTTCTATTGGATTGATTCTTTCCACATAAGTCAATTCTCACAATTGAAAAATGAGTTGATTTCTATTGGATTGTTTCTTTCGACATAAGTCAATCCTTTCTATGTGGACATTTTTTAATAGATCTAAGCACATAATACTCGTTTTCATAAATAATATCAAGAGCAACATTGTATGTTAGTCAACTTATATAAATTTGGTTCCATAGTTTTCATATCATGACAAAATTTATCGAGATCTCATTACTATCCTAATTTTCTTCCACATTCTTATGAGTAGTCATATTTAGGATTTCTTTCTACAATATCCCATATTCTTAACTAGGTCATTTTGATGATTGACTACTTTTTCGAGGATCTTTATCTTTGGAACCTATTTGTCTATCACGCTCCAAGTGTGCTGCAGACAACTTGTTGCATTAGGATATCAATTTTACATCGTGTATTTACAACCAATATATATACCTTAGTCACTTTCTTGCAGCAATAAATGCTCTGTAAATACATCTAGCATTTGATTTGCAATATTTTACAAATGAATTATCTTTTGAACTTCTAGTTTAAAGTGATCGGTATGGTGATCAAAATGAACACTATTTATGCATTCCATTCAATTTCTTTTTCCAACTTCTTAATTCCTCTCCTAATATTGGCAAATTTGTCTCATTAATAACAATTAGCAATGATGGGGTTAAAAAATATTTAATAATTGACGTGAAATCAATTTCAACGTTGATTTATAACCTCTTTTGAGAACTTATTTTAAATTATTCTATCATCTTAATTATTGTTGTCAAACAACAATTTAAATATTTATTGCACATCTTGTATGAAATATATTTGACTTTTGGTCATAATCTCATAAGTCATTGGCTTAGAGGTTACAAAATAACATGATTTCATACAGATTTAAAAGTTTTGCTATTTGAACATAAGTTACAGGATGTTCAACACTTATCCGAATCAATATACAATAATAATAATAAAATGTTTGAGATATAAACTCAGTAGCATTATCAAAACAAAAGTTTTAAATTTCCCAATCATGAAAGTGACTCCCATATCGTGTTGTAATCATTCCAACAAAATAATCTCTGATGTAGTATCAGCAAGAGCACTTTACTCGGCTTCTGCACTAGAGCGGAGCCTGTCTCTTTCTGGCTCTTCCAATCTTGTGGAGAGTCATCGAAGAAAAAGCAAAAGCAAGTAGTGGAGCCCCTTCATCATTTTTACTCTTATCTTAAATATTTGAGCAACTAACCTTGCAGATGTAACGTTTTGATATGATAATAAGCATATATATGACTATCAACTGGATGCGTCAACAAAAATCATAAAATATTTAAAATCGTTCACTTAGTGGATTAATAAATCCAAATATACAACCATGAATCCGTTCCAAAAATAGGAGAGGTTCAATTTCTATTTTAGCTAGTGAGAGTTTGATAATTAATCTTTTGAGAACAAGGCACACATGACAATTTATTAGATGGAAGAATCTTCTAGTTCTTCAGTGGATGTAAATGTATATTTCTAATAATTATTTTCACTATTGACCCAAAATGACTCATCATGTCAAATAAAAATATATTTGGATCAATGAAATTCAAGTTCATTGTTGCATATATTTTAATTACAAGTGTAATACAATTTAGAAAGAAAAGCAGGCAACTTTTCTATATGCATTTTCCGTAGGAGACAATAGATATAATATATAAATACTGTATATTATTCTTATTACCAATCTCTATTGATGATATCTATTACAACGTATACCTTCCAAAAATTACTAATTTCTCTTTGATTTATAAGAGAATAAAATATATCAATCATAAACTTTGCTCTTCCGGGCAACATAACATTTCTTTTCCAAAATCTTTAATGAAGTCTACAGAACTTAATATCATATTTGATTTTTCACTTCATAATTCTTTTGAATTTTGGAAACGTATTGTCTACTTTAAATATAATATGCATAGATGCACTATATGCAAAAACATAAACATTAATTATTCTCATTATCTTTAGGAGATTTAAAAGAAATCAAAATATCCCATATACAAGTAAGTAAAAAAAAAATAATCATTTCGTTAGAAAATTCTAAAAAACTTGTAACATCCAAATAATATCATATTTAGGAGTTAAAAAGATAAGTTATCTCTTCCAGAGATTAAAATAAATTCTTAAAATTTGCTTTTACGTTTTCTTTTTCATTACAGAGGATTTAATTTTCCAAAAAGACTTTTAATGTACGATAGGTACAATATTATTGTCTCTTTTGCATCACATTTGAAAAATAAAATTCTCTTTAAAAACATTATTTGTGTGTTGTTTTCATAGAATAATTATTTCTCCTTTATAACATGATTCCAACCATAATTATTAAATATTGATACATTAACTTCAGGGAATGATATTATATTATTTAGTCGAAATTCATTATTATATGCTCATTCATTTTATTCAGCCTCAAAAGAGATTATATAAATGTTCATCACAATGTTTTTCGAACTTTTTCTTTCTCAAATTGCTAACGCAAGAGCAGAGCATGTTTGTTTGATATGTGAATGTAATATATGTTTGTTAGTTTATAAGTGATAACTTGTAGAAATACAAGTTATTATAGTCATTATTTGATTTAATTAGAGTAACTTTGGAGTTAAACGCATGATTTTGGTAGTTAAATGATGAAAAATGTATCAACATGAGTTGGCACTACTTGCGAAAGAAAAATGCCTGAAAAACGATAAGCTTCTGTTCCTAACGCAAGGTTAAGAAGAAAAGAAGTGGGAACAACCAAGTACGAAGAGATGAAGCTGCTGCGAGAACATGCGTCGAGCCTATGCGGTGAGGTCATGCGTTGAAGACCATGCCTCGAAGAAGAAACTCAAGCATGCTCAAGCAGCTGTCATGTCATTACGAAAAAGAGTAGCAACCTATCAAGATCATGGCAGAACAAATAGGCTGACAAATCTGAAAAGTCTATGCAGCATGGGTGAAATTTAATGCAAAGGTGTCAGGTCATCATGATATCAACCTTTTGATGCCTATAAATAGCCCAAAAGCTTCTTAAAGAGGGAGGAGAGAGACGAGTTCAAGACGCGAAAGCTCTGCACTATTTCTCCCTCACCATAACCAGCCTCCATTTCAAGCTCTTCTGAGAGAAGGATTCTGAGCATTTTCAGAATCATCTCCTAGTGAGTGAGAACCTTCACCCTATGGAATTTATGTATCAGATAGCTACCATCTCAAGCCTCCATGAAGCAAGACGTTGCCAGTGGCGACTTGACGCCCTTCATTTCTGTTTTATTTCCATTTTTCTCCTTTTTGCTTATATTTTGTTAATGGCTTTCGAGAGAATGACTTATTCGCTTAATATGAGTTTGATTAACTATTCTCTTTCATCTATCTTTATACTAAACACCTTAAACCATGTTTGAATGAATGAGTTGATGTTAAGAGTTAGTTTTCTTGAGCAATTCTGAGCATATTACATCTTGATTAATGCATATCTTTAGCTTGCATGACTTTGTCTGACAAACACAAGTAGTAAGCATAACTGTCGAGCTTGAGAGAGTGGATAGTTAATTTTTAGCATTTATTAAGACTAGATGAGTTGCAGAGATGTAGTTCATCTTTTGCCAACGCAAACTTACCATGCGTCTTAGAAATAAGATTAATGTGGCGTCGAAACATTGAGAGATGGATTCACAATTGCAGTTTGTAGGTATAAAATTGTACTCAGAAGGTTTAGGTAACAACTAACTCTTGCATTAACTCCTATCGCATGGTTCCATTCATTCTCAACGCATGCTATCTGACACTAAATGACATATGACTAACCATCACCGCGTCCACCTCATTATTAGTAGTAGGAAATTCTTTTCATTCTTAATGTATAGTTTTACACAACAAACAATTGCATATATTACATGTATAGTTCACCGCATAGTCAGACTTATAATCTCAGTGCCTAGTTATTACAAATCCCTGCGTTCGACCTTGGACTCACCAGGATACCTATAAATACTTATACTTGGGTCTTTATAGGAAAACTTGCTTAATTATGAGCACATTTAGAGTAATTTTCGACGCATCCTTGTACAGAAATGTTAAAATCTATTTTGTGCAACAAGCTAAGAAACAACTTAATTCAAATAAGAAATAATAACGAACAATAAGCATTTATTAATTTAGAATATGTGCACCTACATGTGCAAGACAAAAACAATAATGAATACTAGTTGATTTATGCAACTTTAGGTGCATTAAATCACAATCAACTTTAAGAAAGTAATTAACTATTATATATAACCTTTTTATAAACTTTGCCATGAGAGAATTTAATCAAATACATATCATCACTATAAATTTCAAAAGTTCACAAATTTATTCACATAAGAATAATTTAAATATTCAACAATAAAAGAAATTTCAATATCATCATGGGAAAAATGATATGTTCTCAAGTAGAGATGTTCTCTTACAGTCAGTTTAAATACCTCAGTCTAGCCAGAACAATCATTAGATAGAGTTTCCTTATAGTCAATTTTTTTTAATTTCTAATTCATTAATCTTTTTAATTAGTAGCTAATTAATAGATTAATGACCCAAGTGAACTATTAAGCTTTATTTTTAATATTATTAAAAACCAATTCACTTAAAAAATAATCTTTAATATCTAAAATCTTATTGATAATCTTGGATACTTATTTCCATATTTGAAAGATAAAAGATAATATTATATTGAGAGATAATCTTAATAGATAAAATATATATTATTCTAAACACAATAATTAACCATTGAAACAATTTGGAGGAACATACTTTAGCAATGAGGAATTTAACAACAATTTAAAATATAATCACATTCATAATTAAATTAAGTAGCAAAAATTGCCTAGCATATACATACTTGGTAGTCTTAAGAAATTGAAGACAATTTAAAATATACTTATTTGATTTTTTTTTCAACTTACACAGTGGCCTTGAAGAAGTTATCACAAATTCAAAATTGTTTATAGCTGACAACACTAAAATTCCATAACTAATGTCATTGACTCATACTTTTTCCGGTATTTAAACACTGATATTATATACTTCAAATAAAATTCAGTGCACAAATGCCGACACAGAAGAAATATTAAAATTTTTCCCCACTCTTATACTTGCTTCAAACAATTGAAAAATCTCATCACCAAGCTCCAATCAATTCAAAGTATAAATAAAATTTTGGAATCTAAAATTACCATGCAAACTAGATTCACTTTTACTATTATCTAATCAAAATTTAAAATAATTAACTAATATCAAATATACCTTAACCATCAACTTGCAAATACATAAATCACATATATGGCTAAATTAAAATATCCACTATCTATGAACTTCAAATTTTAAATACATTGAAAAGATGTAGATAATTCTAATGGGTCTTTAACCTTTTGGGTGTTCCAGTGAACCGACTCCAACCTCTACAAACATTTTGGTGGTAGAGACTCATGCTGATAACGTATTATAAAATAAGGACAATGAAAAAACAAAGAAAGAGCAAATTAAAGGAAGAACAAAAGAAGCAAAGTAGAGAGAATTAGAAAGTAGAGAGAACAATTGAATTCAATTGTTGGTGTCTATTACAAAGACACCATATACCATTATTTATAGGACATGAAATAGTGTGTATTACAATATAAAATTTAATGGGGTGTATATTACAACATAAAATTCCATGGAAAGTTTACGATATTTGGTAGTCTATATAGGTTATGGATATATTAGATAGTATATTTATAATATCTACTACATTTATAATATAAACAACAATTTTGAATAATGTGATTTCACGTCAGTTTTTTTTTTTTTCCTGTTATTATTTATAAATTTATATATCTCTAATTTCTATCATGCATGGGCATTAAGGGAAAAGCCAAACCACACTGTTTAGTAGAAGAAGAGGAGAATTTCAAATTCTCAACACAAGCAACGTTATAGCATCAAGTCGTAATCAAATTGTAACCAATTAATTCTGTTGGTTGAGAAGTCTCTAATAGTTTTCCTCCACCTATTAATATTTAAATATTTGTTGGATGAATCCCTATTTAATTATGTCATTTATTTAGAGTGTGTTTGATTTAATTTTTCAAGAGTTTAATTTTGAAAATAAGTCATTTTGAAAAAAATTGAAGTGTTTGATAATCACTAAAAATAGATTTTAAAACACTTTCAAAGTTTATTTTAAACAATTTTTATCAAAAGAGTTTAAATAAGAATGACTTTTTTAAAAAACATATATATATTTTTTAGTCAATCCAAGTAGGCCCTTAATTAAATACACTAGTAGGTTGATCTTTGTATAGAAAAGTTATTTGTACCTCTTCAAGAAATACCAAATTCAAGACATTTCAACAAATCTCCACTTTGACTTAAATTCTAATATAGATAATAGATGCACGAGATGCAACATGAAACAATGTCGAACATGCTTAGACTTTTCTCTCATGCCTCAGAGTGTCCCAGAAGGGACCACTAATAATTCAGAACATCCAGCAAGTCCAAACAATGTAGAAACTTGCCATGTGGAACTAGCTTGGTGAACATATCAGTAGGATTATCAGAAATACCAATTTTCATCACCTTAACTCTCTGCTCACTTCTTAGGAAGTGATATCTTACATTTATGTGCTTAGTTTTCTAATGATGAACTTGATCCTTGGTTAGACATATTGCACTGAAGCTATCACAATACACAATAGCCTGATCATGATGTAAGCCAAGATCACTAACTAGCGCTCTCAATTAGATTCCCTCTTTAGCAGCTTTTGTCAAGGATATGTATTCTAATTCAATAGTAGGCAAAGTAAATATAGGCTGTAAGGTTACCTTCCAACTAACAACAGAACCACTCAAAGTGAACACATAACTAGTCATGGACCATCTACTATCAACATCTCCAACATAGCCAGAATCTGAATAAATAGTCACGAACCACTTTCTATTATTCCCATAAACGAGACCAACATCAAATGTACCTCTAAGGTAATGAATAATCCTCTTAATAGCTTGTCAATATTTCTTTCCAGGTTGACCCATGTGAAGGGAATTGAATCTCGACGGAAGCGTGTAATCACGTTCTTTGATTTCTTGAAAGAATTAAAAATACAAAAACTAAAAGAAAAGGTTAAGTATCATACCTTTGTCGATCCATAATTGTAGCAAAATCTTCTCCTCAATCGGTAGTCTTCTCCTTGAAATCTTTATTTTTCCACGAGATTGATCTTCCTTGCTATGACTCTGACAATGATCCGATTTGTGTGAACCGCTCTTGAAAGATGAGAGAGAATGAGGAAGAAGAATTTTTAGAGAACCCTTATCTAAAAATTGTGAGAATTTTTGTGGAAGAGAATTCTTTGTAGAATGACTGCAGAGATTGTGTTGTAGAGTCTGTGTTCTATAAAGGCTCCTATGGGTCCTATTTATAAAACTCTATGAGTTACTCCTAATCCTATTGGAATAACCCATCTGTAGAGATTTTAAATTAAATATTGAATAACATTAAATATTAATAAATATCTATCCAAATAATATCTCATATTAAATGGTTAAAAATATTTAAATTATATTTAAATATTTATTAATATCAATCTCAAGCGAGTGTTTTGAACTTCTCCCCCATAGACGATGCCAACTATTGATATTGAAATTTCGTACCAACAGTTAATCTGTAATTTTCAGGGGAGAATTAAATAAACGCTCGGCAAAATAGAGAAACTCGTACCAATGTGGTGCTTAGCCACCAACACTTTGATGATCAAGTCCGTATTCGTTTAGAGAGTAAAGAGTATAAATGTTCAGGATGTATTTTCGCGTACCTCAAATGTCACAAGCCCTCTCGATTATATAGAAATAGGTTTTGTAATGGACACTTGCTTATTAACTTATTGAACCATTAATTAAATCGTCACGAATCGTGAGTTTATTTCAGTAATGACCAAAGCATATACCAGGGTAAAACACTTAGGCATAACCCTGACCTTTATAGGGTTAGCCTCCTCAAGCTCTATGGTCATCCCTATGGTGCAACTTGCATAGTTAGGCATCATGGCTTGATGGGTAACCCTATGAGTTGATCTTCATACTTAGCTAAATAAAGTTATGGCTTGATGGTCAATCCTATGGGCTAGTCTCCATAATTAGCTAAATAAAGTTATGGCTTGATGATCGACCCTATGAGTCGGTTTCCATACTTAGCCAAATAAACTTATGGCTTGATGTCTGGCCCTACGGATTTGTCTCTATACTTAGTCAAATAAACTTATAGTTTGATGATCAACCCTATGGATCAGTCTCCATATTTTGCTAAATATAGTTATGATAGAATTTAAAATATGCTAGAAGAAGCAAAAGAAACTAAAATACTCTAAATTTCTTTAATTTGTAAGATAAACATGCTAATTTTCAAAAGAAAAAATAGAGAGCTAAGAGATATTACCTTTGTAGCTCAAATCTCTCACAATTTCTCCTTCAATCTGACCACGTACAAAATGTAGACAACCACAAGTGACTTCCTTGCTATCCTCAGACCTTAAAACTTGATTGTGGGATTAATTTGTGTGAGAAATTTGAAAAAAAAAATTTATGTATTTTTGAGATATTGGAGTAACCTTGAATAAATTGCAATATTCAACAATTTATCAAGCAACCAAGAAGTTCAATCTTTATTAAACATCTTCTATTTATAATAAAATCCATGCAAACTCACATTAACCAACAATTAACACTTAATTTAAAGTGTTTTAAGTGGGATTTGTGGCTTCTTGTAGGAATGACACCAAATGTTGGATAAACTTATCCTACTTTCTAAATAGAAAAAAAAAGGAAAAAATCCACTTACTTAAATAACTTTCTAATTATTAATTTATATAATAAATAACTTAACTAATAAAATAAATAATTAATTATATATAAAATAAATAATTAATTTAAGAAATTAATCAGCAATTTAATTAAATAATAATTAATACAAATAATTAATGAAACATTTTAATTAATTATAAATTTAATATCATATATTAAATTATAACAAAAAAATGATTTGACTAATCCCGATATTTAAATCATATTTAAATATCTACAACTCTCTTTCTTTGTTTAATTTGAAATTTAACAATAGACCATTAAACTCTTTTAACACTTTAATTCCCTGAATCAAATTCAAATGATTCGGATTCGTTTATCACACTTGTTCTAAGGTTTGGTCTATTACGAGCTAGCAAGGGAACCTAATGGACTTACAGATCATGAGCTCCAACGATACAAGATTAACCGACTAAACTCTTCAACCTAGTTAACCAACATTCGTTAACTACCGGGACACTCCACTAAAGCTCAATAGTTGCACTCTCCTCACTATAGATATATTTTTGTCCACTTGTTATAACCATGATTAGTAAGTCGATCCTTCACAGATTGTTCGTAACCACAGCTAGGTCAAAGTTACTATTTTACCCCTGTGAGTACTTTTAGTTCCTTAAGTCCCACTGATCCTCTAATGAACAATAGGTTTATGGTACAACCACTAAATCGAGTCCCTCTTGAGCCAGTGGGAGGGTGGGGCCTCTTATTCAAGCCCGGAGTCAGCACTTAAGTGAACAACCTATCTATTATCCCTAACATGGGTAGGAGTAAACTCCATCTTGCACCCTATGCCCTTAGCTATCTACTCGGTCTTACCCCTAAAATGGGGGCTTATTAAGCAGCAAACTCAAGCTACTCTTACCTATGCAGATCTAAAGATAATTCTGAGTAAACAGAAGTTCATAGTTAACTCAGGATTAAGATCGAGTTACCTAGGTCATCGATTGAAATAGTTAGTTTTAATAGTAAACTAAGTTATAAAGGAAAAAAAAAAAACTATTCATGGTTCGGTCTTATGAAAACTCATTGTACAAGATGCCCCTACTTGAATGTCCCTATATAAATGATTCAGGATCACATCATTTATATCAAATACAAAGTAGATCACATTCAATAGTGTCTCTAGGATAAGGTACCCAACCTTATTCATAATACTATAGACCGTTTTGGTTATTTACTCAAACTTGATCCACTTTTATGTCTCCACATAAAGTTTAAGTAGTCATATTATAGCCAGGGGTTCTTTGTTTATTAGATTTAGGGTTATGAAATATTAATTCAATAATAACTTTATTGAATAAACATCATCAACAACAACTTTATTGAAAATAGAATCCAAATTACTATTTACAAACCACGAGTTTTAGGACATACAACCCAACAAGTTATGGCTTGATGGCTGACCCTATAAGTCGATTTTCATACTTAGCCAAATAAACTTATGACTTAATGTTCGACCCTATAGGTTGGTCTCCGCACTTAGCCAAATTAGCTCTTGCTTTCATTGCTGGCCCTATGAATCGCTCTCCGCACTTTGGCAAATTAACTCTTCGTTTTATGGCCAGCCCTATGGGTTGGTCTCCACAGTTAGCCAAATTAACTTATAGCTTGATGTTTGACCCTATGAGCCAGCCTCCATACTTAGCCAACTTTTGGCTTTATGGCCGACCTTATGGGTTGTTCTCCATACTTGGCCAAATTAGCTCTTGGCTTCATGGCTGACCTTATGGGTCTATCTCCATACTTAGCCAAATTAACTCTTGGTTTCATGGTTGGCCCTATGGGTTGATTTCCATACTTAGCCAAATTAACTCTTGGTTTCATGGCTGGCCTTATGGGTCGGTCTCTATACTTAGTCAAATTAAATTATAGCTTGATTTTTGACCCTATGGGTCAATGATAGATGTCAAGAAATACATGTTTTTACCATCTATTTTATTACTTTTTTTTTTTTTTAATTGTAAACAGACACTTTATGTGTTGTGTGTCTAGCGTTGCTATGCATTCATTAATATATCAATCAAGTTTTCCTAATTCAACCCAAGTATTAGCAGAAATTAGGTGTCTCAGTGAGTTCGAGATTGAACGCAAGGACTTATGCAGATTTTAAACTCTCTAAGCGTATCGGCTATTATTAAACAAATACTTATAATGATATTGCGTTTTATTAAAGTGATAAAATTTTAACTAATAAGGGATGGAAATGGTATAAAATGCATTACAACAAGCAATCAACAAAAGTAGATAGGAATGGAAAAAATAGGGTTAGGGGGCTGTTATTGCCTATCTTCAGAAACGCGGTGTCGATTATTTTATGTTCTCAACTTATCATATGTACTCTCGGTTGACAGATTGCATTCTCATATGTCTATGACGCATGGGTGAAGTATTATCAAACCCTAAGGTTGCTTCTATATCTAGAAACACTACTTAGCTTGATTAATGAGTTCCACAATCACTTACTTGCTCAAGTAGTTGATTATTTCTACATATCTCGATTACCTAGGTAGATGGAAACAAGCAATAGATTCTCATACATTAAGCAAAATGAAATAATTTCCACATTGTTTCTTAAACAGACAATAACTTTGCCCTAACCCTTAAAAGACTTAGCTACTCATGCTCATTAACAAAAAGGCGAAAACATGTATAGAAATGGATGTCATGAATGATGATTAGATTACTGAAACGGATCGAGTGTTATAAAAAGTATAATCTATTGCTACAAGTTGTAAACAACAAGAAAGTAAAGATAGAGATAGAAAGTAGGGAAATGGTTGGTGGTTGTCTCTTTACTCCACCAATGATGGTTACGTGATGACTGTTGTCGTGATGTGGTTGGTCGGAAAGCGTTTTATCTCCGGTTGCCTTCTTGGGAGAGCTCTGCTACCAAAACAGAAAAATTCCCAAGAAATTCAACGACTTTTTCAGTCTACGAATCTGCCTTTTTATAGAGGTTGTGTTGTAATGTTGGCAGATTAGCGTCATTATCGGCTAATTTTTACCTTGCCTCATTCTCGCATGATTGCATGATTCTCGGCTAAATTGGTAACCGCTCATCGTGTCGCAAATTAAGCAAATCAATCTCCAGCTGTCAAAGATCTTAAAGCTTGTGTCTGAGGAATTACGGCTTTGCGTCTATCACTTGGAAGATGTTTATGTTGAGTCTAAAGGGGATTGAATTTCCGCAGAAGTGTGTGATCGCTCTTTGATTTATTGAAAGAATTAAAAATATAAAAAGTAAAGAAAAGGTTAAGCATCATATCTTTGCCAATCTATAATTCTTGAACCGATAATCTTCTCCTTGTAGTCTTTCTTTTCCAAGAGATCTTCCTTGCTATGAATCTCACAAGGATCCGATTTGTGGGAATCGCTTCTTTAAAAGAATGGGAAGAAGAATTTTCTTAGAATTTTTCTAAGAAGATTGGGAGAATTAGTAGAGGAAGATCTTTAGAGTAATCGTAGAGATTATTCTCTTAGAGAGTGTGTTTTATGAAGGCTCCCAAGGGCCCTATTTATAGAACTCTATGGATTACTCCTAATCTTATTAGGATAATCCATCTGTAGAGATTTCAAATTAAATATTTAATAATATCCAAAATTAATAAATATCTACCCAAATAATATCTTATACTAAATGGTTTAAAATATCTAAATCTTATTTAAATATTTATCTTTTTGCAGAATCTTTAATTTGGATCTCATCCAAATTAACTAATTAATTATTTAAATTCAATTCAAATTAATTAATTAATGATCCATCTATTTATTTATATGGATTTTATCCAAATAAATAATTAATTATTTGAATCATATTCAAATAAATTAATTCTTCATATTATAAAGTTATAATTTGAATGACATTCAATAAAATTTATAACAAATCATGCAATTAATTGTATCCAATACAATTAATATTTTCCCTCATAAATCTAAATATTTCAAATTTTTCTTTCAACATAGTTGATCCTTGTTGGTATGTAGTGAGCTAGCAAGGGGACCTTATGGACCTATAGATTAGAAGCTCCAGTGATATGCGATTAATTGACTAAACTTATTAACCCCATTAATCAATATTCGTTAACTACGGGTACACTCCACTAAAGACCCACAGTTGTACTCTTCTCACGGCAGATATATTTCTGTGTCCATGGATATAGACCAATAATAGCAATTTAGTCATTCACAAGTGTTCGTAACACCAGCTGAGTCAAATTACCGTTTTACCCCTAGATTACTTTTAAATCTTTACATACCGGTGCTCCTCTAATGAACAACCTGTTTATGGTCCAACCATTAAACAGAAATCCCTCTTGGGACAGTGAGAGGGTAGGACTCTTTGTTCAAGTCTTGGAGACACCACTTAAGGGAACACTTATCTACTTACCCTAAAAATGGAAATGAGTGAACTCCATCTTGTATAATTATATTTCCAGCTCTCCACTCGGTCTTGTCCCTTAGATGGTAGACATATTGAGTCGGCAAACGACCACTCTCACCCAAACAAATCAAAGGACAATCCTTCGTAAATAGAAGTTCATAAGACTAAGTTGCCTAGGTCATCCTATTGAAATAGAAACCTAACTAGTCAATGGAGTTACATCTAGTGATTACTGTTTCGTGGTCCGGTCTTATGTAAACTCATTGCATAGGATACTCCCACTCGCATGTCACCTACACGAACGCGTTAGATCATTGCGTTTGTATCAAATACAAAGTAGGCCGTATCCATATTGTCACTAAGATAAGGTATCCAGCCTTATCCCTATACTATAGACCCTTTAGACTGTATTGATCTCCATATATCCCCACATATAGTTCAAGACTCATAAAATAGCCTAGGATGTTAGTTTATTAGATTTAGGGTTATTAAGACAAAACAAACAAAAACAATCAATAACGCTTATTGAAGTAATACATCAATAACTCTTTATTAATGATTTAATTACAGTCAAATTATTACATTTACAATCTACGAGTTTTAGGTCATAAAACCCAACAAAGTCTTACGTTCTTGCACTAAAAAATGTGTTTTAGAGATAGTTTACTTAAAAGCATGTATCTTTATCAAATTAAGAGTGTAAAACACAAAGAAGATTTTTTATCAACGAATTTAATCCAAGACTACTACATAATCCTCTAAATCTTCTCAGTTATTCTAAGAAAAAGCTTCCATAACTTGTATTTCTACAAGTTATCAATGTGATATTTTGACTCTGAAAGGCCCTAAATTAGATAAAATGAGCAAATATATGTTGTTGAACAATCTAAATTGAGTTTTTACTATTTTAGACTAATTTTATGGGCTGTTACTATGGTTTATTTATTTATTTTTATTTATTTATTTTTTTTTTACTGTTTTGTAGAAATCTATCTTGATGCCCCCACAGTGGCTGAAGTGATGTGGCCACATTAGAAAAGCTCTAATTTTCCAGATTTGTGCCCAATCAATTTGGTTGTTATTTTCTTGGTCAACCAATTCAGACCTATAAAAGGAGGAGAAGCCTTTTATTTCAAGCATCAACTCTCCATCTATTTTTCCACCACACTTTTCTCCATAATTTTGCCATTGCCATCAGCACCCTTAGGTGTTTTCTTGTTTCTCAAGTCAGTAGCCTTAAGAATGAAAGTTCCTCTAAGGCGCGATCCCTCTAGGTCATCTCATCCTGTGAAAGCGTGCGGTGAGAGTAGGTTCATCTTTGAGAAAGGAGAACCGACCTAGGGAAAGACTAGAGATTTGTGGAGTTGACCCAAGGTGCATTTTAGAGTAGTATTTTCCAACATTTCTTTTAGTTTATCTTTGCATTTTTTTATCTTTATTTCTTTTCATCCGTTGAACATTTATCTTGTAATCATGATTTATGATCTAATGAAATCTATTCTTTTGTTTGTAATCATGAGCTAAATTCTCTAAAGGGGTTCAGTTATGTGAATACCTCAGGGTTTTATGGCTTGAACAATGCTTATGCTTCATACCTTTTTGACGTTTGCATTTTCTTTATTGAGTTTATGGATAAATATTATTAAGTTAAATTGATCGCTTAATTTAGCAATCTAATGGAGTTCTAATATTGAGAAAGTTAGGATATAAACTGGGACTAGGAGCCTAGAAATAGGACTGTCACGTCGCCGTAAAAATAATCATAGGGTAAAGAAAC
Source organism: Citrullus colocynthis (assembly GCA_031780015.1). NCBI lineage: Eukaryota > Viridiplantae > Streptophyta > Magnoliopsida > Cucurbitales > Cucurbitaceae > Citrullus > Citrullus colocynthis. The sequence continues at coordinate 2,139,878 of QLSR01000119.1, read as the reverse complement.
TGAACTTAAATTAATCTAAGATACAACTAACCATGGAAATATTAGGCATTGACTACTTAGACCTCCTAAAGGAACTTGACACAAGATTGAATATGAGTTGTTTTATGCTCATGTTAAGTCATTGTCTTGGTAGGATGTGACCGCATTGCCTAAAGCACACTACCCTTTTGGTTGAAACATAACTTTATCCTCGTTCAACCCTCTTGTTTACTTTTTTTTTTTTTTTAATCAACATTCAACCTCAAAATCACTTATTTATTGGTTATCCCTTGGTTGCATCAAAAAGCTCTTTCTTAGAAGAATTGAAGTACATAAATAGTCTTGTGGGATTCAACTTTTGGAGTACTCCAAAATTTATTACTTCATCAATAGTGTATGTTTGCACTTAGATCATATTTATTCTCATTTTCATCATCCATACACGTTTGGTCGATTAGTCAGCCTCCATACTTAGCCAAATTAGCTCTTGGCTGTATGGCCAACCTTATGGGCCAGTCTCCATACTTAGCCAAATATGTATCAACTTTTTCACCCACAACATGAACAATTTCGATTAAAATTCCTATATGAGAGAGAGCCACAAATAAGCAATTTAATAACACTCACTTTTTAATTAAGTCTAGATCAACTTCAAGAAATGGCTTATTTTCAACTTATATAACAAACACTTATTTAACCCTTTCGAGGGGGATTTTTTACATTTTTTTTAAAACTTATTATAATTATGTTATGAGTCACTTTTGGACCAAGCATCATGAGCTTAGTGTCACGTGGTTAGTTTCCCAAGCTAACCAACAGCGCGACACTTAGGTGATTTTGCTACCAACAGACATGCCAAGTAAACCTATTGAAATTTTTTGGATCTTTCCTCCCTAGGCACAATTGGGTGGATTGGTGAGGAAGTGTTTTAGTAAGGAGGACTTGAGAAAGTTTGAGTGAATGAGAGTTTAGAGGGCTTCACCAACCAAAGAGAATCGCACAAGCTTGGGGAAAGTGCTTGTATTGCACAATTCTTGGATACATCCAAGGGATCTCTGATGATGTAGAAATGAGGCCCCTTCCTATATTCATAGGGACAATAACTGACTCTCCCTAGCATGACTGACTTACAATGTCAGTCATGAACCCTTCTAGGCTATTCTATAAGTACAAGCGTTAGTCAGCTATGTACACGCCTAGAAATATGTACATAAGGCCCAATCTAGACTCTTCTAGACCTATCGAGGGCCTTCTAGTACAATCGAGTAGGTGTTCGACCATCATGGAAAGTTCTAGAACTGTCTAGACACGTCCAAAATGTTCCAACATTGTCGTGGGCCTTCTAGAGTCGCGAGGCTTCTGGGGCACTCCAGCACCATCGGGACTCTTCTCGAGTAGTTGGGCGTCTTTGAGATTTGTCTAGAGGCTTTTAGAATCGTCTAGGGCGTGGGTGAGCAGTCGTGTCCCTTCTCGTGTCTTCTGGCGGCTTCTAGATGAGTTAGGCACCACGGCATGGGGGCTGGCCTTGCTCAGTGGCCTTCCAGTCCTTCCAGACGCCCCTAGAGGCTTGTCGTTCCTTCTCGCCTTGTCTCAATTCTTCTAGAACATTCTGGGACTCTTATGAGGCATCTAGAGCCTGTCGGGCGCACGAGCTGTGCGAGGGGCATGCCTACAGAGTAATTGAAGGGCACACACCTCGGGCATGTGCGGGGCACGCTCATAAGCCTTGCGATAGGTGCGCGCCTTTGTCGTGCTTAAAATACACACGACTAACATCTGTGGGGCACGCGTGGAAGACTTTTTCTAGGGGCACACCTTGGTCGTGCTTAGGACACGCACGACGAGCATCCATGTCATGCAAGTTGGCACGCAGCACTACCTATCCTGGCAGATGCACGCTCATTCTGCATGCTCGTGGCTAGTTGCGCAGCCACTTTGCCATGTGCGTGCGCACATGGGCATCCAACGGGGCACTCAGTGGTGTTAGGCTACGACTAAGAAGCACACCTGAGGCAGGGGCACGGCCTGGCAACTTAAATAGCCTTGTCTGGTGCCTTGGCAATTGCATGTGCCAGGCTTAGCGGCATGTTGGCCCTTTTATTGCGCCACTTTGAGTGTTAACTGCAAGTGTACGGGTTAAATTATAATATAAGATGGTAAAATCCAAATATCGTTCCACGGAGTCCGACTATCGTTCCACTAAGTTCGAATATCATTCCACTGAGGATCTAATTATGAAGGTTTATGTTACTTCGCTATTATAAAATCGAATCAATTTTATTTGAGGATAGGAATTTAATTTGTGAATTATAGAAAATACAAACTAAATAAGGAAAGTAATAAAGTGAGAAACACAAGAGTCAAAGAGAGTTTTAGAGTAAAAAATCCTTGTTTATTTCATCATGCAATATTATAGAATTCATGGATTTTATTGTAATTCATATGCTTAAGTCTAGAAACTTAATTCCAAATTATTTTCTCTAAAAAACAACCCTTTCTCATTCAACTCGATTGATTACAAATCTCTTGAAACCAATACAAATTACATGGCATTAAGAATAGTCTTTAACAACTTTTATTGTGAACCTAACTACTCTCGTGATAGATTAACAACAATTCATTGTTATAGATCAAGTTAAACATACAATCTCTCAATCATACATCTAACCTAGCATGTGAAGATAGTCAATCCACAAGAATTAAACACAATAACAATGAAGAGCATAATCATTCCGACAAAACCACGCAAGTGTACAATATCAACATGAATTCATAAACAATTCATCAAAACCCTAAAACTAAAGAGTTTAGCCACTCATAGCTTGAAACACATGTTCAAACAATATAAACAAAGGAAGAGTGTAAAGAAAGGGAAACTTTACTGAAAAGGGGCTCTTGATTGAGGTAGCACTGTCACAATCTCCTTGGCTCTCACGTCGGAACTCGAACAGCACCACGATTCTCTTGAACTTTTTTCCTCTTCCTTACAACTAAATCACTTTTTGAACTCTTTTATGAACTCTTTTATAAACTGTCACTCAATTCTCTCCTTCTTGTGATTCTTTTGGTCTGTAATTTCGTGCTTTGATTTATGATTAGGGCTGCTGGAAACCACCAAATTTATAGAGTTGGTCGCCCAAGAAAACTTTCCAAAATTACAATTTTCACAAAAAAGAAACTGGCGCCGCGACATTGCGGTTGTGATGTGTAGACTTGTTCTCGGGTTTTAGCGCCGCGGCGCTGCCTCAATTTTGGCAACTTTGTTATGTTCTTCTATTTTTCATCGTATTCTTGCTTGGTTTTGATCTTTTGGTATTTTCTTCTAATTTTCCTCATTTTAACCTGAAAACCACTAGCAAACAAGTTAAATATATTATAAACTCCCTTAATTTGAGAGAATAGAAAGCACTTTTCAAGTGATTATTACCACCCAAAATTTAAAGATTTGTTAGTCCCGAGCAAAGAATAGAATCAAATAATAGGGAGTTTAGACGAAGAAGTGTGCAATTGACTCATGTCTTAGAGAATAGACTTTAGAGCTTAAGTAGAAATATGCAAGTATATCTATATTGTTATAATCATTCAAGGTCAAATCTTGCTATCTCCCATGTGTTTGTGCAAGCCTCCTTCAATTTAAAATGCTAGAACTCAAATTAGGACTTAAGAGAGCTTCTTTAATTTTCCCCTACTCTAGCTCATGCACCAATCTTCAAGCACTCATACATTTCAAGTGAGTAATATGTTCACTAAGGTGCCTTTCAATCATATATATATATATATATTTTCATGGGCCCTAAACTTGCATTCTTTTACCTAGGGGCACTAGCTTTCACACATCCACTGTAGGGGCTCATACCTAGTCAATTCCTAGCATCCTTACTGATCATAGCAAAGTCAGCTCTTTTTACCCCCATCCATGCATACTCATTACAAATTTAACATTTAAAAAGATAGGCAAATAAAGCTCATACATTTTTGTGTACACTTCTTTTTCTTTTTCTCAAAGGCATGTATACTCTTTTCTTTTCCTTAGTCTCATATTACAAACTATCATGCATTTCCACTCTCTAACCAGTGGGGCCTTTCGGAGTGACAACCAAATACACCCAACTTAATCCTTTTTTCAGTTAGAAATTCTAAATTAAAGTGGCTACGTGCTCAAGAATATGGGAGATTTTAAGAGGGACTTAAATGAATTTAACTCAAGATAATGCTATTCTATTTCCACAATAAGTCATCTATCATGCAAATTCGAATCTCATCATGGGCAATCAACATAAAGGCACACAACCATAAACAACATTTCCATTAACTTTGAAAGCTCCAAAATTTTCAAAATTTTTCAAAATTAACATGCATATGATCATTAAAACTTCACAAACATGCATAGCAGGATAAGAAAACACACAAAAGTACGAGTGACACCTCCCACCCCAAACTTAGAATCATGCATTGTCCCCAATGCATAAGAGCATCTAACAAAGAAAGAACAAGCCTGGGAGCAAGCGAGAAGCCACCAAACAGGCTTGGTGTAAGGAGTACTTTGTGTGATAAACCAAGATCTTGAGAGATAAAGCATATGAGTGACTCAAAGATTTATTGAAAAGAAAATAAAAAGAAAAAAAAAAGCAAACTAAATAAAACAATAAAATGGGGTTGCCTCCCAACAAGCACTTGGTTTAACGTCTTCTAGCAGATGGGGCTGACGAGTCACAGTGGATCCCAAGGTGGTTTCTTCCTTTCATGATTTGGATCACCTACAACTTTTAGTGTTTGCCCACATTGACACTCACAAACATATTCATTAGCATTTAGTGAGTTAGGCAACAAATCATTATCAACTTGGACATCATCTTTTCTAATGTAGCCAAGTAGCATTAAGGATTTATCATTATGGAATTCTACCGGACTCACCACTTCTTTTTTAACATACTTTTCCATGATTTGTTCATAATTCATTTTAGGTTTTGGAAGCATGCAAGAAGAACTAGGAACATTATCACAACTAGAAACATGCTTCATAGAATTTTCTAATTTAACATTAAGCATGCCATTAGTCTTACCATTCAAAGGAGCCTCATCATGCATAGAGTTTTTATTAGAAGAGAGAGGCGATGTTACCTTTGTGCTTGGCTCATGATACTCTTACCTTTCTACATCCGGATGCTTAAGGGTTTTATAAATGTTGAGTGTTACCTCCTCATCGTTAAGGCAGAATGTGAGCTTTCCATCTTGCACATCGATGAGGGCCCTTCTAGTGGCCAAGAATGGCCTCCCAAGGATTATGGGGACTTCTGCATCTTCCTCCATGTCTAATATCACAAAGTCCGCCGAGAAGATAAACTTGTCTATCTTGACCAAGATGTCCTCCACAATGTCGTAGGGATGAACAAATGATCGATCAGCCAAAAGCAAGGATATGGTAGTTGGTTGCACCTCTCCACCGTTGAGCTTCCTAAACATGGATAAATGCATTAAGTTAATTGAAGCTCCAAGATCACAAAGTGCTTTAGTAACCAAATTATTGCCTAAAAGACAAGGGATAGAGAAACTCCCTGGATCCTTTAGTTTTGGAGGTAATTTCCTTTGTAGTGTCGCATTGGATTCTTTGGTTAGTGCAACCATTTCATAGTCTCTATACATTTTCTTCTTAGACAACACGTCCTTCATGAACTTGGCATACTTAGGCATTTGTTCTAATGCCTCTGTAAAACGAAGGTTAATTTCCAACTTTTTGAATATGTCTAAGAACTTAGAAAGTTGAGCATCAATCTTTTTCTTTTGAAATATTTGAGGAAAAGGTAAAGTATTAGGGATAAAAGAAGTAGAGTTAGAAGTACTCCCTATGTTTGACTTTGATTTCTCCTTTTCCTTAGATGCACTCTCTTTTAGTGGAACATCCTCTATGATGGCTTCATCCTCTTTTTGAGGAAGCTCATCATCTTCATCATTGATCAAGGGAGCGGACAACTTTTTCCCATTCCTCAAAGTCACGACCTTGCATTCCTCCTTTGGGTTTCTCTTGGAGCAACTAGGAAACTTACCCTTTGCATTGTTTGGAGAGAAGTGGCCATTTGACTAAGTTTAACCTCCATGTTTTAAAGTGCCTTACCTTGGCTTTGAATGGTGCGTGCTATAGCTTGACCAAATTTTCCAATGTGGTTGTCCTTGATCTTGACTCTTTGACAAAGTCAAGCATTATGTCCTTTAGTGATGATGTCTTTGCATTCCCCGCTCCAGTGAATCCTAGAGGTGCTTGCAACACATTCTTGTTGTTAGCATATGAGAAATTCTCATGACTCCTCAAGTTGGGATGATAGCGAGTCGGGAGTTGTTGTTGACCTCAGTATTGTCCTCTATCCACATAATTGGCCACTTCTAACTCACTTGGCCCTTGTTGATTTGCCATGGCCACAAGGGAAGCTATTGATGGTGGACTTGCTTGAGCTTGGCTTCCTTGAGACAATTTAGATAAAGCATTAGTGAGAGATGCCAATTGAGATTTTAGAGAACTTACCTCGTCCATCTCATATCGTTCGGTGGCTTTTGGAATGATTGGAGAAGATCGTTCACATGGCCAAGTCTTCTAGTATGGTATATGCCTCTTGAGCATTCTTTGAAAACATTAAGCCTCCGACGGTTGCATCTAGAATAAATTTGGTTGAGCTTGACAATGCATTGTAGAAGAGTTGAATTTGCAACTGATCCGGGTAACCATGTTGAGGGCATATTCTCAAGAGATCCTTATACCTCTCCCAAGCCTCATGTAGTTGTTCATCTTCAAGTTGGCGGAATGTTCCAATCTCCGTCCTTAGTCTTTGAGATTTAGCCGGTGGAAAATATTTGTTCAAGAAAGCTTGAGCTAAGATCTCCCACGCGGTGATGCTATCCAAAGGTATGATTTCCAACCAATCCTTTGCACGGTCCTATAAAGAGAAAGGAAAAAGTCTTAGTTTAATTGCATCGTTAGAAACACCATTCATCTTTACCGTTCTGCATATTATTAGTTCTTCATTAGTTCTTCCTCTAAAGGCTAGCTCTCTAGCCATTTGGATTAACCCTGGTTTTAATTCAAAGTTGTTGACATTGATGGGTACATTTATTATTCCAGGTTGATTTGCGAGTAATGTGGGTTGGAAGTAGTCCCGAATTACCTTTTGGTATCTCCTTCGTCATTTAAATCTCGGGATCAAAGAGGGAGAATATTAGTATTGTCTCGAGGCATAAACCGACAAAAAAATAATAATAAAATAAAATAAAAAAGAAAAAAATATAAAATACAATAAAATAGAATAAAAATAAATAAATAAATAAATAAATAAATAATCAACCAAATAGTATACACCTCAAATTAAGATCTATCAATTCTAATGAATATTAAATAACAAAAACCATTCTTTGGATCCCCGGCAACAGTTTCAAACTTGATTGTGCCACTTTGAGTGTTAACTGCAAGTGTACGGGTCAAGTTATAATATAAGACAGTAAAGTCCAAATATCGTTTCACTGAGGATCCAATTGTGAAGGTTTATATTACTTAGCTATTATAGAACCAAATCAATTTTATTTGAGGATAGGAATTTAATTTGTAAATTATGGAAAATATAAACTAAATAAGAAAAGTAATAACGTGAGAAACACAAGAGTCAAAGAGAGTTCTAGGGTAATGAATCCTTGTTTATTTCATCATACAAATTATAGAATTCATGGATTTTATTGTAATTCATATGCTTAACTCTAGAAACTTAATTCCAAGTTATTTTCTCTAAAAAATAACTCTTTCTCGTGCAACTCGATTGATTACTGATCTCTTGAAACCAATACAAATTACATGGCATTAAGAATAGTCTTTGGCAACTTTTATTGTAACCTAACTACTCTTGTGATAGATTAACAACAATTCATTGTTATGGATCAAGTTAAACATACAATCTCTCAATCATACGTCTAACCTAACATGTGAAGATAGTCAATCCACAAGAATTAAACACAATAACAATGAAAAGCATAATCTTTCCAACAAAACCATGAAAGTCTACAATATCAACATGAATTCATAAACAATCTATCAAAACCCTAAGACTAAAGAGTTTAGCTACTGATAGCTTGAAGCAACATGTTCAAACAATATAAACAAAGAGAGAGTATAAAGAAAGGGAAACTCTACTGAAAAGAGGCTCTTGATTGTGGTAGCACCGTCACAATCTCCTTGGCTCTCATGTCGGAACTCGAACAGCACGATGACTCTCTCGAACTCTTTTCCTCTTCCTTGCAACTAACTCACTCTTTGAACTCTTTTCATGAACTCTTACTCAATTCCCTCCTTCTTGTGACTCTTTTTGTCTGTAGTTTTGTGCTTTTGTTGATGATTAGGGCTGCTGGAAACCCCTAAATTTATGGAGTATTTCGCCCAAGAAAACTTTCCAAAAATATATTTTTTTCAAAAACGGAATCTGGCGCCGTGGCGCTGCCAATTATAGAAAGAGAGCGTCGCAGTGCTGCGACTGTGATGCGCATACTTGCTCTTGGGTTTTAGCACCGCAGCTCTGCCCCAATTTTTGCAATATTAAGTTTTTCATCTCTTTTTCGCTGAATTCTTGCTTGGTTTTGATCTTTTGGTCTTTTCTTCTGATTTTCCTCATTTTAACCTGAAAACCACTAAAAAACAAGTGAGATCTAAACTCCGTTAATTTGAGAGAATAGAAAGCATTTTTCAAGTGCTTATTGTCTTGAGCATGTTTGTCTAGGGAGTGTTTGCCTATGGCTGCATGCCCAAACCACCCTCAACAACCTTATACTTATGCCTTGTCAGTAGCTTAGGAAGTTGTTTTCATTTTCATGTTGTTTTCCTTTCGAGTGACGTTTCTCCAGTTTTGATATGCAAGGCTAGCAGACTAATTTTTGCTTAGAATGTACTATAGGGGAACCCCACTAGTTGACTCCCCGACCAAGTATTGTTGTACTCTTTGCAAACAAGCTTTCTTGCAATTGTCAGTCCTCAATGCTTTATTTAATGATGTTTTCAAAGCTTTCCCTCTCTCTCGTTTTATAAAACAATTTTCTCTCAAAACGAGAGTAGAGGCTACGTCATACCCCAAGTTTTCCCGCAACCCGCGATTTTTGTACGGCTGACTTGCTCGCCAGGTTAGAGCAGTGCCGCACAATCGCCCATCCCGTATTTGAAAGTGAGCGATTGTGACACTTGTCACTCTGACCCTTTGCTAAATATTGACTTAAACATTGGAGTTTCTGGGGCAAGCACCACATCGATGTTTTCTTTTTTTATTTTGCAGGTCATCTTCCTTCCTCAAAATTAACAAATTCACTATAGAAGACACGTGAAGGTCAGGTGAGTTTCCTTGTTTAGATTTTTCCATCAACAAATTATATAATAGGATTGAAATTTTATTAGGAAAATATTGTTGAAACTTATTAGAAATCCTGTCATTTTGAAAATGTAATGAAGTCTATATATAATTCTTCTAAAGCATCCCGTGCAAAACTAACATAGATTTCTCTAATAAGTTTGAAATCTATATTACAATTATAATAAGTTTTCTAAAAAATCAATATTATCAAAACAATCTCATTTTGGGTGTAGTTTTTCGAAGCACTAATCTTGAGATATGCTTATTTTGACATAACTTATAGTATAGTTTAATCACAAAGAAGTTGGAAAAACATGATTTTGGATATAAATTAATGACGTATAAATTAGTGAGTCCTAAGTTTAGTCGTTATACATTGACATATATGGTTAAAATGTTCCATCTGTTTGACGAGATTTTCGAAGAAACTTAGTTCATTCAAATAAACTTTTAATTTGTATTGATTTCAATGTAGTGAGTACGTTCTCTAATAAATAATCCTTTGAGTGAATCACACGTATGGAGATTGAGTGAATCACACGTATGGAGAGAGGCAAACTTGCCAAGAGAAAACAAGACTGCTCACTCATTTAGACTAGCATTACAGAGAAATCAAGGAGGAAGAGAAATCAAAACGGTTCCCTGACCATTCGGGGTGAGGAATCCACACACACTTTATTTATTTTTAATTTAAATTCGTAATACAAGAACTTTAATTTTTGTGTTAAATTTACAATAACATGCACACTTTTTTTAATTCAAATTCATAATATAATAACTTTAACTTTTGTATCAAATTTACAATAAAATGCTAAAGTATTTATTAATTATTCATTTAAATAAATAAAACAATAATAATACTAACTTGTTACATAAAATATTTACAATTTCAATATAAATACCAAAATTTAGTTTATTTTAAATAAAACTAATAAAAAATATAACTAAAAGTACATGGATTTTTACCTATGGGGACTCGATCCTCGAACGAGGACTTTCTGACTCTAACCCTAACTCCCCAAACGAAGAATGGGGCAGGGATAGAGATGTGGAGTGCATTCCCAACCCCGCATCGCTCCATTTCCATCCCTAACCTTCAACCTCAAGGGAGGGAGTGCATGTCAATTACCACTAAACTTAGAATAACGTGCACTCTAAATAATATAAGGTGAAATTGGCCAAAAGGAACAAGACTCAATGTTAATAAACATATATTATTTTTCTTGAGGTTGAGGTTCAAATCCTCATACTCCACAATATTGTTGTAGTAAAAAAAGTGCTTAGTTAAAATTGTCGAAATTTTTAAAGTTTATGATTAAGATTGTAACATTTATTTAAACTTAATTAATGAAATTTGATGAAATTGAAATGTTAGGGTAAAAATTGGTAGTAGTTTGACAAATTTAAAAGTAAATTTTTACCTTTTTTTTTTTCATTTCTTTTTACAACTACCAAAGGAATATATAGATGTGTTAAATTGATGGGATATATATATATATAAAGTTAAGGTCCTAAATGGTTGGGAATACATATTCTATTTTATGGTTTCAAATTCTAAGTTCAGCAGATACCATGTATTTAGCAGACAATTTAGATTTTCTTTTTAGAACTTGTTTTCGAATTTTGTGATCCAAACCGTACAAATCTTGAAAATAACATTTTCATGTTTTTAGTATATTCGAATTTTGAATTTTAAATTTTAAAATACAAAATTATATTAATTAAAGATAAGAACCATTCGAAATATCGTATTCTTTAATATAAACTCAATTCATTTTTTAAAAATTAAAATATTTATAATGTAATTATAATCGATATAATATTACGAAATAATAATTAAACAAAAAAAAAATTTGATATAATATATGTTCATAAATTAATTAATAATAGTTTACCATGAGTAGCTACAACTAATTTTATAATTCATAAACATAGTATCAGGCACATTTAAATCAATTGTTTAAATTAGAATCCAATTTATGAACTTGCTTTCAAATACATCTAAAAAAACATGAAACACAACTTTGTTCGTATTGAATCTCTTGTTTTCAAATTTCTATTTCCAAATTTCATACCGAACATACCTTAAATCATCTACTTTATTGTTGAGTTTAATTTCAAATCAGTTATTTTTTTTCTTTTAAAAACTGTTCAATTTGTTGGCTACTATATTTGGGCTAGGTTTGATTATTTATCTAAGATAATAACAGCGAAAAAGATAATTTAGAGAGAAAACGGAGGAAAAAAAATGAAAGGAAAAAAGGGTGGCAATGACTTTTTCTTTTTCTTTTTTTGTTCTCATCTTAAAGTATAAAAGTGAATGGAAGTATTATATTTTGAAAAGAAAAATATTTTATATAAGGCGTTAAATTTAAAGATAATTGTTTTAAATGACATATTCGAACCAAACCTACTTTTTCTTTTCTTTTTGACTATTGAGGTTTCGTGTGTTTTAATTTTTCCATAAATAGTATAGTTGGTAAGATATTTTAAAAGATACAGTACACAAATTCGATAACAATTTTAGCTTGCTTCTTTTAAAAAACAAGTTATTTAGACTTGTTTGACAATTATTAAGACATTTAAAGAGATTTTGAGATTGATGATTATTTTCTTCTAATATTGTTTTTTTATTTTTTTTTTTATTTTTTTACATTTAAAATTTTAGTCAAGTTTTACAACAAAACAAAACAAGTTTTTGAAAAAAGAAAAATAAAACAAATATTAGAGGTTCGAATTTCGATCACCTATTCCCACAATTGTTATATTAATAAAAAAACCATTTTTTTTTAATCAAGTTTTGCAAGCTTAGCATGGATTTTGAGAAACATTATGTTTGTATAAATGAGATAACAAAATAAAGAATAAGAGATTAAAGTTACGCTTATAAGTTTAATTTTCAAAAATAAAAATAGAATAGTTATCAAATAGAGTCTTGATATTTGAACGGTTAACATTAAGTTATATATACATTATGGGATTCCTTGTTTTGTTATCTTTTACAATTTTTTTTTTTTTTTTTTAAATCAAAGTTCAATTTTGAAGACAAAAAATTGTAGCTTCTATTATGGGTAATTTTAGGATTAAAGGGTAAAAACGACATAACAACTAGGGAAAGAAGGCTACCGATCCCTGGAAGCTAAGACAAACTAACAAACCACCAAGTCAAGAAGAGGAAATAGGCTTAAGGAAAAGCGCCAATTGGGTCTTGGGCCAAGTGGGCCCAGTCGGTCTCAGCTAAGGCCAAGCTCGAGCCCACCAATTTGTGCATCCCAAGTACATTTTGGGCCCAGATGGGTCTCTAAGAAAGGACCAACATGGCCCAAAGTTGGTTTGGCCCCCTTAGCCTTGACCTCGACCAAGGCCGAGCCCACAAAACCAGGTCTTTTACACATATCAAAACCTTAAGAAGAAAAACAAATATTTAAGGGTCAAAGGGAATTGTTAAGAGGCCGTTTGGTTCAATGATTTTCTAGATGGGATTGACAAAGGCATCCAAAATTCATGTTTGTTACATAGTTATTAACACAATGCTTGAGAATATCTTATTCTTGACATCCCCATTTTCCATGGATAAGGGTTTTTTTCCCAACCAAAATTGTGAGTTTTCTATTTTTTATTAATTTTTATTCTCAGCATCCTCATTTTCCATATTTATTTAATTTATTTTTACAAGAAAAAAATTATTAAAGAAAAATTATTATAAATAGAAAAAATATTAAACTATTTACAAGTATAAAAAATCTCACTATCTATCAATGATACACTGAGATAGACTTCTATCGCTGAGTGATAGAAATCAATCACGGTCTATCGCTCAAGCGATAGAAGTCTTTGGCGGTCTATCGCTGATAAACAGTGAAATTTTTCTAATAAATAGTTTGACTCATTTTACTGTATTTGGAAAAAAACCCTTTATTAAATTAATGCCATTAATTATTTACATAAATTATTAATTAATTAGCTAACAATATCTCCAATATCTTTAATTAGTAAACCTTAAGATTAGTTTTACTTAGTACAAAAATTCATTTTTCAATAATAATGATGATTACTTAGTTTTTATAAGGGAAATTATCTTAAATAACAAAACTGCTGAAAATATTTACAACTAATAGTAAAATACACAGTCTCTGCGATAGATCGCGATAGACTACTATCTGTGTCACCGATCTGTGTCACCAGTAGATCGCGATAGACTACTATATGTGTCTAGTAGACTATCGGGATCTATCGCGGTCTATCGCATATAGGCAGTAAAATTTTGCTATATTTGTAAATATTTTGTTTCCTTTTGCTATATTTAAAAATAATCCTTTTTATAATCAAATAATTTTAATCTGGTAATTCAGTATGAACATATGATCATTATTGTTTATTTATAATTCATTATTTATTTAATGTGATTAATTTTTATTATGATTATTTTCAAATATAGTCAAATGAGCCAAACTATTTACAAATATAAAAAAATATTCAACCATAAACCGAGATAAACTTCTATTACTGAGTGATAGACTGCAATAAAGTTCTATCACGCAGTGATAGAAAGAAAGATAGAAGTTTATTGCATTTTATCGTAGTCTATTAATGAATTTTTTATATTTTTTCCATTTATAGCAATTTCCTTTATTATCATTTTATTAATTATGAAAATATCATATTTATAAAACATTTTTTTAGTGTTTTTTATTAATATTATGTATTAATCTATCATACTTTTAACTCATTTTTTCACTTTTTATATAATATATTTTCTTATATTATTTAATTAAAATTAAAATTACTAATGTGAACTTAATTAATTAAAAATATTAAGTATATTAAATTAAAATTAATAAGACATTCATTAAATATATTAATGAGAAATTATTATAAATAAAAAAAAAATATCAAACTATTTACAAATATAGAAAAATCAATATCCATCACTATATTTATAAATAGTTTTAAATAATTGTGCTCCTTTTAAATATAAATTACTCAATTTTCAAATATTGATTATTAAAGTTATCATTGATCCTTGATTAATTATTTTTTATAAATATATTTAATGATATTTATTGTTTAATAATTAACCTATTAAAATTATATTTGCTTATCATGCTTAATTTCATAAATTAAATACAAACATAATTTTAGTTCATAAAATTCTGATAGCACTTCCTATGCACAACCAAACACAATCATCTTTTATTTCCAAATATCTTATTTCCAAGCATATTTTATTTTATGCATCTATAAAATTTTAAACCAAACAACTCCTAAAGAGAAAAGAATTCAACCACCTAAAGCCTATAAATAAGGGAATGATGAGCCAGGTGAGGTAAGTGATTTCTCGGCTAGTAACTTCATTCTAAAACAAACCTTCATACTTCTTAACTTAGGCAAAGTGTGTGTCACCTACACCACGTGAACGTGCAATTTTTATTAACTTGTAAGTGATCTTCCCCAAGAAAATAAATACAAATTTACTATTGTTGTCACTTCAAGGTCAGACCACTTTATCTATCCAAATGACATCAACAACTTCCATAAAAAAAAAAATAAATAAATAAAAAAATCAAATATCAAGCTAAAATTTGAAAAAAAAAAAATAATAGTTTTTAAAAACTTGTTTTTGTTTTTAAAATTTGACTAAAAAATTAAGAGTTGTTTTCAAATATAGGAAAATGAACAAAAATATTTACAAATATAGCAAAATTTTACTGTCTATTTGCGATAGACCACAATAGACTATTATTTGTGTCATGATAAACACAGATAGTAGTCTATCACGATCTATCGCTAATAGACTACGATATTTTGTTATTATTTGTAAATATTTTCAAGTGTTTTGTCATTTAAAATAATTTCCAAAAAATTAAACATTTTTTGAGAAAAGAAATGAGAACTAACATAAATAATTGGGAAATTATCTTAAATAGCAAAACTGCTGAAAATATTTACAACTAATAGCAAAATACACAATCTATTTATGACAGACCGCAATAGACTACTATTTGTGTCACAAAAGACACAGATAGACAGTGAAATTTTGTTATGTTTGTAAATATTTTGGTATTTTTTGCTATATTTGAAAATAGCCTTAAATAATTTTTAAAATGAATCGTTACTATAGAGGATTGTAGTATTTTAAAAGTTTTTTTAAAAACATAATTAGTATAAAATATTGGTAGAAAATATATACAATTTTTAAAAGTCAAAATCCAAAAAGGACTTAACAACCCTTTTTTCTTTTACAATATTACATTATAAAGTAAGCCATTTAGATTAACATATATAACTCACTATTCTGAACCCTCCTGGTAGGAAAACAAACAATTAAGTTTGCTTTATTATATACTAAAACACGCACTGCAATTTTTATATTGCAAATAAAGGTCACGTATATATTCAAATCCACCATGTATGAGCCAAAATGGATTAGGTACATAATTAATTTTGTGTTGATTAAGATGTTTGTAGTTTAAATTTTTCATCTTCAGTGTATTAAAAAAAAAAATCAACCTGATATGATAGTAACTACGAATACCTAACCGATTTACTGTTTAACTCAATATATACACACACATATATAATATGTCTTTCAATATTGGATGTGCCTAATAAAACTCTAAACTTTAACAATTTGTAGAAATATTTAGTTTCTTTTCCATATAATTGAAAACTGAAAAATTATCTAATATATCATACATAGATTTGGTAGACTTGATAAAATCTTAAACCTTTCATTAAGAATCGAATAACAAATCCACAACATTTATTTAAATGTCAAATAATAGAAAGTTTATTAGACACAATAAAAATTTAAAGACTTGTTTGATTAAAAAAAAAAAATGAAAGCGTTTAAATTACTCTAGCCTCTAAATAGAGTTTGAAAAAACATATAATATTCAACATCTCAAAATATTAATAGTTAATATCTCACTGCACCACAGACTAAAATTGTTGTTGCCAAAATTTGGCCAAGCGAACTCATCTGACTCTCACGTGTCACCAACGATAAATCTATACTTTGAGGAATGAGTTTCCTGCAAAATAATCAAAAGAATAACACACTAGTATGGTGCTTGCCACAGATGACACTCCGATGCTTAAGTTAGATCTTAGCACAAAGGTCAGAGTAAGCAATTTTAAGGGAGAAATTGAACTTACCTTGCGTGGCATTGTCATGCTCTATTTATAATGGTGTTTATCGTTATCCCTTTAGGGTTAGGGTTGGGTTCAGGCCACTAGGGATGTTCCAGGATAGAGGGTCAATCTGGATTGGCCTCTCTGGAGAAGTTATTAGGCTTTAGCCTTGGCCTCCGAGGCCAAGGGGGGCTTATTTGAGCGAAAGCCCTATTGGCCTCCACCTCGGCTTGTGAGGCCAAGGTAGACCAAGTAGGCCTTACCCCAATTGCCTTTTTCCCTATTTGTAAGGAACTCTCCTGGGGATGTTTCCTGCCGATCATGGGTCTGTTTCGGGATTATATAACTTTTCTAATTTTTGGTTATTAGTTTGAAAATTAAGCCTATAAACATCACTTTCACCTATTGGTTTATGTGTTTTGTTGTCTAGATTTTAGGAGTGTTTTCAAAATCAAAGCAAGCTCTTGAAAACTACAAGAAAAAAGGTATCTCTCGATGCTACAAATAGGCGTCAGGAATCATATAGTTGGGAGAAATACTCTCTCTCGATGGTGTAAAGGAGGCGTACAGGAATTTATAAAACTCTTGTTGTATAAAAAGTATCGAAAAATCAGTCATATCTTCTAACGTCGTATTTCTAGGCATCTAGAGATAGTAACGAGGGCAAAATAATTTAAAGATCTTCAGACAGTGCCATTACACTTTGGACACCATATTTCTAGGCATCAAGAGGTTAAACAGGAGAAGAATCCTTTTAAGATCTCTCAACAGTAGCATCAGAAGATAATATAACTCTTGACAGTTATGTATACCATTAGGAGTTCTCTTTTTGAAAAATCTCCATCTTCATCAGTTTAGACCCACCATCTCGTGCAACCACCCCCTCCCGTTTTTTCTTTGATTTTTGCACACCTCATTTAGATCGCAGCCCCTTCTTGCCGGTTGAGAACTCCATCGCGTAGCCTGTCCCACTACCATTTTAGATCTCACTTGTGCACTAGTGTGAAACCCGAACTTTGACCTAGTAGCTTAGCTGCCCTAATGAAAGGAAACTAGGAAAAATAAGGGAAAACTAGAACACAAGCCTGTGGAGTTAAAAAAACTTTTGAGGCAGGAAATCTAGGCTTGTGAAGTTAGTCAAATTTTGGCTCTAAAAGGAGGCACTTTGCGTTGGTAGCATAGTGGAGAGAAAAGTTTTTGAGCAAACTTGAGGTTTGGAATGAGAATGAGTCATAGGTGAGTTTGGAAGAAAACCACAATAGGTGACTTTCGAGTCTTGGAGTACAAGGTGGCAAGTAAGCTAAGAAATTTTTCTAAGTGTCACAACTATGCTTGGAGAACTTGGACATGGACGCATAGCCCTAGGAAAGGAAAGAAAATCTCACTAAGTGTTAAAGAAGGTGGAGTTGGAAGCTTAGTTGAGAGTTGGTTGTGAGTTAAACACACCCTTTTGGGAAAAGCCACCAGGATGGACACATAGCCTGTAAGCTCAATGCAAGATGGACCATTTTGGGAGAATTTTGGCTAAGTGTTGAGGTGTTGAAAGGAAACCTAAGTCTTGGAGAGGAAGGTTGAACGCATGGTGCAAGATTGGAAAGGAATTTCACCCATGCCAAGGGTTGAATGCATAGGGTATACTTCAAGGAGGATTGAGCTAAGTGTTGGATGACTTGGGGGAGTTGAGAAGCAATCCATAGGAAGAAGAGGAAGGGTTGGACGCATACCTTGAGGACTTGGGAGAAAATGGTTAAGTGTTGGGTGATTGAAGTTGCAAGCAAAGTAAGTGTATGTAAAGAAGTAGGTATTAAATGCATAGGTGGGAAAAAGTTGGAAGCATAGGCTTCAAAAGTACACCATGGACACATAGCAGAATTAACAAGGAGTCCATGGGGGTATGTGAGGAGACTTGGATGCATGAACCAAGAAACCTAGCCAAGTGGATGCAAACCTAAGGAAGAATGAGGAAGTTCACACGCATATCAAGGCTGTGTAAGTAGAATTTTGACTAAGGGTAGGAGACATGGAGCTAGTTGGACACGTGCCTCATATAAGGAGGAAATTGTGACTAAGTATTAGACTCTTGGGGGTATGTTGGACGTATAGGAGGGTTTTAGGGAAATTTGGCCAAGTGTAGGAAAGTTGGAAGAAGAAAAAGGAGCAAAAGAGACTATAACCTTAAATTAACAAGGTAGACGCATAGGGAGGAGGAAGTTGGACGCATACCCCATCTCCTAGGGTCTAGGTTGGATGCATAGTTGAGAAAAATTTGTACTAAGTGGCTTCGTTGGAGTTTAACACTTCACAAGTAGGAGGTGTTGGGATGCATGACAGAGTTATCATGCAAAGAAGCAAGTGTATGGATGCATGTTGAGCTTGCATGCATGGGGACAAGTAGAAGCTTAAATGGCAAGCTATGGAGGAAGGGTTGGATGACAAAGCTTGTCATCCAACTCCTTTAAATAGGACCAAGGGGGGAGAAATCTTCTTCAATCAAACAATTTCTCCGAAAATATATTAGAAAGAAGGTAAAAAGAAGGTCGGAGGGTTGGGAGAGGTACCCTGCATCTAAGTGAGCCTAGTCTGCGTCCAAACGTGTTGTTTTCCTGCTGACAAGGTGATGTCTTGAGTCTAGAAGGTGAACCAGGCATCCAAAGTAGCAACCTTGTGTCCAACTGAGCTGTGTAAGAAATTGTGATGCTGTCCTACATCCAAAATTGAACCCAACGTCTAGGAAGGGAATTCCAGAAACTATTTTGAGGGTTTCAAAGGGTTCTCTATTTGCTATTTTCTCAGTTCCAAAAGCTGAGGAAGAATCGGGAAGTTAGTATTCTAGTAGAAGGAAGGAAACCCTAAGTACTGCAACTACCTTTCTTGTGAGTGGTTAAACCATCTTTCTTGCGAGTGGTTATTTCCTATTCTTGTGAATAGTTATTAATAGCACGTTTATGATTATATAGTTGAGGCTGTTATAATTAAATGATATTACTAATATACGTGCTATTGTGAGATATCGATTACTATCTACTGCATATTGAGCTATGAAGAACCCTTTTGTTGTATAAGTGACATTATCAATGTCGAAGGACCATGAGAAGGCATTGATGAATATATATATATATATATATATAGATAGATAGATAGATAGATAGATAGATAGATAGATAGATAGATAGAAAGAGAGATAGATAGATAGATACGATCGTGATTGGGGCTAGAAATTAGGTCCGCACAGGATAGTTAGAGGATCAGAGGATCTAGTTTCTGAGCCTGTGTTAGGGATAAAACCTCAAAAGATAGTCAAGGGGTGTCGGAACCTAGTTCCTGAGCTTATGAGAAGTACCTCTGGTAGGATGGTCAGAGGGCTGACAAGCCTAGCTTCTGAGCCTCAAAAGTAAGATTATGTGCACATAGGGGAAAAATGAATTGCTTAGCCGTGTGTGCCAGCGGAGTAGACAAAAGAATTGTTAAGCCATGAGTTCTGTTGCGTTTAAAGTGTGTATAATGCATTTTGCTCATATTGGCCTACTATCTTGTTAAAAATTGTAAAAAATGTATACATTAGATGCAAGTTTTCCTATAAAAATCTAAGTGCAAGTTTAAATAGGGTTTCTTGGAGAGTCTAGGGTTGAACACATAGATTTGTAATAATTATGCATTGAGATTATTTTTCAATTTGATGCGTTGAGCTATACAATAATTACAAGTGTTTGTTGCTTTCTATGATAACTACAAAGAATGACTTGATACAAAAATAAGTTGGTGGATAAACATAGGGAATGGTGATGCGGAATGGATAATGGATGAAGTTATTCAAGTATAAATATGTTCAGATAGCATGTGTGGGAGGGATGGATCCATGAAAAAAAGGTAAGTTAAGATAACTGGCTAGCATTTTCCTAAGTGTTAAATAATTTTTCATGCTTACAAACTCAAGATTGAGAACGCATCTCTCGTTGCTTCGACGCCACATTAATCTTATCTGTAAGACACATGGTGAGTTCTTCGGGCAACAGTTTAACTTTATTTCTAAAGCCAATTCTTTTCTTGTTAAATGCTGGAAATTACTCAACAACTCTCTCAAACAGATGAATATACTTACTTAGACCTATTTTTTTCGATCGATATAAGCAAGTTTGAAGTACCCATTTCATCAAGATGAAAGCACACTTAATCACATTTGGAAATACTAACTATTTATGCTTAACTCATTAATCATTCAACATTCATGATGCAAATTGTTATATATGAGAATATATGGAAGATTAATGTTAATCAAACTTGTATTAAGTAAATAATCAAATCTCTCGAAAGTCATTAACAAAAAAAGCAAGCAAGAAGGGTGTTCTTAATGAAAGAAAGAAAATAGAAGTCGTCAAGCCGCCAATGACAATGTTTTGCTTCTTGGAGGCTTGAGATGATGACTATCTGATACATGATTTATATAGGGGATGGATTCCCACTTTCTGAGAGGTGACTTTGAAAACTCTTAGAATCTTTTCATAGAAAAGCTCGAAATGGAAGGTGGCCATGGAGGTTGAGTAAGAATTTGTGTAGAGTTTTCACCACTGTGTTTCTCTTTCACTTGAATATGAAGTGCAATGGGCTATTTATAGGCATCGAAAAAGGTGGTCTCATGATAACCTGACACCTTTTTATTTTATTCCATGTCCTGCTATGCAGACTTCTTGGTGTCTTCGGTTTATTGGGTCATGCTTTGGTAAAATCAGCTGTCCACTTGCATATTGACATGACAATTTTCGACTAAGCATCTAAATCACTCTTCTTTCGATGCATGGTCCTTAACACGTTGACCTTTAAGCATTGTGACCTTCAATGATTTTGGCAACATTCTTTTCTTTGTACTTCAGCTCCTTTTTTGGTTCTATCCTACGTTCAAAAAGGTAGAATTTCGTTCTAGGATAGATTCTTTTGTAAACATAATAAACGGAGAGTTATTCATATTATACTATTCAAATGCCAAAATCATGTGTTTATCATCAATATTACTCTAATTACTCCAAATAATGAATACAATAACTTGTATTTCTATAAGTTATCAAGTGCCATCAGAATAGTTGATCCAGAAGTTAAGCAAAAATGGGAGGTTTGAGTATAACTCATCATAGTTGTGCTTAACAATGAATTTTATCATATTTTTTGTGTTTGAAGGATCATATGAACTCTAGTTATATTGGCAACTCACTGGTCTTTGTGAAGCTCACCCTTTCTTTATGTCTTTCTTTTTAGGTAGCGTCGAGTCCCCATTGCTGTATGAAGTCGAGGTCTGCCAAGATATAATGTTATCAATTGAAATAGATAGAAACTTGTATCGAGCTAGGGTTACGTCACCTATAAACAAACCCTATAAACGATTTTGTAAATAAAATTATGCATGTTAAAATGATTTAATATTGAATTTGATTATTGACATTGTACACGTTAAGTCATAAAGGAGCATAGTTGACAGTAGATGTCGTAAAAGAGTTGATGTCTGCTGTCCTCACACATTTTCCTAGGTTAAGAGGGCAACTTGGGAGGTGGTGTGACAACTATCCTCAAATCTCACTTGCGCATTGACCTGACTTTAGATCTTGCTCGCCATTTCAGATCTTGAACTATGTCATTACATCTTTTTCAACCCGTTAAGTTTAAACTAATGGGACTCCTCAATCATCGATGCTAATTTGTAAAATTTGAATTTCAATTTTGCGTTTTAAGTTTAACCAAATTATATGTCATTAAGTGTTGAAAAAAAAAAGGAGAGATTTATTTTATTTTATCCAATTCTATAATTCGATATATTGGGTTTTAATACTAGATCTTTCCAAAACCTTATAAATTTTTACTTGAGTTATCATTTTTGGGAAAAAGGAAATTTATATTTGAAATTAAATAAGAATCTTAAATTTTATTTGTTTTCCTTTTATTTCGTTGGTTTTTGCTTTTAAAAGAAAAGAAAGAAAAAAAAAAAAGCCCTAGCCTCTCTTCTCTTTTCTTCTCTTTTCTTCTCTTCTCTTCTTTTCTCTTCTCTTCTCTCTCGCTCTTCTCCTCTCCCTTCACATTACACATCCACCCCCCTGCGGCACTTCAGCTCGACTAGTTTTAGCGACGATTGATGGCACGGTTAGCGAGTGACGATTGACATTCTTTGGTGGTGTGACAGCGGCAGCTGTGAGGACTTACAAGTGGCAGCTTCCAGGGCGTGATAGGAGTGATGACCCACAAGCTTCGACGACTTGCAGCAGCATACCCAACCCAAAAATTACTTTTTCCTCTTCTCCAGTGAGTGGTAGCATTGATAGCAAAACACTCATGCGATTTAAGTGAATTTCAGCTGCATTTTCCCCTTATCTAGTGAGTTTCGACATTTACCCAATCCATTTTGACATTAGATTTGATGTACCCGTTGCTTAACTACTTCAAGTCTGTAGGATTCGGCGCATTTAGACACCAGTCAGCAAGGTTTTAGGTTGTTTGAGTGAGTTTCAATGGGTAAGAATGCTCTAAACTTCATTTCGAACTAGTTTAGGATTGTTTAGACTTGTCTTTAAGGTATTGAATCTCGTATTTTTAGATTCGGAACAATTACAGAACCCTTCGAACACCTTTAAACAAGGACTCAAGCCTATTTTAGTGAGTTTTAAACGTTGTGGCTATATTTAGATCCTTTCGATTTCAATTTAGGTGCTGTAATTTGGTTTAAAATTTGTGGATATCCACTTGTTTTGGAGTGTTCAAGTTGGGGTTCAAGATGGTTGTAGGTAAAATTATTCGTTCTAAACACTACTTGAATTTCGATTAAGGTTTCAGATGAAGTGCTAACAATTTTATTATTTCAAGAGTCTTTTGATTAATTTAAGGGTGCTTTTGAAACACTTATGTAAGTAGAATTCTACCGGTTGGGTTTGTTTGCTTGTGTGTGAGCATGTTGCATGTTTTATTTATATTTTGTATAATTATGACTCATGTTGTTATGAACTTGTGAATTGTTCTACGATGATTGGATATGCATGAATGCTCCTTGTGTTGATTTTTTATGTGAGACGATATTATGTGATTTGAGTGATATAAGTATGTCATGGAGTTGTTTGAACATATGTATGGTTAATGTTGCAGAGCATGCTATTAATATGTGGTTTTTTCTTTATAAAGCATGTTTAAGGGAACATTGAGGCATTGGGTACAAATGGTCAAGGGTCGGTGTGATGGGTCCTAGGACAAGCATTGAGGCCTTGGGTACACATGGTCAAGGGTCAATGCATTGTAAAGTATCAAGGCCTTGGGTACAATGGGTCAATGGTCAATGCATAGTTTGGGACCTTGGGTAAAGATGGTCAAGGACCGAACGCTGTGCACCATTGAGAATGTTGAAGTCCTGGGTAAAATGGTCAGGAGTCGATGGGTCTCGATGGGGTTAGTCTTAGGTAGTTATGGGAAAAGGTGGCTATGTTAAAGGAGTGCACTCACCTAAACCTCGTTTAATGCATTAAAATTTGGTATGGGATTGAGGAATTTGTTTGGAATGACTTGTAAGAGTTAAGCTAGAAGATTCGATTGAGAAGTTTGATTAGAAACTATATTAACCTTACATACGATGATGTAATTTATAAGTTTAGCATGAAGTGGTTGACATTACCGTTTTTGTGTATTTTTGCACTATATGTATATTGTCTGGTGGCCCTTCAGGTGTGAGCTACTTACCAATGCAAGTGTGTACTAACCCCCACTAGGTTTTGTAGGTGATGACAGTCTTTATAACCTTGGTGATACTGAGGAGAGAGCTTGAGAAAGATCAACATTTAGACTATTGTCATAGGTTTTTTCCTCTTGTTAGCAGTTTTTATTTCGAAATCTTTGGAATGTGAACTTTATTTTAAATTGAAAGTATCTTAGTTGCCTGTGAGTTAGAAATTCTGTAAAAGGTTTTAGTTTATCTAGGATGTTGAACTTCACAATAGATTGAGTTTGTTGGTTTTAGTAAGTTTTGTTGAATCTGAATAATTCGATGTTTATGAGCTTTAGTCTATTTCTGAAAACTTTGATGGTTATGTCGGGAAGTAGTTTGAAGTAAATTGTTATTAGGAATATTTTGTTCTAAAACAAGTTAAAGTAAAATTTTGGATTGTTGTGGTAGCATCATTATGCTACTGATTTTTTTTCTAAAATAGAAGAGGTAAGAAAGTTAGTTATAGGTTAAATGCTGGTAATATCCCCCAGTTTAGTGTGAAATTTGGGGTTGTTACATACTACCCCACTTCTAACATTCTCGTTTAATGCCCAGACCAAGCTTAAGCAGCAAGGATGGAACATATAATATTACAATTCTTAAACAAATTTACAACTTATTTTACAACTTAGTAACGTCTAGTAAAGTATAAATATCCAGTGACAGACCTCGACTTCGTGTGGCAACGTTCTCTTGCTACCTCAGGAGAAAACATTTAGGAAAAGAGTGAGCTTGATGCCCAATGAGTGGCAAACAATTATAGGGTCCCTTTTGATCCTTAAACATATCAAACATCTTATATACCCATCATATTGAGGTTATATCAAAACGAGGTTAACTACTTAAACCTCAATACCAGTGGTTATCTTTATACCATATTCGTTCCTTGCTGGCTTCACTTGGTTCAACAGATTGTCATTTCCTCTATGTCGTACTCATACCCTGTTGGCACCACTTGGCTTAGCAAATCGTCTCTCTCTATGCGCACATAAATTTACCTCTTATGGGGTCAGAAGCTAGACATGTTGGTTCTTTGACCATTTTGACCATCCCAAGTGAGGTTCTTCTCACAGGCTCAAAATCTAGGTTATGGTAACCCTCTGACCATCCCGTGAGATACGCCATAAGCTCAGATTCTAGATCCTTAGATCCTTAGATCCTTAGATCCTTTGACCATCTTGTGCGGCATTCCCTTTCCATACAAATAACAACATACAATGTAAGAAAAAAAAAATTGTGGAAGAGAAACCACTCATCGTAATCTAGGCTTTTGGCCTTCAAATCCTCTTGACCTTGTTCCGAACTCCTTGTCCTTTCAAAAACTTAGCTTACTCTTCACTATTGAACACACGACTAAGTTTTTGATCCAAAAGATACACAATAAGCCCTAAAACGGTAAGCAGGACTCCCAAAACCTCTTTTGGACGCCTAGAATTGATCTTCTGGACACCCGATACACAACTTGGACACCTAGCAGAGTTAGATGCCTGGTAATCTTTGCCTTCTTCTACAAGCAAATTTCTTTCTTTCTTCAAAGCTTTCTCTCTTGATAAACTTTCGTTTTGAAACGAATTATGTGAATTCCCAAGGTTTCAAGTCCTATTTATAGGCTTGAGAAGATTGTCCTTGTCATCCAAGAATTCTCCTAAGTTCAACACATCAACTCTTATGTGTCTTCTCCATGCATGACCTATATATGCATGTTGCCAACTCCTACTTTAGATTTGTCTAAATGTCCAAATGTAGTGAAACTCACCTCATAGCTCGACACCACCTACTCTAACACTTAGTCAAATTCATGCTTCGTTCACTCTTCACCTCTGGAAGTGTTCAACTCGAAGTTTAGCCACCTTCTTCTTACTTTTCACTCTTTGGACGCTTACCTAAGCTTTTTCAAGACTTTTCACGCGTTCAACTAAGCCTAGTTTGTAAACCATGCGTCCAACTCCCTATGCTTGCACCTTGGCTTAGGTGTTTTTCCTTTAACTAAGGTAAGTTGCTCAACGCTTAACCAAAATCTTGTCCCTAGCCAAACCATACGTCCAACTTCTGTATTTGGCCTTAGTGTTATCTATCATGAGTTGTCCAACACTTAGTCAAATCTCACTATCTTACAAGCTATGCGTCCAACCTTCACCCTTTGGCCTAAGTGTCACTTTTCAACCATCATAAGTTGTTCACACTTAGCCAAAAGCTTCCCGAGACATGGACCATGCGTCCAACATCCCCTTACTGTGTGTTCAACAGCTTAACATTCTTCTGGTTTCAACCTTGGTTTACTAGTAGATGAGTTGAGCTTAACATTCTTCTGGTTTCAACCTTGGTTTACTAGTAGATGAGTTGAACTTTTCACATTTGATCCTATGCTTCCAATTTTCTCTTCCAACGCTCATTCAAATTTCTTAGGCTTATAAGTTCAACTCCAAGTTTACCCCATAGTTCCAAGTTCACCTCACAGTTCCAAAACTCTAAGAAAAAACTCATAGCATAGTTTCCTCCCGAGAACTTCTATGATCAATTCTCTCTTCAAGACTAAAACTTGGACGAACACTTTTCTTCCCCAAGTTTAAGCTCAAGGCCTAGCCCCCTACCAACCTCAAAATTTTCTAACTCCACAAGCCCAAAAATCTTACTCTTCTCAAAGATTTCTATCTCCACAAGCTTGTGTCAATTTTTCACATAGAAGATTCTTCCATTCCTCCCAAAGTCCACAAGTCTCTTTCCACCTTTTATAAGAAAGTTAGTTTGGGCTTTCGAGTTTCATAAGCAAAGTGTCAATGACTTATACAAAACTCAAATAACATTCGTCTTTTCTTTGTTTGTATCACCGAGACACCCAAAGGTGTAAATCTACTTGCAGTCAATGGCTTGTTTCCCTGCGGCCAATCATCAAGATATTTTCCAAGTGGTGTTGCATTTTCTTTCATTTCGCCCTCATAGAATGGAAGAAAGTTTCACTTGTCTCCGACTCGACTTGGAGAGAACACAGGATAAGGGTTTGCTCGCCCTAACCATTGGACAAAAGGGACCAAAAAACCATTCTTCTTTTTTATTCATGATTTGATGTTATGGATTCCTCGCCGTTCTTCACTCACGCGATATTCCTGGTAATTATAAAAAAAATTTGTTGGTTGCTCAAGTGCAATGACTTTTTTAAAACATTGACTATAAATTGTAAGCCACAAGTTAACCATAATTTTTTTCTAAGTAATACAAGTTATAATTTGCCGCCTATTACAAGTTGGTCGGAAAAAGTTTATCATTAAGGATGAATTAAGAATGGTTCAAACTTAGAAATAAGTTATCAACCCAGTATAGAAGAGTATCTCAGTTTCTTTATGTAGTAAAATTTCATGTTAATGATTCCGGACGAACAAGATGCCTATGCAAAAATTGTATGAATGTAATGTGGGAGTCATTAGATGGTGTGGAATGACAACTATTAATACATGAAATATTTCCCTCTTATTGTGAATGAGTATATCATGGAAAGCTAGTCAACTTATCTAGAGGATTTGAGAGCCATACAACTCATTCAATACACAATGATGAATCAAATACTATTCAATGCAATGTTGTTGAAGAAAATGAAATGTTAAATTTTCTAAATGATCTAGTTCCAATTGGAAATGAAGATGTAGATGAAGAAGCCATTGAGGATGAGATGTCCTCTAATGGTCATGAAAGAAATGCCACAAACTTATTTGAGGATTTAATGACTGAAGCATGTAATGAACTATACCCTGGTTATTCCCAATTTTTTTCGCTATACATTTTCTAGGAAGTTCTTAACGGTTGGAGTAACAAATCTCATTTGATATATTACTAGAATTGTTAAAAATAGCATTTCCAACTATCACTGTCGTACCTACTTCCTTTTATGAAGCTAAGAGAAAATTGTGTGACTGAGAGTTAGGTTATGAGTCCATTCATGCATGTAAATACTATTGTGTATTGTTTTGGAAAGAACTCGCCAATTGACAACAATGCCCCGGTTGTGGTGAGTATCTTTATAGAGTTAATGATGGCAAGGGTAAAAAAACTCTCACATATGGTTTTACATCATTTCCCATTGATACTGAGGTTAAAGTAATTCTTTGCATCGAAAGAAGGTGCTTCTAACATGAGTGAAATGCACTCAAATTGTGCATTATTTGCGTTAGGTTTAGGATGGTTCTTAACGAGATTTTATAAGATTTGATATTGTTTGTTAGTGATTTTAAGATTTTGTTTGAGATAAAAATTCAATGTCAAAATGAGCTAAAAAGGACCTAAATGTGCCAAACAGTTCAAAACCGAGCAAAGGATCTAATGATGAGAAGAAAAAGATCAAAGTCCCAAAAATAGGGCAGAGCCGCATAATTTCAAGAATGGTGCCAATTTGGAGAAGTTGTAGTGCCCAATAGAGCGTCGGGCGACGTGATTCGAAGGGTCAAATGCACGTGTACATGAGGTAGTGTCATGGCACTGTAAAGTAGCATTGCGACACCAGGTTATTTTTGGAAAATATCTTCAATTTTTGGAGAACTTCTCATATATATTTACTTAGGGTTTTGGCTGTCAATTTGGACCATTGCACCATGAAATTTCAGAGCTCTTAGAGAGTGTTTTAGCCTAGTTTTAGAAGGAGAAAGTTAAAGGTTCGTTTGGAGGCCATTCAAGATCCTAAGGTGCAAATTGAGGCTAAATTAACATATTTCAATGACAAAGATTACTTCGAGTGTAGTTTTTCTTCATTCCCTTTACTTTTCTCTTACTTTTCATGGTTGTTGCAATGTGTGAAGATATGGTTGTAACATCGATGTGTGGCTAAATGCTTAGTTCTAGGGTGTTGATGAACTTCTTTATGTATTTAAGTTAATGCATTAGTATTTTCTATGGATGTTGTGTTCTTTATTGCTTTTCGATATTATTAGGTTTTACATTGTCCATTGATCATAGATGTGTGTTAGGTTGAATGTTCGTTAAAAATATTGCATGTTTAACCGGACTTATAATATTGAATCATTAGTTAACCTGTCATGCGAATAGTTAGGTGGTTAGTAAAAGTTGATCATGACTAAACTTAATATCATGCTCTTTAACTTGGTTTCAAATGATTAGTATCAATTAAGTTTCCATGAGAAAAGATTGTTATTAACATAATAATCCATAGAAATTGTAGCATGATTTAATGAAGTAATTAAGGAAATCAACACCCTTGAACACTTTTATCTCTTGAATTTCATCCATCAATTTAATTTGTTTTCTTTTACTTAAAATTTGAAATTCGTCATCACAAGGCCAATTCTTAACAAAAAAAAAAAAAAAAAAAAAAAAAACTTTAGAATAGCTAAGTATAATCTGGGCATTTCATCTCTAAAGGATGATAGTCGATTTCTTGATTGTTTTACTTTAACTTGATCAGTGCACTTGCATAACACCAAGTTGTGGCATATCAATGAAATAACATAAAGATAAGCGAGTTCAAACGAAGGATGTGTTACGACATCCAACTGATGCAGAGGGGTGAAAGCATTTTGATTTTGAATTTTCTCATTTTGCTTTAGGCCCACAAAACGTTAGTCTGGGAACATGAGTACTTTGTTTGAGAACATGCGTACTTCGTTTGGTGTATGGCATGTAGTTCTAATTCCTTATAATTTTCCACCTTGAAAATGCATGAAGGAGACGAATTTCTTCATGTCTTTCTCATGCTTGGTTCAAAATCCTCTGGAAAAAGAATAGATTACTTTCAGCTGTTAATTGAAGAGTTGAAAGATTTATAAAATATTGGTGTGTGAACTTATGACTATGTTACTATTGGGTTCTTTCAACTATACGTGACTTGATTGTGGACCATTAATGACTTTCTTGCATACGGTGACTTGTCTGAGTGGATTACAAAGGGTTATCAAACATGTCCTATTTGTAGAGAAGATAAATCATCGTTTAGGATAAGAGGTTAAATATCCTTCATAAGACATTGGCGTTATCTTCCAAAGAATCACAATTGGTGTAGAAGTAGGTAAAATAATGGAAAGATTGAACGTAGACCTCCTCCAATTATAATGAAAGGAGAAAAGATCTTCCAACAAGTAAATATGTTGAACTTTCCTGTACTTAACAAACATCCATCGAAACAAGATAAGAAAAGAAAGCAAAGTATAAATCGGACTAAGAAAAGTATTTTTGTTCCAGCTTCAATCTTGGTAAATGACGGGCCAAATGTGTATGAGTGATGAAAATAAGAATAAATATGATCTAAGTGCAAACATACACTACAAGAATTTTCACTTTTGCGGATGCAATAAAACGTCGGCAAAAAGTCTAAATTTCGTTGGGAAAACTTGTGCCAACGAAAATTCTTGTGTTGGTAAAAATGTCGACGTATCCACGTCGGGAGAAGTCCCTCCGGAAGAAAAATCATTTTCGTCAGCATAAATCTACTTCTGCTGACGCAACATATCGCGTCGACAAAAACTTTGTACCGACGAAAATAGATTTGTCGGCATAAATACAATTATCTTGATGCAGTTCTCTACATCGCATATACTTTATCCCGACAAATTGGGGTTGCGTCGGCAAAAACCTAATTTTTAGAAAATGGACATGTTCAGGTTTTGTTCAATTTTTGTCGACGTTTTATTATGCGTCGGCATAAGTTTTTTTTTTTTTTTTTTTTTCAATTTTATAAATTTTAAATAGTAATAATTAAATAACCAAAATTTTATTTTTTATTATTTAATAATTCTGTAC
The DNA here is from genome assembly GCA_031780015.1 of Citrullus colocynthis. Taxonomy (NCBI): domain Eukaryota; kingdom Viridiplantae; phylum Streptophyta; class Magnoliopsida; order Cucurbitales; family Cucurbitaceae; genus Citrullus; species Citrullus colocynthis. Next base: position 2,108,933 of record QLSR01000119.1, on the reverse strand, counting down.
AAACAAAATTTAATCTTCAAACAAATATAACAAAAATAAACGTATATATTAAAAATAACACTAATGTTTAATACAGTTACTAAAATTCTAAAAATAAGAACATTATATATATTTTACTAGCCTTCTTACAAATTCCTTGAACAAAAAAAGGTTAACATTCCCTAAGCCAAAATAAATGGGATTCTAAACCAAAAAAACTTCTCAGAAATCCCCTATACGAAAAAAGGTTACATTCCCTATGGCAAAATATACTTGGATTGCTAAAGCAAAATAACTTCTTAGCAATCCCTTATACAAAAAAAAAGTTTGACAATACTAAGCCAAAATATATACTTGAGATGCTAAACCAAAAAAATTAATCATCTCAAAATCTTCTTGCAGTCTAAAAAAAATACAATATTTGAGAATTCACACGTACAACTTGAAATAGGAAAACAAATATTATGAAGAAATATATAAAGAAAAATGAATTTAAATGGTTATAAGACATGACTAAACATGCAAGCTATGAACATGTTGTCAATAAATATGATTAAAACATGAACACCACGAACTACTCTCTAAAAAGTAAGTTTCTAAATCCACTAAACACACATATTTGAATGTGGCCACCATAATTGCAGGATAGCCACACAACCAAAGTAAGTTCCTAAATCCACTAAAGCACAAATATTTGAAGTGGCTACCACAACTACAGGATAGACACAACCAAAGTAAGTTCCTAAATATACAAAGACACACATATTCGAAGTGGCTATCATAACTGTAGGATAGTCACACAACCAAAGTAAGTTCCTAAATCCACTAAAACACACATATTTGAAGTTATAAAGTTGTCAGAACATACCTAGTTGTTTGAGGGTCCATCTCCTTGCCTTTGTTGCCCACCTAACTGTCTTGCCATTTCAGTCAATTGATCTTGAATACTAAAAAATTGTGAACTTAACATGGCATTTCCCTCTTGTAAGGTTGTCACCACCGGCTCAAGCTTTTCGTACTTATTGCCAATCTTTTCCTCAAACTGTGAGGAATGTACTCTCTTGAGAATCTATCTCTAAGTTTAATCAAATCCTTATTCATATTTGAATAAAATGGACAAATTTTTAATCTTGTAGGAGTTAGGACAAAAAGTTAGATAAATTTTTTTCCACAAACCTAAGGATACTTTAACAAGGGTCACTTTCACTCTCCAATTCAAACTAAAAAACTCCTAAAAAGTGTCTAAATGACAACTTTGACTCTCAAAACACCTACAAAGTTCCTAAAATGTGTTAAAGTGCCAAATTGACTATTTCACTCTCTCCCTATCGGTCTCTCTATCTCGCTCTCCCTCTCGATATCTCTCTCTCTAGCTCTCTCCCTATTGGTCTCGCTATCTCGCTCTCCCTCTCGGTATCTCTCTCTTTCGCTCTCCCTCTCGGTCTCGGTCTCGCTCTTTCTACAATCGCTCAATCTCGCCCTATCTCTCTTCATGTTGAAGAAGAAGAAGAAGAAGCTAGAGAATAGGTCGAATAAGAAGAAAAAAAGAAAGAAAAATGAAGAAGAAACTAGAACACATGAACCCCTCTCCCCGTAAGCTATGAGTCTACACATATCCAAGTACTACGATGAAAAAACATCAAAGATCAACTAAAATATGCAATCCACGCTCACATACATGATGACCAAATAATATGATAAAGGGTACCTAAAACGAGACGGCAGTGATGGCTATTGGGGAGATGTCACGCGGAGAATATGCCAGAAGAGATGCGTAGAGAACGAGTTGGAGAGAAGACCCGTATGCGCGGCTAGAACTTTCAGAGGAGATGTTCGACGGCGATGGCTGTTGTGAGGAAGAAAGAATTGACCAAAATAGAGTCGAGAATGGGAAAAAAGAGGGGAAGAAGATGAATGGACAAAGAAAAATCGAGGGGGGGGGGGGG